>CM073777.1:57860360-58318587 GCA_037158775.1 Hetaerina titia | reverse complement strand
GTGGGAATGAAAGCGGAGGGGGAATTACTAAAATCAGTTAGATTTGCTGATGAGCAAGCTCTAATTTGTCAGTTAGCCAAGGAGTTGCAAGCATTGTTGAGTGAATTGGAAATTCAGTGCGAAAGATACGGGATGAGAATCAATATAAATAAAACAAAGGTTTTGCGATTTTCCAGAACGAAAAAGGATAAGCTAAACAGTAAAATAGGTGGAGAATATCCAGAGGCGGTAGAACAGTTTACTCCTCTCGGAAGTGTTTTGGACCAAAATGGTCAAGGTGGTAGGAAAGTAAGGACAAGAATTGCACTAGGCAAAGAAGCTTTCAGAAAGAGGAGGGAATTGATGACAGGGAAGTTGTGTAAAGATGTCATGAAAAGGCTCGCAAAAACTTTGATATGGATCGTAGTTACTCGTACGTTCGGTGCGGAAACATGGCCAATTGGAACTGGATGATAGGTGTAGATTGGAGGTTTTTGATATGTGGGAGTGAAGAAGAATGTCAATTTAGAGAAAATTATATCTTGATTTGCAGTATTTTTAATACCTGCAATCCAACGCTAGGGTGTGTGGCAGGGAGTGAATACACATCAGACTAATTTCTACCCGATTAAATAAAATCTAATACTATATGGACAACGTTTACTAAGTTTACTTAATTTACCCAGATATACCACAAAAACAACGACTCGAAAAGTCACGGCACAAATGGAACATTTGCGTATGAAATGCGCTCAATTCGTGAAGTCAAAGCATTTGAAATTATTTCTGTTAATGTGGCCAAAGTATTTTATCATCAAAAGATGACATTGGGCGATAATTTTATTCAGTTTTTCAATCCGTTCTCATTTGACCATCTCTGGAAGGCATCGAAAACCGCGAAAACGATTAGTAAAGATTTTAAAGTGAAGTAAGCATTGCATGATTATGGGACGGTTTCGAAGAAAGATAATGAACGAAGACTGCAGGCTTTGAGTTGTGAAATTTGGTTGAAGATGTTAAAGTACGCTGGATAGAGAGGAAGACAAACGAAAAAAATATTTTAAGGGATAGAAGATATACTTGTGGGATGTTATCAGAGAGAAATACTGAATGCAGGAGATAGTGATATGGTGGCAAGTTATCTAAGGTTCGGACAGAAGAGAAAATGTGCTTTGAAGGGAATAATTAAAAAATTGAGTTTAGTCTGAGTAATCAACTTTATTCAGTTTTGCATCCATGTATCTACAATCGTCACGTTGTTTTTCATTGTGTGGATTTTTTGTCTCTCCACAGTTGTAGGTAAAACAATAATATATACTATACACTCTTATATACCATGTGTTCTTTTATATGCGTTTCAGGAAGAGTGCCATTACATATATTCATTGGGCTGCATTGGTGTCTTATATACATGCACGGTATACTGTAAGGCATCGCTAGGGTGTCTGGCATGGGGTTGCACACCATATTACTTTTAAAACAAATTATAAGATATCAGTTTAATAATTATTGAGAAATGGGAATATTTATGAAATACTTCTTAAAAAACTTGCGTACTTACAGGGTTCGTCCGGAAAATAAGTGTACTGAGTTCAGGAAAAAAAATTTATTACACTTTTACATATCTTAAGCTAATATTCCTCAAAATAGGACCCTTGTGAGTCGATACACTTGTTCCAGCGGCGTTCCCATTCCTGGAACACTCCCGCGAAGGCATCATCGGGAACCTCTCGAAGACACGTCGTCACGGCCTCTTTGACGGCGTCCCGTATCGCGTTCCTTTCAAACTCCTCTTTATTTTCGGGAACGGAAACGTTCTCTAAAAAATGTGGATCATTTTTGCAGTGACTCACAGTGCAGGCACCAACTTTGCACTAATTTTTCGCATCTGTAATTGGTCCCTAAGAATCTCGTAAACTATTGTTTTTGGCACATTACACTGCTCTGCTATCATCCGAACACTAAGACGACGATCAGAGTTCAGTACATGGCGAACTTTTCGCACATTTTCGTCGGTGAGTGTCGTTGATGGGCGTCCAGGCCGTGGTTCGTCGTCGACCTCTTCTCTGCCCTCCACGAACATCTTGTGCCACCGAAAGATCATGTTTCTGGACATGGCTGACTCCCCGTCAACCTGGTTAATCATACCGACAGTTTCGGTAGACGATTTCCCAAGCTTTACCGCAAATTTGATGGAATAACGCTGCTCCAAAAACTTCGGCATCGCGTTCCGTGACGTGGGTCGAGCGTGGAGGTTCGCGTTAACAGAGCTCCTCACTACACCACAGCTCAGAGCCGACTGCCTTTTTCAGCGTCGCTTGCCAACATACCCCCCTCCAATCGCAGCCCGTCAGAGCGGTGCTGGGCGCGCCTGGGGCGGCGGGAAAAAATCAGTACACTTATCTTCCGGACGAACCCTGTATGTACTTAAAATATAGCTTAAAATCTACACTTTCCGATTGTTAATTTCTAAAGTAATACTTAAATTGAAATTCAATTTCCTTACTCTATATAATCTGTGATTTGGCACAGTTATCTGGTGAATAAGACTTTGCTGTCGAATCAATATTTGAAATTGACGGAAAACCCCGTTAAGGGGGTAGATACGGTATTCAGAAGGAAAAAGATACTCCCAAGTTGGAGATTTTAGTATTTATAATTTCCATATTAGCATTGAAAAAATTTTACTGCCGCAAGCGTACTGACTTGGTGAGACAAAAGCGTTAGCCGTAAAGAAGTTTCCGCATACCCGCTGCATTGGTGTATTGTTCAGAGAAAAAACCCCCGAAGGGTTAGGAGAACAAATGATAGTGTGTTCGTTCCTCTTAGGCTCTCCTCCGCTAAATCCACCGCGCCGTGCCTATCGAAGGTAAGAGGGCCCAACGCGAGAGTGAAGTGGCATAAACCGCGTGCTGAATAATTCTTCAAAGCATTGAAATTTTTAAAGGTTTGGATACAGACACCCTTCCCGTCCCCGGGGAATGGAAAGGAGATACGGTTAAGAGAGAGAGAGGTAGAGGAAGAAGGGGGGGGGGGAGAGAGAAAGGGAGTGTGTGCACCTACCGGGAGAAGGTTTAAAAACGCCCAGGGAAGGTGGAGAACAAATGTGAGGGAGGAGGGGAGCCACTGCCAAGGCGGGGGTGGGCAGTATGAGAGGGATAGGCGTAATTGGGAGGGGGGAGGGATAAGGCCTTTCCCCTTCAGAGAGGGAACGGAACCATCAAACGGGAACAGGTGATACGGGTGGGGCAGGAGTCGGGCGTTGGGGAGAAAGCTCTTCGGGCCCGGAAGAGGGGTGAGAAGGGTTTTAGTGGGCGGAGCTGAGGGGTCCGACGCTCGAGGGAAGTTCAGGTCTGGGGGAAGACTCCTCAGAGGTGAAGAGAGGGGAACTAAACTTTGCTCACCGGTTTTTCGAAACGCCTATGAGCGTCAATGGCCCGGGAATCGAAAGCTTTCGTCCACCCTCTCTCTATATATCTCTTAATATGTATGTGTATGTATGTATATATATATATATATATATATATATATATATATATATATATATATATAAAATTTGGACGGCACAATAAAACCCAAAAATAAAATAGATAACCCGTGAAAGGACACTTATATTTTAAAAGGTTTGAGCTTTCGGCCTTCATATATATATATATAAACACAGTAATCAACCCTAAGGTCGGTTTGTTAGGTGATGGTAGACTTCACCCAGTACCTAGCTCAACGGCGTATGAAATCCACTCATCAGGGTAGGAGGCCCAGTTCCTTTTCCTGTATCGGTTGTGGTCTCCCAGAAAGATCTGGTACTCGAAAAATCACAGCTTGGGTTAAGTTGGGTACCCGGAGAGACTTGCCTGGGAATGGAATCCGGTCCCTCCGGTCCAACGCTCTACCCCTGTACTACCGCGACCCACACACACACGCATGCACACACACACCCACCCACACATATTTAGGCATACATACACACTCCTAGAAAATAAACGCCTCCAGCGACGGCACAAATGTATAAAAACAATGATTAAAAGTTTTTTCAACCACGGGAACACAGAGAAACGACACTTACATACCCAAGTATAGTTGACATTTTGACGACGTCATCCTCAGCTGTTTCTGAGTTTAAATAAATGTTTTAATCAAAGTTTTTAATATATACACACACATACATACATGTGTCTGACGTGTGGATTAGAACTGCCACTGCCCACATTAGATTAGCTGAAATAGAACTGATATTTTAGATTCAGATGCCCCTCCTTCGTTAGTCATCATATAACTCTGGTCCTGTCTATTTCTAGCACATACATTTTTGCCCGGAGCTGAGCCAATTCGAGTATCCTTATAAGAATAACCGTCATATAAGGTATTTATCGGATAAATATATTGGCCAATATAACCGTGAGGTCTACATTGACATTAAGACAAAAGTCTGGTAACTTTAGTGCCCCCATATTTTTCACAATGGCATTATCTGTTAGGTATAATATGAGCTACAACTCGGGTGAATCGATAGTGTGCGGATTAATTACTGTCGTTTTGTATTTCTCATGTTGTCTAGAGAGTGTTCAATAGCGAAATAAATGCTGGACTCCTTGCTCGGTTAACTAACTGAAGACAAGCTTTGTAATTTTAACCTTTACCAGAGGATTTGCAGGTTTCGCCTTTTCCTTCACAAGTTGTTCTGTAGGACATAATTACAAAAGTTTGCAGCTACGAGTATCGCAGAATTTCTAAACGCTTCGATTGCTAAAAAGTTCGAATGCCTTATAGAATAGTTTACGGGAATAACCTTAGCTTGGTTGGATGTAATTGGCGGTACTTTGTCTCTCCTAATGCTACCATTCAGTTTTCAGCGAAATTATTAAAGCCAGAAATTAGCCTTTTATAATTTTGATACCAAAAGTTATTGATTTCAAATGCCTAAGCTGATAACTTGAAGGAAAACTTTATATCGGCGTTTTTCTAGCTAAGAATAACATAAGCTAGGAAAACATTTAAATTTGGAAACAACAATTTACCGTTCGAATGAAATGACTAGTTTTAACTCTTTGAAATAAAACATTTGACGATTTTTTCCCGTTATAGAAAATTAGGAGGGTAAGAAGTTAGGGATGCTAGTTAGTAGAAATAAAATAATAGAAATGTGGGTTGGAATGGGGGTAGGTACGCATATTTGAAGAAGGCATTATTGTGGTGTGAATGTACAGGTTGTGTTTTCCTAAGAAAGGCTATGAAATTCAGGCGTAAGTCTGAGTCTACCCAAAACATACTAATATTGTGTGTAGGTAACAGATGTTTGCAACAGTATGCAGGCTCAGGATACATAAAAAACCTACCCCAAGACAGTAGACAGCTTCTAATAAAATAGAAAATTTTCCTCATAGTTTTTTAAATTTGTGTTGGAGTAAAATTGCGTGGATTAGATATTTTATTGTTTTTTACTCTATAATATCAAATTTAATGCTTGATAAATACAATACTCCGTTAAAATAAAATATTAAAATAGGAATTCATAAGCTAGAACAAATGGAAATTTTATCTATCCTGCAAGTGTTCTGACCCGAAAGTAGAAGGGACATTACAAAAAGAATTGATGGCGGGTACATTGAGTAAGGATTTTTAGAATGATTATCAAAACATTGTAAAGGAACGTGGTTTACAAAGGCGCGGACATGGTCACGGAAACATTGAAGGAGAGTGGATTGTGGGAAAAATCGAAAAGCTACAGGAAAGATGGATTAAGAGCTCTTCCCTGTCAAATCACATTTTTTCCAACACATCTGAAAATTCTCGAGTTCATAGCGTCACCCTGAAAAAGAAATTAGAAATCGTCAAAGTACATAAAAATACCTATTATTATTATAAGGTAATCTGTTGGTTGAGGTAGGTTTTGGATGGACACAACTGTCAACTATTTTTTTGTGGCTCCTAACAAAACAAAATCCAGCAACCTAATGTACACCAGGTCCCTCTTCATCTCCGTGTACTCTCTTCCTCCCTTCATCCCATCCAGCACCCCAATCCTGTTCCTCCCCTATCCTCGCTTGCTTAAAGTTATCCCCTCTATTACAGTTTTCAGCATCTCACAGCCGATCAATACGCCCTTTATCCATTTTTCCTGCCTCATTAGGGTTTCTCCCAACAAACCACTCTCCTCGCCCACCATACCTATTACTTCCTCATTTCTTTTCGTTTCGGTCCATTTCACCTTCATTCTTCTCCACACCCACATTTCAAAACCCTCCAATCTGCGTCTATCCTCCTGCTTCAGTGACCACGTTTCCGCGCGGTACATAACTACGCCCCATATCAATGTTTTTACGAGTCTTTTCTTAGCATCCTTACTGAACGTGCCTTGAGGAAGCCTCTTTGCCTAGCGCAATTCTTCTTCTTACGTCCCTACTACTATGGCCGGGTTGATCCAAAACACTTCCGAGATATGTAAACTGTTAAACCAGCCCTATTGTTTGCTCTCCTATTTAAATTTTTAGCTTAGCCTTATTCTTTCTGGAAAATCGCATTACCTATGTTTTATTAATATTGATTCTCATCCCATTCATTCACACATAGAAATAGATATAAGGAAAGGGGATAGGAAAACACATATGCAACGGCACACATAAAACACAAAAAAGGCAAGTGGAAGGTCCGGTGTTCAAGTCCCGGTTAGAGAAATATTTTTATATTTGTGATCTGCTTAAATCCTCCTTCCCTACCTGTCCTGTGTTCGTCTTTTATGTGTTTTCCTATCCCCTTTCCTAATATCTATTTCTATGTGTGAATGAATATTTGTTCGCCGTATGGCGGGATTTCGTATTTGAATGTATATATGTATATATATACACATTCAAACACGAAATCCCGCCATACGGCGAACAAATATTCATTCAAATAGAAATGGAGAAAAGGAAATGGGAAAGGAACACACATAAAGGGCGAACACGAGAGGTGGGGAAGGCGGATTTGAGCAGATCACAAATGTAAAAATATTTTCCTCGACCGGGACTTGAACACCGGATCCCTCCGCTCTCCGGGCGGATGCTCTAACCACTTGAGCAATCGAGAAAATGAACTTTACACTGAAATCTGCGATCTTATAAAGCGCCAAAGTGCTCCGATTCATTGCCCAGGAGATGGCGTTAGGGAGCTGTTACACCCACCAAAGGAGAAATAGAAAAACACAAGAGGAGAATGGACAGTAGGTTAGTAAGCATACAACATCATAAAGGATAGGAACGGTGCGTTTCATTAATCGACCCGAAGGTCAGTTTGTTAGGCAATGGTAGAGTTCACCCAGTACTAAGCTCGACGGCGTGTGAAATTCAAACATCAAGGTTGGGGGGCCAGTATATACGAGTATATACACAAACACACACAAGGGTGGTCTGAAAAGTGTCTGACCTAACAATGACACAAGACATTTTTTCTGAAATTTTAGGGGTCAGAAACTTGTCAGACCACCCACGCATATATATGTACTGTGAAATTAATATTTTCCGCCCTTCTCTATACTTACATTAGAAGACTCCAATCTCTGCCTATGTTTGAGCTTCAATGACCACGTTTCCGCCCTGTTCAACACCACGCTACATATCAAAGATTTGAGGAACCTTTGTGTAACGTCCTTACACATCGCCCAATTCATCAATTCCCTCCTCCTTTTGATATCTTCTTTGCCTAGCGCGTTTCGCCTCCTCATATCTCTACGTACTGCATATATTCGTACGGTTTGCGGATTATTCCCCTAACCAACCAAACTAATCCTATTTCATTCAACACATTCATGAATCCCACCATATTCACTCTATAAAACACTTTCTCGAAATTAGCAATAGATACATATAGTTGTACCTAATGCTTTTATTTTAATGTTCTCACAATGAAATCATTGCTGCAATGCTTTCAATTGTGCCATTTTCCCGACCTGAACCTAAACTGATCTTCCCCTTAAAGTAATGATTTGCCCTTTAGTCCAATCCCTTTCTGAGAGCCACATTAGTTGTGTGCGAAATTAAGCGTATTATTCTGTTGTCCTCACATATGACTACCTTTCCCTTCATTGGAATAGGAATGAAAATGATATATCAAAGTCTTCTGGCCAGATCCTTTTCTCATATATACTACAGCCATTAAAAAACCTCCCACATTTTTTTAACTGAGGGTTCTGTTAGAATGTTGTACGGCTCCAGGACCTTATTAATTTCGTTTCCCTTTATGTCCTTTCTTTCTCGGCATCAAGTAAACCTGGATCTAAGCTGTCCTCACTTAAGTGATATTCTCTTTCTCTCTCGTATGTCTAATCCAAGTCTAACCATAATATAGTTTAACTGATATCTTCGTAAATCTCCGGGCATTTTCTATGTATACTTGCGCCTTATGATTAACCTTCACCTGTGAAGCTGTATTGGTTTCTCCACGCAGTCTTTTTTTATTGATAAGCTGTAATCCACTACCCCTCTATCATTTCTTCTTTCCCCTACCGTCGCGTTCCAAACCCCTGTCACTATCAAATATTTCCTTTCCAGAAGCACCCGCGGCTATATCCTCTTAACTGATAATATATCCTATCGATTTATTCCTCCTTATAATTGCTCGGTGAAATGTATACCTGAACAATGACAAGTTCGTCGGCTGTGCTTTTTTTCTACTAGTAATATTCTGTTGCTTGCTCTATGTTGACCATACTTATTCCTTCCTCTTTATTCAATATTATGGCCACCCATCGTTGGCTGTCGTCCCCACCGCTGTATATTACTCTATAACTATCACTCCAGTAATCCCCGCTATTCTTCCATCTTACTTCGCATAGATCTAAAACACCAATAGTTGCTCCTTTTATATTATCTAACTTTTCTGTCCTTAACATTGACATTCCAATTTCCTATTCTGACTAATTTGGTCGTCATCTGTGGTGCTACTGTTATTTCGCTGTGCAAAGATTAGTGGCAAATATCCCGTGGAAAATTTCATTGTAGTGAAATTTTATCTAAATAATGGCGAGTAAAAGCTATTGAAGTATAACTATTTAAAAACGCTCATGAAGTGTAACTATTTACGAGCGAAATGAATCAAATACTTAAACTATTTGAAATAGAGTTTCAAAATGAAACGAAAAGAAGGGGACGAATCGAAATTACGGAGAAGGATAGAGATTCTCACAAAAATACCAAATGTATTTTTCCTCTATGGGTTCATGAACGTAATGTCATTCATTTAAGTATCATAGTTACAGTCTATATTGAAACTTGAGATGGTATACGTATATTACATTTTTGTCCGGCAATGTTTTTTCTCTACTCAATTCAGAGGTGAGTCTATTTATAGATGCATGTTGTAGTGGTATAATCCTACCGCGACTGAAAAACAAAATAGCCCAACTTCTTCCATTTCACCTTCCTCCCGCGCCATTTCTCCTTTTCTAACATGTCTCCCCCCTACAAACCCCATCCAATTCCACCCAGAGCCACCCACGCATGTCTCGTTCCATTCTGCAGCCATGAAAATATCTCTGCTCATAATCACAAAACATTTCCATTGCTAGCCGCCGACGGCTATAGCGCGTGATTCCGGCTCAAGCATATATGAGAGCGGTGTTGCCAAATGTTATTCCCGTACGTAGCAGAACCACTAGTTGTCAGATATTGTATATCAGAAGCAAGTGAAAAGTGAATCTGTTTGGTCCCTTTGTTTTTCGCATATAAGTGATTGGTGCTTTAATGAATTGACTGAATTAATTGGGCGGAATTTTCTCTTCCGCGGAGAACCTTTTTACCCTCGAACGGCTTTCAAGTTGGCTGGATATACAGTATCCAGTCCCGGAGGCGGTAGATATTTTTCAGCGGTATCCCGATTCCAACCTGAGGTGCTTTGTGGAGGGCACTTTGAATGAATACGCCGTCCGTCGGATGGGGCGTTAAGCTGCGGACCCCTTGGCACGTTTCGTTTAGAGTAGGCTAATACTGACGCCATGTCTCTCTCTACCCTTCATCCTTTCCTTTCCAGCCCTAATGACGCAATGTCCAGAGTCTTCGGTCGCTTCCCCTGAACAACTACTACTACGGTATCCATTAGTAAGAATGTTTTTTTAAAAATAATAAATAATAATTCATGCATTTTTAGCATTAAACCATAGAATAGTTGGACAATCGCCGTTCTAATTCATGAAATTACATTACTAATTAGCCAAAAGTATGTTATATTGTTAAATGGCAAAACAATTATCTTCACGGATTGCGGATGGAGAATCCGAATGGACAGTGTTATGAAAGAGTAAGACATTGGTGTCCATAAGGTGACTGTGATGTTCCACGTGTGTGTGGAGGAATTGGTAAAAGTGGCATAGAAGTTAAGAAGGATAGGAATGAAATTCGGGGAGGAATTTATAAAATGAGGTTTTCGGATGATCAAACTTTAGTTTGTAAGTCAGCCAAGGGGTTTCTAGCATTGATGAGTGCCTTGGAAAGTCAGTGTAATAGGTATGGTGTGAGAATAAATGCACTCGTAAGTAAAAAAATAGGTTATGCGGTTTTAAAAAAGAGAAAGGTTAAGTTAAATGTTAAAATAGGAGGGGAAAAACTAGAGCTGGCGCAACTGTGTACCTAGCTAGGTAGTGTTTTAGACCAAAATGGTTAAAGATGTAGGAACAAAAGAAGAAGAATCTAAGCAAAGAAAGTTTCACAAGTAAAAGGGAATCGATTACGGAGACGTTGAGTAAGAATATTCCGAAAGCGCTCGTCAATATTTGATATGGGCTGTAGTTTTGTGCATCTCGAAAACATTTGAAGAAATATAAAAATAACAAATTGGAGGCTTTTGAAATGCTTGTATCTTGAATAACTTAAAAGATAAGTCAATTGAAAGAAACACAAACGAAGAAGTGCCAGGCATGGCGGGGAAGGATAGGGGATTGTCAAGAGAAATCCAAAGGACACAGGGGAGATGGATACAGAGCACTTTGCTCGGTAGTCAGATGTTTAAAACTGTGATAAAGGGGAGATGTCTGATTAGCGAGGAATGGGCAAGAAAAAGATAGGCATGTTGGGCGAAATGAAGGAAGTATTCGGAATTGAAGTGGAGATAAGTGTAATGTTCGTCTAGATCTACATTATACCCCGTATGCCGCCGTGTGGGCGTGTGGCGGAGAGTGCTAGGTCACCACCCGTAAAACAGAATAAAACCACAAGAAAAACAAATTATGTTACCTCTATACAAATATTAGTTTGATGATGCACTTGATAAATTTTAACTGCACGAAAGAAAGTACTTACATACAATAAAATTCATTAACAGCATACATACGACTCGTATATTTAAATCATGCCGTAGAACTGTTAAAAAGATTGGTATATTAAATAAAAAGAACATTCAGGAAGAAACAGGCAAGATATCGACAAATGCATACACTACCAATTCTAACTATCTCCTACGTGATTGCTGTCATTTATATTATGATCTCTAATGGATCGAGGAAAAGAAGACATTTTAAATCTATCCGTTCTACAATAAATCTCCCTGATTTAGCGTTGATGATCCGATCAACCATAGTAAGTCGGGACCTGTAATATGTCTTTAACGTCCTCAGATAGTAGCCTACCTCAAATTTACGTAGTTTATTTAACCTGCATTCAAGCCTACGGTCAACTAATGGCTCCCATCCTAATTCTTTCCATAGTGTCGTGACATTGCGGCCTTGTTCATAACAAATTTTCACAAATCTATCTGCTCTTCGTTGCACTCGATTTAGTTCCAAAGTTAAGCCAAATTCATGAGGATCCCGTACACTTTCAGCATACTCAAGGTGGAGTCTAACTGACGTGAAATAGCAAAGGTCATTGACCCTTTCATTACAAGCCCCAAGGAATCTTTTTATGAAGCCTGACTTTTTATTGGCTATTCCGCAAATTTCACGAATGTATTTTCCCCATGATATATCCGTAGTTATCGTTACACCCAAGTATTTTACCCTTTCCACGTATGTTATGTAGGTTTCCTGTATAGTGTGTTTTGTGGTTAAATACTTTTCCTCCAAAAATTTATCGGAATAAATTTATTCAAATTTAATTCTAGCTCCCATGTCTTGAACCACTTTTGAATTGCATTTATGTCGTTAGCTAAAACTCTATCTACATGACTAGAGATTTCCCTTTATAATACGACATCGTCAACAAATAGACGAAGTTTACTGGAAAACTGAGACCCGATCTCATTATTGTAGAAAAGGAAGAATAGTGGATCGATAACACTTACTTGTGGGACACCCGATTTTACGCGTACTGTGTCCGATGATACCCCGTCAATTACTACTCTTTGCTCTTGGTCTGTTTAAAGGTTATCAATCCAGTCTATGGCATTTTTATCAATCCCTTAGCTTCCCAAATTTTGGAGCCCCTTTTTGTGAGTAACTTTGTCGAATGCATTTTTAAAATCTAGAAATATAGCATCGACCTGAACGTTATTTTCTCCCGAGATCAAAATATTATGAACGAGAAGTGCCCTTTAGGTCTCCCAAGATCTACCTTTTCGGAAACCGTGCTGGGTTTTTGTAAGTTAATTCTGAGAATCGAGATATTTCATGATTGTACGTACAATTATGTACTCTAATATTTTGCCTGGACGAATGTGAGAGAGATTGGTAACTACTCGGATCTTCTCTGCCGCCTTTACTAAATATGAGAATGACATTAGCTATTTTCCAGGCTTTGGGTACTTCGCGATCATTTAGGGATTTATTGAATATAATTTCCAGGAAAGGAGCTATATCTGAGGTCATCGTTTTGCATAAGCGACTAAGGATTTGATCAGGGCCTGGTGATTTGTTTGGACTGATATCTTTAAGTTGGCGTTCGAATCCAAGAGAAGATAATAGAATTTCATGCAAGGGTTCTTGGGAGTGATCGGGTAGTGACTCGCATTATTCCTGTGAACAATAATTAAAAACGTTTGGAAAATAGTGGTTTAATATTTTAGCTTTTTCTAAACTGGTGGTTTGTTTTTGCCCGTTGTTTGTTAGTGATTGCACTGTCGACTTGTTTCTCTGAACCTACCATATATATGACCAAAACGCTTTTGGGTTATCGTCCAAATATTCACCTAATATTTTATTTTTAATTTCAATTAACACCTGACGAAATGTTTTTCTTGCTAGCGCTTTAGCTGTTTTATAGTTATGTTTTGTTTCATATTATTTATTGTTAGACTCGTACTTGTGTGATATCCTCAGTTTTTGATATCATGCTCTTTAGTGTTGTATTGCTTCACGTGCTTCTTATGTTGTACCATCTAGGTTCCCTCCTGTCACTTTGAAATTTACTAGGTATGTGTTTTTCTATTTTAGCCCATGTGACGATGAAAAAAGTACTCCACAAACTCTCACTGTCTCTGTTACTACTACTTTAGTTAAATTTACCTTAAGACTGCTATTGTTCACACCTTAATCCGTCGTAATCGGCCCGGTCCAACAAGTAGATCTTTCTTTTGGGATTCTGATTTCTCATAGCCATCATGTTACTTTTAACTGAAATATTCTGTGGTCATGAAGTTTTTCGTTAATTTATTTCGGATAAATTTATGGCTATTAGATCTTGTATATTGTCCTCTTGGTGGATTTTAGTACTAATTAGTTTGACTAATATGATGTGACATCATGAAGCAGCGGCTCGCATGACTTACTTGCCCTTACCTCCTGCTATGAAACTAGAGTTTTTTCCAATCTATGGAAAGAAGATTGAACTCCCCTTTTGATTTTAATTTGTCTATTTTGTGAACGGGAATTCAAACAAGTGGTCTCTTTTTCTAATTCTAAAACCGATGTTTCTCCGGAATCGGGGGGTCTGTAGTAAGTATAAATGTGGACTCTTTTCGATCTAGGGCTTATAAGGGAACACAAAACAAATGCTAATGGTAATGTTGGATGCCGGGTTGTGTTTTTTTAAAATAGAAATGAGAGAACTATCGCTGTACCGTTGTTAGTTTCTATCCATCCAAAATCTACCCTAATCGGTAGATTACCAATAATAATATACGTCTACATCTCTCAGAGAGTCCCTCTTTTTAGTTAGCACTTTAAACCTGAGACCCATTGTCTCCCTCTTCTTCCAATTGTCCTCGTGAATTTAATTCACTCCTTTCCTCCTCCGCCCACTTCCCTAGCTCCGATGTTTTCCTCATTCCTTCATACTCCCTGGGATGTGTTGTGTATCCATTAGGTAATCATTCACCGGCCTGTTGAAGATGACCTTGCCATCGAAACGGCCATGAATCTTCTTTTTATTTCTCCTTTCCGTAATTCGAAGGCCCCGGTGGCGGCGGGATAACGATCTCGCCTGCCAGAGGTTGGGGGTTCGATACCCGCCTAGGTGGTTTTACTTCCATCTAAGGCTTGGTTGTTTGCAATTGTCTTCAGTGTAATGTCTTAGGGTTAGGTGGTGGAAGGGGAAGTTTCAACCTCGCCCAATTAAGTCGATGAATAAATAAAAAATATTTCCATTGATCCTTTTAGTACTTCCTGTACTTACCCTAAATGTTTACTAAAACACGTCCCAACTCCGGCGACCACTCATGTTGTTCGGGCACAGTGTAACACCAAGATCCAGATGCTCCTGCAGGGGCCGGAAAATTCTCGCGTGAGCGGTCGAGAAACTTCAGTCTTCATTTCCGCCGGTTTAATCCTCATCCCACTCCTTGTCTATCACTACTTCGGTATTTAATTAATTAATGAACTAAATTGTTATTAAAACTCATTCCAGGAAACAATGTATTGATTGTACAAGGAAGAGGTCGTCGATATACCTCAGTCAACTCAACAAGTCAATATACATTACAGCTTCATTAATCCTTCTGCTAAATCGTGTATATAATAAAAATCGTGTAATATACCTGGCACACAGGCGAACAAAGTAGAAATTTTTTAATGCTGATTGTATGCTTTCAGTACGACGTTCTCTTTCCTAACCACCTCAGTTTCATTCTTCAGTAATTAATATTATCATTATTCGAAGGCGTTTATCAAACCCTTTCTCTGCAAACATAAATAAGGTTAGTTATTAATCAAGGAAAGGAAGCTTCTGCGACAATGTCGCAGTGTTGAATTCGTATGCCTATAATCGAAAAATCGATTGTGTAGTTTTGCTGCACGTTTTTGACGTGAGAAAGTCATCATTATCGAAAATATTTCAAGACATTTTTCAATAAGTCCCGTTTATTACTGGGTTCTTGATTGAATAGCCAATGAAAAGTTTGAATTAAAAACTTCCTTGTTGTAATTAGTATCATATAAAATCCATTGATATTCAGCATTCTCGAAGTTGTCATGGTAACATTTTCCTTTCAGGGAGGTTGTAGGCCCATTTATAATCAGTGGAATATGTCCTGATTGACAGAAACTGAGTAATGTATTTTCGATGAAATAACATGCTGATTACGTATATTCATCCATATTTGCTCCATAAGGAAATCTTAAATCTATGAGGGTTAAAAATAACTTCAAATTTCTTTGTTTTAGATATAAGCAAAAGTAAATAAATAACTCAATTAATATTTTTTTAAAAACGTTCCTTGTTGGTTTTTTCGTGTGCTTCCTAGTACATGCATGTTTTAGTTCATTTTTTCAATTTTTATTTTATACGCATATCCTTTTATGAATCCTGCATCGTGTTTTACGTGGCAATAGGAAATTTAAGCGATTTAACAAAAACTCGTATAAAAACCAAGGAAAGATTATCTGTTAAAGAAGGCAAAGATCCTTGTGTAATTATAACCTCGTAAAGAAATGTGAAGATCTACGGATTTCTTGGTTCTAAATCTAAAATGGGGATAGTCTTGTAGATTAAATTTTATTGAAAGAACATTATTGGCTTATTTCCTTGACTTGAGCCTCAATATTGGGCAGGGGTGACTTTTACAGAATACTAAGGACCTTAGTGGTGAACATTTCATTTTTAAAAATTCAATGTATGGTGTCAATAAGGGGCGTAGTTGATTTTCACCTCTGAAATTATTATCGGAATTCCAACATGTTTGATTGATTTTGGGTTGAAACGTCCTGAACTTCGTTACATTTCTTAGCTTTGATTAATTATGCATATTCTACAACACCAAACTACATTAAATTATGCTTCAATTACTTATGACTTCCACTTCCACTGTGTCCTACATGCCCATATTTGTGCTTCCCCTACGTAACGTCCTCCCCTCAAAGCCTACGGCATTTCATGGGCAATCATAATGATCTGAATCTACATTTACTGCCTCCCTTAGAATTTCTGCCAGCAATTCTCTCTCCCCTCCCTTCATTCCTAGTGCCTCATCGTTGGTTTTTCTTTTGGTCCACTTTAGATCTTTTCCAACCTTCTCTGCACCCTCATTACGAAGGTCTGCTAACTACGCCTATATTTTATGCCTTAAAAAGGTGATTATTCTAATGCATTTGATAGTTTTTATGGCTGTCTACAATATTTTCTGAGTTCCTTTTGTAACATTAGTTTTTAAATATCATAATATTTATAACCTTGGAGAATCACTTTTTCAGATGTTAACGCGGCCAATACTCCTTTTTAATGTAACAGTGTAAAACCTTTGATACAAAATTGAAGATGTTAGAAAAATAAAATGGGCTAGGACTTGCGTTTGGGACCAAATAATTAGTAAATATCCTTTGTGTGAAATAACGTTTTAGGATAAGTGTGGTATCTCCCCGTAAAAGTCGTATTTGAATTTGTTCTACTTTTTATCCTAAACGAATCTTAGACTGTCACTAGTTAACATAGTCATAAAACGTTAATAGTGATTGACGACCAAACGAGGTTGTGTTTGTTGTATGTTGTTGAATCTACCGTAAAATATTTCCATTCATTGATTCGAAGCGTCATTCCACGATCATGCATTATATTAATCCTATTGTAAATTTTTGGGAATAAAATTTAATTTCTTTTTCGCGGTGTCTCAGCTTAAAGGAAGTATGATGATTTCATAGTATCATGATTGAATTTTTGTGATTAGTGCGTAAATCAACCAAGAAATATACTTTTTTGCAACTACTTTTTTATGGGATTCAGAAGCGTAAGCATAATAATTTGCACTACCACTATTGCTGCATGTCCCGGCAGCAACATGATAAATTTAGATTTCTTATGAAAAACCCTCTTATTTATCTTTGAGAACCATTTCAGGAAAACCAAAATTGCATGCATAAAACTGTGACGACGAAAATTTAGAAAATGCAATTGAACTCGAAATTAAGGATTATAACATTGATCTTACCCTTTTGGGAAATCATAGAAACTTTGTTGAAAGGTTGATATTAGGATATAATTTATCATTTAGGATTGAATTTAGAAATTTACCGACGTATTACAGAAACACACGCGTTTTATAACTGTAGAAAACCTCAATAATCAATCCTAAATTTGGTTTGTTATGTTCAAGGGCAGAGCTCATCTAATACTAAGCTGTATAGCTGGTTTAAAAATTACCTACCAGGGTAACGGACCCGTTACATTTCCTGGGCTGCATGCGGTTTCCCGGATAACGTAGCGAAATAAAATAATGTACGATTGATGTGAAGCTAAAGGTGTCCAGAGACATTACCCGGAATCGTACCCGGGCCGCACGATTTTTAGCCCAGCGCTCTATCCACTGGGCTTCCACTTCACTTATCATGCATCAGCATGTAAATATTTATGAATAATCTTATCCTATCTATAAACTCTAATTTTAGAGGGATAAGAGCTCTTAAAGAAGATTACTTATTGTGCTAAAATATCCTCCGTTAATTCCACGTAGATGGAATCGTGGGAGTTCTGTTCGACATGCCTCTTCTTATATCCTTCCTTATCCATTACTTTCTCCAATAACCGCGGAAACTATAAGCAGGTCCGCAATCACCCTCTCTTTCAACTTTACATAAGGATATCCGCTATTGGTCCGATGCATTTGCGAGGGGCTGAACAGCGGTAGGAGTGTGAGGTTGAGTAAGGGCAAGGAAGGGACGCAGGAGATGATAGCTTGGATAAAGGTGGAGTGGTGATTGGTGACGGTGATGTGAAAGTTAAGATAAAGGAGGCCGATAAGGAATATTGCAAATGAAAGGATACATGCTCTTTACGGAGTGTGCGTGGTAGGGTCTGAAAAGGAATATGGAGAGTGTGGAATCGGTCCGAGTAGATAAGTACTCTATAAAAAATGTTTTCAAGAGCAAAAACATTCGTGGTTAGTTTTGAATTTTGCACGATAAAGGTCTAGTTTTCGGAAAAAAATTTATTTTGTTGATTTCCATTATCGGCAGAGAAATGAATAAGTTGTAGTGCAATGTTCAGCATAACTCGTAGTGCTTTTGGCAGCGAGTGAGACGCATATCCGATTATGTCTTTCTGAAGAATTCGTTCACTCAATAAAATGAGATTTTTAAACGTAGGTATTGGACGGACCCTGACAAATAATTTTTTTTAAGCAGAACTACAACTTCCCTTGTCTCCCCTGCATCAGTACCATTCATATTTCTTCGGAAATGAATCCTTCTTTCATGCTCTCTCAAAAGCATATTCTCGTCTACCCTCTACTTTGCTTGCCTAACGGTTTCCCTTTCATCGCTCTCATTAAAATGCCGTTATCTTTCAATATTTACTCCATCGGCTCTCTGGATTTTTCAAATTTCTTATAGCAATTTCTTCCTTTAGTCTACCCTATTTGAAACTTCATCTTTTGGTTTCCTGCCTGTCAAATTCATTTTCTTCATTCTTTGCCGCATCTACATGTCAAAAGTCTCAAATTATCGCTCATCCTCTTATCTCAAAGATCAGATTTCAAATTCATTAAGCGCTACATTCTATATAAAAGTGTTAATTATTATTTTCCTCGCGTCTTTACGTGGAGTGACTTTCATAGAATCACTTATTGTTATATTTCTTCTTTTTCAAACGCAATTCTAATTCTAGAGCCTCACAACACAGCTAATTTTCCCATTTCTTAAATCAACGATACGAAAAAACCTGGAATTTTGATATCAAGAAAATGTCTCGTTGAACAGCTCCTGCGTCACCTCCACGAAATAACAGGTAACTGAAAGATCGATTTAAGAAAGGAACGAAACAAAAAGGTAGCATGTGGGTGCGTCTGTGACTAGGAATAAAATATAAGTGCACCTGAGGATAATATACACAGCATTCATTCGTATTGACGAACATCCCAGTGTGATATATTTACATGAATATGGAAATGAGCTTTCTTGACTCTACATTGACGATATTTTAATTATTTTCAGACTGTGGCACTCAATTGATAAAAATATTAGTAAACAGTTGACTCTTTAATTTTTTAACTAAAGTATCTACTTATTATTCCGTCATGCAATTGTTAGTTATGAAGAGCACATTCGGCCATTTTTCCCAATTGATGATTTTCCGGATTTGGGTTAAAATAACAGAATTCACTGGTGTAGCCGTTTTCCACCCATAAAAGTTGAATAGGATAAATTATCACTTTTTCTCTTTGGGTAAAGTAAAATGGTATTGGAACCCAGATAATTGTAAGATACGTTGAGTATATTGTTGTGATTGAAAAAACCTTCGAATTTTTCACTGTACGATATATTTAGGATCTTGGATTCTATTTTGTTGTATATACCTATCGTGTGAGGGAAAGATGAGTATTTGAATCCGTCGCTGGCGATGTTTATCTCTCTCATTTTATCTCTAGAGGTTCCCAACTTAATTCCTCAAAAGTACCTGTCACATTTTCTTTCATCTCGTACGATTTTGTATCAGGCATAGAGGAGTATCGCTGAACCTTTTTAAATTCTGTAATTAGAGTTCTCCCATGTATCCCGGATACTTGCTGCAAATATTCCAAATGTGGCCTAATTAAAGGATAATAACACCTCTTTTTTATTTTAAACTACGTTGTGATACGCTAAAACTTCCTAAAGGGTAAACTGAATATTCTTCTGATGGGTATATTCTTTGAAAGGTTTATTTTAGTGCAACACCGATGTATCTGACCGGTTCTGAAATGCTTCCCTCGATCACACTTATTTTATAAATTGCTTCTTGTATCTTTTCCTTTTAAATTCATTACCATAAATTTTATGATCCACCCCAGTTATCAACCCGAATGTTGTTCTGAAAGGTGCGGGTAAAGCTCGCTTAGTGCTAAGCCCAAGGAGGAGTGGTGAGCCAGTTATTTTCCCTGTGCTGTCTATGATTTCCCAGGAAAATCTGGTACCCAAGAAATCAAACAGCTTGGGTGAAGCTGAGGGTACCCATAGTACTCTTCACGAATTGAACCGAAGTCCTATGGTTAGTAGTCTAACGCTTAACCCCTGGGCTACCAAATCCTTCCATTTACTGATATTTAATTCTATAGGGTAAAGATGTGGAGAGAGAGCTTGGTTACATAGTATTAATATCGTATAACATTTAAAAGTTGTTTTCTATCCCAAATAACTTATATTTAGAAAATATCTGGAAATAGAAATGGGTGTAAAAACAGGGACTCGGCTGTTTTCCAGAAAAGGCACATTTCTTTGCTTAAAAACTGGAGAGGTTAGATTTGTTTCCCGATATCGCTTCGGAATAAATTTTTTATCGTTTTATTTTACGGCATGCATATACAGCATTCTGTCACTTTTTTCATGGAGTAACGGATAAAAGTCATAAGGTCGGAAATGACTTTGAGACCTGTTGTTATTTCGCAAAGATTGGAATTTCTGATTCACTACTCCGAATTCCACGCATTCATTCACGTTCGTTTGCATTAAAGGTCTCAAATTCATGTATGGAGATCAGTTTTTATTCAATGAATTATAATTTTAACTCCCTTTTACCACCATTTTTTTTGGTAGAGTTTGGTGAAAAGTGAAAATTGAATTTGTATTCACTGCAAACAAATCAATTTTAAGATAAATAAACGGTTATTTACAGATTTTTTCATTAAAACCTCAAATAAATATCATTTTTCCGCGACATGAAATATACGATGGACATTTTTACGGAAATGTTGATATTCAATCTGAATGAAACGTAAAATTCTTGGATACAATTATAATTATACTAGATATCATAATTTTGAATCAAATAACTATGAAAGGTAGTATAAATAGATCTTAACCATACTCGAATGAAAGGTGAAGTGAGATTTTACATGTCCTATACATAAAAAAAAACCTTGAGTCGACTATTACAATCCTAATCCCTCCAGTACCTAGTACTCCCTCATTTGTTTTCCTTTCGTCCATTTCACCTTCTCCATTCTTCTCCACACTCACATTTCAAAAGCTTCCAATTACGTCTATCCCCCTTCTTCAATTACCACGTTTCATACATAACTACGCTCCATATCAAACTGACCAGTCTTTTCCCAGTCCCTACTCAACAACCCTGACATCAACTCCCTCCACCTTGTAAAAAGCCTTTGCCTAGCGAATTCTTTTCCTTACATCTCTACCACTTTGACTCTTCTGGTCCAAAACACTTCCGAGATATGTAAACTGTTCTACTTGCTCTATTCCCCCCCTATTTTAATATTTAGCTTAGTTTTTTTCTTTCTGGAAAATCGCATAACCTTTGTTTTATTAATATTGATTTTCATCCCATATTCCATATTTATCGCACTGAACCTCCAATTCACTCAACAATGCTTGCAACCCCTTGGCTGACTGAGCAACTAATGCTTGGCGATCAGCAAACCTAACCGATTTTACGAATTCCCCTCCAACTTTCATTCCTACATTCAGTTCTTCCCATGCCTCTTTAATCATTTCCTTCACATATACGTTGAAAAACACCGGTGATATGGACAACCCTGCCTTACCTAACACTGCTCATCCAGAATCTACGTCCTCCACTCGCAACTAAGCAGTCTGAGATATGTACAGGTTGCGGATCAGCCTCCTGTCTATCCAATATATTCCTATTTTCTGCAATACACTCATTGTTTCATTAGTTTTTCCCAATTCACACTATCAAACGCCTTTTCAGAATTTACGAACAAGCAAATACATCCTGATTGTATTCTTTATTCTTCTCGATTAGTGATTTAATTACTGCAATGGCATCACTCGTACCTCTCCCGTTCCTAATCCCAAACTGATCATCCACTAAGTAATCATTTTCCCTAGTCTCTATCATTTTGTTGATGATCCTGAGAACAACTTTAGCTGCGTGGGATGTTAATCTTATTGTTCTGTAGTCCTATCATGAAATAGTCTTTACACATTTCGGAAGAGGAACTAACACTGGTCTCACTAAGTCTTCCGGCTAGATTCATTTCTCATAGATTCTACGAATCACTCCATATTGTCTCCTCCTACCACATTTTTTGAACCGGTTAGTTGTTCCGCTGGATTGTTGTCTACCCCCACGCCCTTAGTTGGCTTCATCTCCCTTAATGCCCTTTCGTCGATTATCCCTGGACATAAGCTATCGTCTTCTACGTCATGATCCTTTCCTATGTCTAACCTTGTTGGCCTAAGTTCTTTACCATACAATTTCTGTATATTCCTTCCATCTCTCTTGGATATTTTCTGTTTCAACTATTGTCTTACCCGACATCTCTAACTATTAGCACAGATCTTCCCTTCTTATCATATATCCCTGATTTAACCTCGCTAAAGAGAGCACCAATTTAACTCTTCTTCCGCAAAATTTGCATACCCTTGAACTTCGTCTACCACCATGCTTATTTAAATTCATCACGCCTGTCTCAATTTATTATTTAACTCTTTTTGCTTCATTTTGCCCAAATATTTGTTTCCATTCCTACATTCCCTTCCATCATTCATCTTTCCAATCATCTCATCCGTGATCAATGGGTTCCTTCTATTTTTCCCAAAATTGGTTTATATATAGTTTCTTTTACGACTCTCCATATCCCTTTCTTGATATATTCCCATTTTTCTTCGATAGCACTTATCTCTTTACCGTTACCCATGACTTTCTCCACCGCCTGCCGATGCTTTTTCCTTGTCATTCAATTATATGTATCTATATTCCATTTCCTAACCCGCCGCCTCTGCATTACCTTTTTGAAACGGACACTACACTTCATTACAACTAAATAGTGGTCAGATTCCGTATCCATTCCTTTTAAGCTGTGCAAATTGTTCACACGTTTCCTAAACCATTTGCCTAACCAGAATATAATCTTACTGATACCTTTCTGATTCACCTGACGTTTTCCATGTGTACCTACGCCTCTTGTGGTGTCTACACCAAGTGTTGCTGATGACTAACCCCTGTCTCCTACAGAAATCAATTGCTTTATCTTCGAGATCATTCCTCGTACTTAAACCGTAGTCCCCCACCTCATCACCATTTCTTCCTTCGCCTACCAACGCTACCGTCGCAGTCCAATCCCCCTTCACTATCAAATTTGTTCCCTGCAGGAAAACACGCGATGATGTCTTCTAACTGATCGTATATCCTATCGATGTCTTCCTCCTTAGGATTGCTCGGTGGCATGTATACCTGAACAATGACCAAGGTTCTGCTTTTTTTCTACTAGTAATAAAATTCTATCCGTGCTTGTTCTATGTTGACTACGGTTCTTCCTAACTATTTCTTTGATATTATGGCAACCCCTCGTTGCTCTCGTCCCTGCCACTGTATATTATTCTATAATTATCACTCCACTAATCCCCGCTATCCTTCCATCTCATCTTGCATAAACCTAAAAAAATCTTTCCTCCTGCCATCTCTCGGTTAATATTCTCTAATTATCCTGTCCTCAACATTGTTCTAATTTTTCAAGTTTCTATTCTAAACAATTTGGTCTTCTAATTCGTCGCCTTCTTCCCTGCTACCTTTGGTTTTCCCTTGCAAAGGTTTAGTGTGATGAAGACCGTAGAAGCCTTGCCTCTACCGCTGCCGGGAACGATACTCGGCCAATGGGGCGAATCCCGTTGTTGCCAGGACTCATATTCTCAATAGCGTCCATCATTTTGTACTTGGAAAAAATCATAATTGAGGTGGTTTCCTGTTGCCTTCCTCAATAGTGTTTTTAACGTAACGCCATCACTCAATGGCCGCTTCACTGGGGTCAGACACCTTTGCAACCGCCTCACTGAGGAACAGACGCTGCGTGCATTACCTTTCGTCTGGCTCCTAACTGTCGATCAACCTGATTTCGGTGAGGATAAGGGTAATAACTCTCAAATGTGAGCAATTTATGTCAGGGAAATTACAGGTTTGAAATAATTAAATAAATATATATATAGTAAAATTAATAGCTTCGCGTTATGGGATAGGTTCAATGCATTAAATGCACCGCTCTCGGGCGAGGTTAACGTATTTAGAGCAAATAGAATGCACGTTTATTTAAAGGTTGGGTAGGTAACTCTTTCAGCAAGTTTTGAGAGGATGCATAGTGGGGTGAAAATAACATGAGTAATATGGTAGAAATCATTGAATGTTCTAAAATTATCCCACACTTATTTGGTTCTTTGCTGACCAAGGAACTTCATACTCAAGGCATTCAAAACTAACGTGCGAGTTTAGATTTGTACAGACTCATTGTTTGCGCAAAACACGTAATCAGTTCCTCTCTCTTCCCCAACACTTCCTCTGCTCAAATGTGGGATATACTGAACGTTACGAATTACGTCCCGAAACTCTCCCCTTGTGTTCCCTATCACTTTACCGACTACCTTTACGTTGCAGCATCCCTTTTTGGCAGGAAACTAGAGAAAACGTGAATTATGGATTCCCCGGGAATAGGCGAGAAAGAGGTGAGAACAAAAGAAGGCCGAAAGTTACGGAGGCGGAGAGGAGGAAAAAGGGGAAGGAAGGAGAGGAAAAGGAGGGAGAATGAGAGATGGGAAATTACGATGTTTAGGCTGAGAATGAAGGTTAGGGTGATGTTTCAGAACGAGGAAGGATCCTCGTTCTGAAACATCATCCTAGCCTCCGCGGGGGTGGTGGGTAGCTGGCAGAAGTGGCATATTTCTGGCCGCTCTTCCACCCCTTTCATTCATCCTTCACCCATCCTAGTGTGCTCTGTGCGAGAGAGAGTTCGGTCGCAAAGGGATCCTGCGAACATAGGAGAGAGAAAAGGGGGAGAGATAGGAAGGATTTCGAGAGGTGGTATACCCTGCAGGCGTTTAAACACTGAATGGGTCTGAGTGGTTGGTCGCCAGGAGACGGCTGGATCCATGGTAACTGAAAAGCAGGAGCTGGAAAATCGTGGAAGCTTTCGGGAGAGAGAGAGAAGGAGGCAGAGGGGAAGAGAGCGGGGTAGTGGAGCAGGTGGAAAGGCTTTAAAGGGAGTGGGGAACGAACGGCAGGGGGTGGGGAAGGCACGTGGGCGTATGTGGGAGGGGAAATGAGGGAGAGGCTATGTCCATCCTCTCGCCAGCTCCCTCACTCTTGCTTCGACGTGGGCTCCCGACTTCTCTCGGAAGCTCAGGCTTTAACGAAGGGCGCCTTGAAGTCACACTCGTATCTCGCTCACTCATTCGATGGTTTCTCAAGGAGCGCCCGAGCCTCACCTCTCCTTCTCTCTCTCTATTTTCCTTTCTCCTGTCCCGTTGGTTTTTTTCCTCTTACCTCCCCCGCTTCCTTCCCCACTCCCACTCTTGCCCACCCTCCCTCTCTCAACCTCCCCTTCCACGCTGCACCCTCTCGGAAGAAAATGAATGCTCTTACGTCCGTTCTCCTGCGCTCTTTCCCCCCTTCACTTTTCGTGGATAGTTCTTTCCCTTTTTTATTTCCTTTCACCTCTACTCGTTCGCTCTCTGACCCGCATTCTTTTCATTCTTTTTGTTTCTCCGTGTTTTTTTCCCTAATTTTTTTGCATTGCGAATGGAACGCGAATGAGCTTTCCGTCCAAGGTTAGAGGAATCTTGTGCTGTGAGGTGATTTGAAATGGAGTAACACTTTAGGAGAAATGTGTTTCGCTAAGCTTTAGGATGTGTATGTAATCCGAATACAGGTTTTTTTCCAAATTTTTTTCCAGGTCAACTTTGATCACAGTAGAAAATCGATCTCGGTGCAGCGGGTGAACCTATTAAATAATTTTATGGCTGAAGTTATTGTGCATTGAAAGTATACGTCGAGTGGTTTTTTTAACTTTAATCTTCCATGATAAATATGTATCCGAGGCTGATTTTCAAATGACCTACGTTAATTTTGGCTTACCAACCTAGTAAGCTGTACCACTGAAAATTTCAAAACGTTATTAATTTAAATTTTCAAGGCGTGTGTATGTTCCTAGGAATATCGATTGCTATCTGTTTATTTCATCAGATTTTCTATCATACTACTTGGCAGATAGTTCCATATTAATGACCAACGCTTGATGAAGTCCTATTTCATTTTGTCAGTTCAATACTTTCAGTCTCTGCCATCATCCGGTTGAGAAAATTAATTCGGATTTATTAGAAGGGAATTGGGGAAATGTACGGCAGGATTAAAGAGAGATACTATCTTTCGCCTGTAGGACTCATTCAGAATATACTGCCGGTATGTGGGAGCCTAACGTAGGTGATTTCATTGCTGGGTTGCATCATGTAAAATTTAGAGGAGCTAGATTTGTATAACGGGGTAATGATAAACTTAAAGCGCACTTAGATCATCAGAGGAATTGATCTGGATTTATCTTAGAGAATGTTGATTGCAGGTTAAATTTCGAGGATTAATAGAAGGCATTTCTTTTTAGTGATAATGTGGAAATGTGTTATTAGCTTCACCGTGCTCTGATAGGAAATATAAAAATAAGAAGATAGAGATAGTTATTTGTAGAACCGAGGGAATTCACATTTTTCCCGCGAACGATAGGGGATCAAAATAATTGTACCGGGGGAAATAGGATGTACTTTAATTCGAAGTAGCCTATTATGCTGTCATAATTTTATCTAACCCTAATTTTAGTATTCTTCTTGCTTATATCAGCTCGTTTCTCATGCTTGTGGAGGCATTGAAAACTAGGATACCGTAGTGAATGAGTTGTACTTAAAATTTTGTATAAAGCAAATTACAGTAAGCAGAAATTAAATTTTGTTTTTGCATACATGATTATGGACCGAAAGGAAAACAAATGAGGAAGTACTAGAGATGGTGGGTGAGGAGAGGGGTTTGTTGAGAGAAATCCTATGGAGGCAGGAAAAATGGATGAAAGGCGTATTGAGCGGTAGTGGAATGTTGAAGAGGGTAATAGAGGGGAGAATGTTGGGCAAGCGAGGTAAGGGGAGGAACAGGATAGGGATGTTGGCCGGGATGAAGGGAGGAAGGAAGTACACCGAGATGAAGAGGGACCTGATATAGATTAGTTTGCTGGGTGGGGAGTCACAAAATGTGTACTTGATAGTTGTGTCCATCGAAAAACCTACCTTAAACGGTAGATTACCTAAATAAACATACATGATTTTGAAGGATCCCAGCCGCACACCCTGGTGTACCCATGGCTTGTACCGTGTAGCGTAGTAAAAATACTCTTTCTTTGGGGAAATTAGGAAGGCAGTTTCCTAGACTGGGACTTACTATGAAGCATATAACTCTGAATATACTTATATTGGCAGAATGAAGGGATTTAGAATTAATGCACAATTAAGAACAGTTTTTTGAAGTATGAAGTGTCAAGTCATATCTTATTAATAAAGGATAAGTAAAGGGTCGATCTTCAGTCAGTGTCCATCCAAAACCTACGTTAAACGGTAGATTACCAACACTGTTTCCTGAGGTTATTAGGAAATAATTATGGACACAGCTCAAAGTTTGACGAACATTATATTACTCCTAAAGTGTCAAACCCACCTGTATTCACAACGACAAAATTTTCGTTTCGTATATGAATAGTGAGGTTTTTCTATTTTGTTTCGTAGATTAAGAGAATAATGTGTTGGATAGAAAAGAGGTGTTATATAGGTTAATGTAAGAGAGGATTTTTGTATGGGGAGCAACTGGAAGCAGGAAAAAATATGAATTTTTATATGAGAAATGAAGGAGGATTAGTATTGAAGAATGTGGTAGAAGAGTTGCAAACAAAAAATGGCGAACTCTTATTGGTATCCTCCGATTATAGTATTCCCGCCACACTCCCTTGCAGCAGTTTGTGGGATATTGAGTGAATGAAGATGTAAATGTGAAATGAATAGTTGAAGGGACGGAGGAAGAGGGTTTTTTGGGGAGAAAAGGGAGAGGGATGCAGTTACTTTGGATTGAAGTCCCCATCTCTTTTTGTCTTCATAGATAAATCACACTTCCCTCCCATTGACTTCCTTCTTGGTACATGCATATGGGTTTGCTGCTTTGTGTTGGGTGCATATGAGTTCGTTGCTTTGTGTTGTTCACTTTAGAAACAGTAGTTATGTTCTGAGACTATGATCGGGTACTAATATGTTTGGAAGTTTACCCCGCACGGGTTGTGGAAAAATAGGAATAGGGCAATACGGGAGAAAGGTGCGAGTTTTATTACGTAGATGTATCTCATGATATCATGAGATATGAATTTCCAAAACCTAAATGTATATGGTATCATTCCTGAAAATAATCATAATGATGGGCTGTCAAGGCGGCACTTTGTTTAAACCAGCCGTTTAAGCTTTTGTATGCGAGGAAATATACGAGTATATTCAAATAGATATAGCAAATAATAGTTACTCACGCATAGCAGGTATCATACCATCTCCCACCATATCCATTTGAAAATGTACGAGAAATGTCGTAGAAGGCTAATTTAAATGTAAACATTGGACGAGAAGTTAGAGCAGATGTAATAATTTACCCATCTTAGAAGTGTTTTAGACTAAGATAGTTTAAGTAGTAGGAAAAGTCAAAGATGAATTAAGTTAGGCAAAAAGGTTTTTGCAAGGTGGGAACTGATGAATAATAGTATTAAGCATAAAATAGTTGGGAGAAATCTAAAGGAGATTGGAAGCATGAATGCAAATCATATTGATTGGTAATAGGAGGTTGAAGACTGTAATAGAGGGTAGAACGTTAGGCCAACGAGGAAGACGTTGGAATGGAATAGGCTTACTGTACCGAAACAAGGAAATAAGGAAGTATGTGGAATAAAAGAGGGGCTTCATTCTAATTCCAGATGCCCGGCTGTTCTTTGTTATGAGAGGCGAAGAAATGTATCATTGGACGGTAGTATTGTCTCCGCCCCAGAAAAATTTCCCATAAACAGTGGAATACCCATCCTAATAAGGATACAGTTAAAGATTTATTTAAGTAAATTTATTATAGGTCGTAATCGTCCATTTATTTCATTCATAGCTCACGCATACAAATTTGTATACAGGCTAAGTTTAATTATTCTCAACCCATAACAAAACTCTGGCTATTTTTAACTCTGCAAGGAGACTAAATAAAAAGAAATTCCGCCGATTGTTTTATATAATGATTTAGTGGAATAATTCTTAAGAAAAAATTCTCTTCATACAATCTCTTCAGAGTTATTTCATGGCAACTGGAATTGAAAACATTACTTCTATTAAAGTTCGAGTCATTTTTTGTGAATCCAGTCTTAAGGCTTTACAAATCTGCTGAGTTGCAAGCCATTTTTTTGGTGATTTCTGATCAAGCAAGCTCAATCATTAATCACATAAATTTTTCATATTTTTTCACTTGCATGACATGAATATTTTTTAAGAATTCAAATATAGGAGAATTGCATCAGTAGTCCCCCAAAATAGATCATTTTCCTCCTTCCATTTGAAGCAATGGTCCATTTGTTCCTTTGATTTCTTCAACCTCTTATATATGTTTCCTCATGAATCTGTTTTCGCTATCGCTTACAACATTAAGATGGCTCTAATATTTTTCTTGCTAGTTCCCATCTCCTTCAGATTACTTCCTCCTCAAAATTTTCCCTTTCCTCTCTCTAACCCTTTATTCCTTCCATGAAGACTTGCAGCATTTGACACCATAAGTGTTCACTGGGGTTCCTTTCCCGCCGAGTGGCTTGCGTCGTATATTATGTACTTCTCTTTTCTTTCCGCGCCTTACTCTCCCAACCACTTCATCCACCTCGAAACTTCCTTAATGATAAGGTGTAGAGAGACATCTCCGGATGTATTTCGTGAAAAGAAACCCTTCTCTCACTCATCTGCGTGCAAAGAAAATTTTCTTAAAAAAAGTTAACTTGAGTCGTTACTTGGCCAGTCAGGATTTTATGTAGGTGGGTAGAGCATGTTGACATAGAATACAGGATGAAAGAGAGGTTTATCCTGACATCCCCACTTACACAATCTCTCTCAGGTAGGCTTTAAGGCTGCATCCGCTGTGGTACATCTAGAGTAAACAAAATTTACAGTAGTGAATATTCACGTTCTCAGTACTGATATATTTGATGCTCTCATATCAGTTGATTCCCTTTCAAATGATTATTGTAAATGATAATTTATTACTGCATCCTGAACTTCATAGGGGAACGTTGTTTTTAATTTCATTTAATGCCCATTGAACTGCGCATTAGACAATTCATCAAGTGCCTTTCCTTTGGTATTTTTCTTGCAAAAATTATACCATATTTTTGAGGAGTCAGCAGTTGCTAATATGATTTCTCTGTTTATATAACTGAAAGTGAATTAAATGAAATGCAATTTTGTGATATTATACCCTTGCATGAGCTTTTAATTTCGAAAAAGGAAAATTGTCTATAACTCTTCGTCTCTTCTTTAGAAATTGTGAAAAATGTATATTTACTGAATTAAAAGACTACATTCACGTACAGCAATTCCATTAGCAAGACAAGATTCAAAATGTATATAAGTTGACCCCTCAGCCTTTTCCATATCGTTTGGCATTTAATTATTTTTTTGCATGAAATTTCTTGCCCACATAGCTTTGGCTTCGTCCATAAAAACAAATTTTGAAGACTTTTATAGGTATTCTCTCTCGCAATTTGAAAAAAATGTTACTCAATATTTATTGTTTATCGGAAACAATGAGATTTTAAATAGATCACAAAATATATCACTAAATCAAAAAGTCTCTTATGTAACTTATTATTCAGTTAGCTCCGTTTTCTGCAAGGACTGTTATCATTAATTCATCTAATCTTAGCTTATTGTATGGTTCCTAGCAGTTTGTTTCATATCCTTAGAGAAGTATTGCAATATTTGATTGTATATTGCATTCGTACCTGATGTCAGTTATCTACACTATTTGAATTATTTTACATATTAATTGGTAACTAATAATTTAAAATAGTAGTTTTTATGTTGCATATCTGGTATTGACTTGTTTGCCAAACAACACAGCGGTTGTTTACAGGTACCCTGTAGCTATAGATGTTATATGCTGTCACAGTCCTTGTTGGTATTGCCTTAAATTATTACCCCGATCCATAGATATTTTTTCTCCCTTCAATCATTGCATCCTGCCTTTCTTCTTAAGATTTTGCAAGATAGGCATTTTGTTGTCCCGCCACGATATCAGTGCAATGTTGAATCCTTCTCAAAATGTCGATATCGACGATATGAAATAGCAAGTCATTGTCAGTGATGTAAATGACAGGTATGTCTAGGTGAACATCAATATGACATTGGAATCTAATGTCACATCGACATTCAATGTCACCTCCTCATCCATTTTCTCGTCGACACTTAAATATATCTTGTTGTTTCCTCTCCTTAAATCTGCCACAGAAGAATGTCACTTATAAAAATCTTCGAATACTGTACCCGTCTGAACACAACCTGAAATAATTTCCATCCGATGAAAAATACCAGAGAGGGTTATATTAAAAAACCTATTTCATGTAATATTTGTCTAAGATTTCCTCTACCTTGATTGTTATATAATATGACTTATTATTGAAACCATAAACACAGTAATCAACCCGAAGGTCGGTTTAGTAGGTGATGGTAGAGCTCACCCATGTACCAAGCCCGACGGCGTGTGAATATTCACACATCAGGGTAGGGGGGCCAGTTCCTTTCGTGGGTCGCGGTGGTCTAGTGGGTAGAGCATTGGACTACTGACCGGAGGGTCCCGGGTTCGATTCCCGGGCAAGGCACTTTGGGCACCTGCAGCTCCACCCAAGCTAGTTGATTTTTCGGGTACCAGATCTTCCTGGGAAACCATAACCGGCACAGGGAAAGGAACTGGCCCCCCTACCCTGATGTGTGAATATTCACACGCCGTCGGGCTAAGTACATGGGTGAGCTCTACCATCACCTACTAAACCGACCTTCGGGTTGATTACTGTGTTTTATTATTGAAACCCGTAAAACCCGTTACCAAAACATGGAGCCGTTTGATTCGTTCTCGTATATACAAGTATTAAACATTTCTTAAAAGCTCCCTCTATGTCCAACTCGATGGCCACATCAATATCAACCACGATATTTCGACGACACATTAAGTCAATGTCTACCGGTCGGCATTAAAGTTAATTTCGACACCCACTCGACATACCAAGGTACCGAAAAACCCTAAGTATGATCACTCAACTTATTTTGCCTAACCAATATTCTCCTTTCCATCATAATTTCCTATTCTGTCTTTAATTACCTGGCCCAGTACTTCTTCATCATCTTTTCTTTTCCTTAATTTGCATTCATCAATTATTCTTCAAACTCATATCTCAAAAGTTTCCAATTTTTGCTGACATTGCCATTAATTAACACTTTTTTTAATAACCATACAACTACACATTATGTTTCGAAGTTTTAAATGATATCGTCGATGCAACTTTTTTTACTTGAAATTAATTTCCTCATCTAAATGCATTGTTATTTACCTGACGCATTTACCTTCTCATAGACTTATCTCCAGTGCACATTTTCTTAAAAAATAGTTGCCAAATAGTTGAAGAACTATTCAATTAATGCTCTCTTAAGTGAACACAGCCTTCTAATTACTTGATAATCTTAATATTTTCTCCTTATTAAGATTTATATATATATATATATATATATATATATATATATATATATATATATATATATATATATATATATATATATATATAATATATATGTATATATATAATATATTTGTTTTCGTTTATCCCATTAGATTTGTATTTTAAAAACGTGTTTTTGGAAAAACTAAGGCATGCATTATCGATTGCTGATTATTTAACAAAGTTTAGTGCGCAAATATTGAGAGTAGGTGATAGAGAGAGGCGGATAACATGGGCTACAAGAAATCAAAGGTAATAGAAGTTCACTGAATATATCATTTTTTGTAAGAGGTACTTGGTGTCCATACCACTTTGAATTTTGGATACTTTTGGATTTGGTCCATGCCACTTTGGATTGGTGTCCATAACACTTTGTATGGACACCAATCGCTATTCCTGTTGGGAAGGGTTAAAAAAAGTAATGGACTGACTTTGAACCTTAATAATGGGTGCCCTGTTTTTTAATAGTATTTTTTTCTTCACAAAATGGCTTTCAGTTTGGATGATTTTACAGTGAACCTGATGATAATGAAAGAGACAGAAGTACCACACTATAGTTTTCAGTTAAGTTCAGAGTGTTACAGTTCCATCTGCGTCGTGATTTGGCTGGAGTTTTTATGCGCTATCGATGAGATTGGATTAAATATTCCATTATGGATTGATTTTGTAAAGTATGAAAATTGTTATTAGTATATTTGATTTAAAATGGTGATTTCCGAATCCCTACTTTGACAACCCTTTAAGCGAGTACGCTGTCTGTCGGATGGGATTTTTAACTGTGAACTCCTTGGCATATATCATTAAGACTAGAGTAATGCCAGCGTCCGATTTCTCCTCATCCTTAATCCATTCCCTGAATTTTTCACAATTACCAAATTATTCAATAATTTCTAATGGCGCATATGATATTAGATTTAGATCGCCTCCCATGATAACAATTCCCACTTTGAGTTAATAAGTAAGTATAAGTGATGTTTTGTTTAATTTCAGTGTATCAATGAATATTTATTGAGATCGGAAGGAAAGAATACGAAATATAGCGTAGACATTCTCATACTGTACTTTCCTCAATGTATTGGTTTAAAAATAGGTAAATATTTAATTAATCGTAGGTAGGTCAATTTAGTCTTTTACAGTTAGTCTTGTCATACTATTCAAATAAAAACGACAGGACTTGCTTCTTTGTAACCTGTATGAAAACATTGATATCAAAATCGAGGTTAAGAAATTTAGGTACTTTAATTGATATTAAGAAAGAAAAAAGGTAAAGACAAAAGATTTATGCAGGGAAATCTAAGATTTATTTTCGAATGATTAAAAAAAATTGAGCACCGACAAAAGTTTTCTTTATAAGTCAAAATGATTGGAAGAGAATCATAACAAAGATTGCCTCGTTAAGTCGCAGTGGTCGCAATAGTTTTCATCGGGGCTCCCGCTCTGTGCTTATGTTGGGGTAATCAATTTCGTGAGGCGTAAATGCCGATTTTTTTAATCTCTAAACGGTTTTTGTGTCATGGCAAGGTGGTAAATCGCATTCAGTCAATTATATACTTCTCGTTGTCTCTTTTTGTTTCGAACAAAAAAAGTATTCGCCCGTTAAACAAAAGTGCACTTGGTTTTTCAACCTTTATTTTCCAGCCACTCGCTCCATTCCCATCCCCGAAAAACTCGGGTGCTCGCATAATTTCGTTTCAGCCACCCACTTGCCCTCTCGCCGCATTCTTCCTATCCCACCCTCGCTCTCCCCACCCCTTCTCCTGTGTTCACCCTTTGCCCTGGTGCCTAGCGCGTCGCTTTTAAAATATCTCTTGCTGCCACAAGCGATAACGACCCCCTCCCTATTCTACCTTAGCCCGTTCCTTCTTTCTCTCTCTCCTTGCGCTTCGCAGCTCTCTCTTCCGTCGACCTCTTCTTTTCCTTGTCCGCTCCTGTGAGCACTCTGGCCTCTCTTACGTCCCTCCTTTTTCCCTATTGAGCCGCCCTCCGTACTTCATCCCCACCTTTTTATCTCTCCTCTCCCCACCTACTTTTTGCATTCCCTGGCCCCCGTGCGTATTTCAGTTTGCTCTTCGCCTACCCAGCGAGAATTCGAAAAGGGTTTCTTCGAATTATTAACTTCTTCTCGTTCGGTTTTCGTTATGGTTGACCACGTGCTTTACACCTGGCATGTAATATCAATATTAAATCCTACTTAAATATCATTAAATGTAGAGAATTGTTAGTAATGAATGTAATGATAACAACAGCTATATTTACTACAGTATCTAAATTTAGAATATTTTTCTAGGAATGAAGGACGAGCTTCGAGAAAAATTGAATTATGTTAATAGAGGTAAAATGTATGCGCAATTAAATGATTTATTTTAATTTAGGGTGTCACATTCTGTCGTATCAGGTGAGGATGAGCAGTTTTGCAGTGGTTTTTTATTGTCTCTAGGCAGCACCGGCCTTAGCTGGTAGGCTAAAATTGAAAACAAGAGATTTTCAGAATTTCAGACTTGACCGATATGTGTTTAGTCCTTATGGACTAAATGGAAAAATGTATGGAAAAGAATAAAATTCGATTTGCCTACCTGCTGACATAGATATCTGTGTATCATCTCTTCAACTTCCTATATTTTATTCCTAATATTTTTTCAGCTAACGTAACAATTCAACTGTTCATTTATGGATGACCGCTTGTGTTTTTTTATTCCTAGTTTTGTGTTCATTTTTTTATATGGTATCCAGCCTTCGTTCACTAAGCTGAACTGCACATGCACGCCAAAAATGCCGCTTCCACATTTGCTCTGCCCTCTGTCTGAACGCCTCGGTTTATAAGCCCTCAATTCACGTAAAGATCTTTTGGCAGTATATTTCCTTTTTTTGAAGGGTTCGCGTGCAAAGGTCGAATTTTTATTTGACTTATGGTTGGATCTCTACCTTTTTCCAAAGACCAGCTTCAAATTTCTTTTTCTTCCACAACTTTCCAAAGCTCCTTTTCGTTCTTTATGCCTCGATTTGTGTATTCACTGTGCATCACTTACTTGACTCTTTTTGATGACAGGGGCCTTATACTCATTTATGGAGAAATAAATGTCAGTTTCCGGAAAATTCATGGGGATTAGGTCACGTCCTTCCTTTTACTCGTATATGTTGTATCGAAATGTATACCACTTAATAATGGTTATCATGTGCGGTTCTCTTTTGGCATATTTTATTGACACTTCGTATCTCTTTCTTGATTCCTTTCCAATGGCATGCAAAATTTCAGTTCCATTCTTGGGATCACGAATCATATTGTAAGGTGTAAGCCCTGTTAGGCTTCGTAATCCCGATGCAATAAAACATTTGTATGTTTTTATTACAACCATTGTGTGATGAAGTAAAATTTTAACATATACTATAGCGAATTATGAAACTTATTTTTACTCAATGTTCTAATCGAGTGGAGTATTTTGGATTTCGTTAGCGATATCCAAACTCAAATTTGAGGCAAATATCTCAAACTCGAAAAGAATTTAGTTAACCGACGCACAGGCCTTCTTCATCAATAGATAATACCATTTATTGATGGAATATACACTCAGGTTTTACGTGCAAGATGTATAATATTATGTTATGTATGTAAGCAGCTCGAGAATGAGACATCGTGGTAAGCCTATGGATAAAGAAATTGGCCACTTATCGGGAAACAACACGTCCTAATCAGGGTTTCTTCAGAAAAATCCCAGCTTAAAGTCCTGCAGAGCAATTTTTTAGGAATCGGATATCCTCTTGAAAATGCCACAGGAATGCAATGTGGTCCGCCATACTTTGATGTGAAAAGTTCACATGCCGAGCTCTCGAGCCTACCGCGTGATGAGCTCTACCCTCACCTATAAAGTAACCTTCAAATGGCAAAGGATGGTATTAGCTCAGTTCTTGAAATTTAGAAAAAGTAGTACTTTGGGATCTAGAAAATTAAATAATATTGACTTGAATTAACAAAATGTAGGAATGAATTAGATGGAACAGGCTATTCAAGGATTCGGGACGATTGGCATGATTTGGAGTAAGGATAAGTAAAGGAAAAAAATATTTGGAAAGTTGTACGGAATAAGAGATCGAATTATCAAGATTTAAAGAAGAGAAAAGCGTACGATAAGGTTGTTATATCGTATGTAGGAATGTCAGAAGCTGAATAATAGTTCAGCATGAGTAATAATTTTCAGGATTCGTCCGGATCATACTTTTATTTGAACTACATCTTACAAATTAGCGCGAAAGTTGCCGCGAGGGCAGGTGGCGGGGTATTTTACGGCATGGTCAACTGTTTCTAATGAAAGTTGACAACAATTACCAAAACATCGCCTTCATGTAGTTTACATGACCTCACATAACCCATGCATGAGTTAATTAAAACTATGAAGAAATAATCGTGCAATTATTTTTCAAAATCCGAGATTAACTATTCAATTACCTAACAGGAATTGGTACGTATGCGTTTGCATCTTCGTGGTTAATTGGTTTAATTCCTAATTTCTTATCCGTTCTTGTCTGTGTTACCGCCCATGGAGGTAGGTGGGATTGTAATCCTATTACGTTTATAATAGACTTATCTTCATTATCATAGTTACTACAGTGTGAAAATTAAATTTGCATTTGTTATGACTCACTCGGTTAACTGAAAGGAATTATGGTACAAAAATCCGCAAAATGCTCTTAAGTTAATTAAATCAATATACAAATATAATTGATTTGAAATGAGGTAACTCTCAAGGTGTTTACGTTAAAACTACGTATATTGTGCCTGCTGAGTCTGTAAAATATAGTTCTAAAGAAGACTTACATCGAAGGGAGTGTGGTTTTATTTCCAAAATCATGGCTTAAAACAGTTTTTTGGAATTTTTCGTTTGTTTTATAAGTACGAGTACACAAGGAGTCCGGAAGATACAAATTCTTCTAAATAAATAAAAAAAAGCCCCATGAGCTGTAGAGGTTGACTTGTCGTTTTGATTCATTTCCATGTTCTTGCACCTTGTGACTGTCAGTATTTCCCTCTCTTTCTCTCTCTTCCTTGCGACTCCGCACTGTTCCTCGCCACCTCCCTTAATTCTCCCCATGCTAACTTCCTTGACCTCACGACTCCTGCATTAAACACTCCCACCTAAGACAATTCGCTTCTTCCACACATACACAAACTCAAATGCCCACCCACAGAGTCTATCCCTCTCACTTTTTCTCCGTAGTCCTGCGGAATTCCGTCCCCGGTCCCTTCCTCTCCCTCTCGAACCCGTCCTCCCGCTCCGGCATTTTCCACTCTATATTGTGGCCAATGTGCTGTGGGTAACGGCGTAGAGCGAGGAGGAAAGAAAGGTAAAAAAATACGAAAGTAGCGCCATTTTAGCGTCGCGACTAATCTCCTTGCGCCGCAGGGACGTTTAGGTTGTGCGTTCGTGCCTTTCGCGCGCGCTTTGGATTCTAATTTCGGGAGACGTGTGTATTACCGATTCTAGAACTAAGTTGGCTGAGCATACGACCTTGGTAGTTCTTCCCGCCGCCTTGCTCCTACACCGTCACTTTTTCGTTCACACATCCTGACTGCAATACTCTCGCTTCTCCAATTCCTTGTTATGTCCCATCTCTCCAGCATCCTCTGCGTCATTCTGACTCTCTATCTCGCATTTCCCTTTCCCTTTATGGCCCGGCACTTTTCCCGACTACCCCTAAATTCAAAAATAGCCTCTCCAGGCCGAGGCAAGTGTCAGAAAGCGTAACAACAACTCCGGGAACTTTGGCAAAGCTAACCAACGCAAGTGTCGAATAGTTGCTTGAGAGGTTGGGGTGACGGTGATGTGGAACATTTTAGTCGGATGGAAATTTGTTTCCTCTGGCTTTTAAAGGTAAATAAGCCAGATGGCTTATTCTCATCATTATTGTTTAGGTCGGTGGATATTTAAGTTATCGGTGAACTAGTAAACAAAACTAAGAAACTAATTGTTTTTTAGAGTTCAAGTTTAAGTAAATAATCTACCTGTTAAGGTATATTTTGGATAAGCACATTAAAAAAATAAATGTATTTTAACAAAACCCAATCTAGCAACCTACTCTTCATCAAGTCCCTCTCCATCTCTTTGTACATCCTTCCTCTCTTCATTCCATCCGATATCCCTATTCATTTCCTACCCATTTCTCGTTTGCCTAACATTCTCCCATCGATTAGAGTATTCAACATCCCACTGCCGATCAATACGCCCTTCATCCATTTGTCCAGCCCCCTAGGATTAGGATTTCTCCCAACAAACTCCCCTACTCACCCTAAACACCAAATACTTCCTCATTTGTTTTACTTTCGCTCCATTTCACCTACCCCATCATTCTCCACACGCAAATTTCAAAACCCTCCTATTTACGTCTATCCTCCTGCTTCAATGACCATGTTTCGGCGCTATACATATTGTTACGCACTGCATCAAAATTCTTTTGAGCCTTTTCTTGACAACTTCACTCAATGTCCCTGTCATTACTCCTTCCTGGTGAAAGCCTCTTTGCCTAGTGCAATTCTTCTCCTTACGACCCTACTACCGTGACCATGTTTGTCCAATACACTTCCATGATACGTAAACTGTTCTACCTGCTCTATATTTTCTCCTCCTATTTCAATATTTACCTTATCCTTTTTCTTCCTGGAAAATCGCATAACCTTTGTTTTATTAATATTGATTCTCATCCTATATTTATCGCACTGAACCTCCAATTCACTCAGCAATGCTTGCAACCCCTTGGCTGACTGAGCAACTAGTGCTTGATCATCAGCAAACGTAACTGATTTTTTTAATTCCCCTCCGACTTTCATTTCTACCTCCAGTTCGTTCCCTATGACTTTAATCAGTTCCTCCACATATACATTAAACAGAACCGGTGACAATGGAAAAATCCTGCCTTACGCCTCTTCCTAACAGTGCTCCTCCGGACTCTCCGTTCCCCACCCGCACCTGTGCAGTCTTGACACATGAACAGGTCGCGGATTAGCCTCCCGTCCCTCCAATCAATTATTACTTTCTGCAATATAATCATTGAGTTTTGTTCAATTCACTCTCTTAAACGCCTTTTCGAAGTCCTTGAAACAGGCAAATAAGTTTTGATTATACAATCGATCTACGATCGATGCATCCAATGTGCACGAGGACATAATGGAATGTAGAAAAATAACTGTTACAGCACTAATCTTGCACTAAATCAATTAAAAGAAAATATTCCGAATAAATGTGAAAACCAAATTTACCTGAGATTTTTACTATAAAGTCTCGAATAAATTTAATTACCTCCACTAGAACAAAGCTTGACGAGAAATAAACCATTTCTAAATGAATCCTGCAGCTCATAAAGTGTTATTTCTCACTTTATTTGTTAAAAATTATAATTTTATCAATGGTCGAAAGATATAACACATTTCAAAGTGTTAATTGATGCATGCCTCTATTGCCTCTACTCTTCTTCTAATATTTTTAGTAACTTTCAATGATAAGGTATTGATAATATCCTAAGTCATTATAAATTGCTGTTTGGAGATTGTTCAGATGAGGACGCCATCCGATAAAGGATATCTTTTTATTAAGTATGTTCATTTAGCTAATGATTGGAAAAATATTCAACCCTTAACATATTTCTGGAAACAGAAGTCTTATTTTGATCACGAACAAGTACGATCGATTCAAATATTGTGTTTTCAGATTTTATCCACTAAGCAACTATGGGCATATTACCAACTGTGAGAAAGTGCTTAACATTGCAAAACCTAGCACCGTTCTTAGTAATCCCTATAACCTATCTAGTTATCATTTCTGGCTTTGATGAACTCAAAAGGACAAGGCTGAACTGTTCGCAGCACCAATGAATCTCTCTTGTCAGACTCTCTTCTTTATTCACTCCGAATCACTTATACAATTACCATAATGACCCTGAACTAATTCATTCCTAATTGCATTTGCCGTCATCTTAGATCGTCTGGGTATTCGATTTAGAGATAACTTCTTCCGCGATATTTGTACCTGAAGTTCAAGGTCGATTTTAGACATAACATTAGGTAATATTTTGAATTTTCATTGCACGGAATCGAATGTTTGCATCCAAATTGAAACAATAAAATAATATAATTTTTAATCTCCCAGAGTAAAAAACCACTGCTTATAAACGAAATCCTTCGGATCGAAGAAAAGTGCATTAGAAAAAAATAACTATTTGAGTTTTGCTTTTCCAAAATGGCAAGAATTATGTATCATTCCTTGAAATAAATATTGAAATATGACAGGGTTTTACTTTTGCTCAATGGACTAATTTTCTTTTGTCTAATAGTACGCATCCTTCGTAAGTCATATCTGTCCTGGACTTTTCTCATTACATGTAAAAATAGAGCATGAAATGTTAGTTTCATTCCATGGGCAGATAACTTTATCAGGAATACTTCAAGCTACAGAAGTACTTACTAGCAACCCCTCTTCGTTTAAGTAAAAGTTCCGACCGAACAGTTTCTCCTTACTTTTTTTTCCGCCCCGTCACTTCATTTCCCTATTTCCAAATTTATTTTACTTTCTTTCTCATTTCGTGACTTCTTTCCTCATTCTGCGCTAATGTACCCTACGCTCCTTCCTCCCCGAAATAAAAAAAACTTCCACAAACCGCAGGCCTTAACCACGTTTCCCTCCTTACCCTGAAATGATCCTTATCCTACCCATGATCCTCCAAAACCCACTTCTCCCCTCATCTGTCTTGGTCGGTCTCCTTTCCTCTTCTTCTTTAACTTGCCCCCGCCGGGTTCCTTCCCTCTGACTTACATTTCCTTCCGTTCCTTATCTCATGATTCGCGTCGCCCATTACTTCTTCCCTTCGTTATTTGACATTGTTATGGCCAGCTCAGGGTTCTGTTTAAGGACCCAATGTTTCCTTTTAGTTTTGAGAATCGATTTTTCCTTTTTAGGTCGAGAATTCCTTTCTATCATTTTGACGACGAAATTCTCAAATTTAAACTCAGCTTTGTCTAGCTAAAAACTTACTCAACATTATAAATACACGCAAATAATTTAGAGGTTTGCGACACCTATCAAAACAATAACAGGCACATTGTGATATGTTTGATAAACATGTGATAATACATTTTGCAATAAATGCCATGCCTTGCCAAATTTTACAATTATTTTATTTAATCGAATCTCATTGATTTTATAATTACGATTTGTTTCTCAGGTAAATACGACAAGTACTATTTTCTTTTGAACATTATTTTTATCCCAATGATATCAGAAAAAAAATACTTCCAAGTCCATAGTATTATTAAAACATTTAGTCATTTCAAAGAAACGTGGTATTTTACGAACGGAATTTCCTTTGTTTTCTACCAATTTTCTAATGCCATGTGATCTAATTACTTGATGATAGCGCCACTTACCGACAAGATGAAAATATAGCTCTTTAATGGCCGTCTTCGGTATAAATTACCTTGCCTCAGAGACGGTTGAATCTGATAATTACTCGCTGAATTTCTTGCTTAGGTCAGTGATTTTTAGAATGTGTACTGTACTGGGAAAGTATAGTCATAGTGAGTGAATACATTACCTAAAATGTCTAATGACTACGTAAGGGTAGATACATGATTGTTATTGCTGGTACTTTTGGAGGTAATTTTTGCTTGAAAGAAAACAGCTATTCAGTCTTTGAAGAATTGACCTAAATACCTATCAATTATCAACCGTACTTTCTCCGTTGCACTTTCTCTCCCTGCAAAATGAATGCGAATTTTAGCTTTCTTTGGTAAACGCTTAACTGTAGGTATCCTCCTGCACACCGTGCCCCGGCCTAATTGCTGCACTGCGTGGCATTTAAGTGATTTCAAATGAATGAGGAAATGACGCAGTGTGTCGATAATATCATTTGAATTTTTAATAATTAATGGCTTCTGATAATTAGCGGCAAATGCATTTTATATTTTTAACGTAATATATTTAATATCTGAGCATATTTGGAGGTGATCGATCTTTTATATGGTTTCTCTCTTCATTTTTACCATAGATATATTGGAAAATATGACTCAGCCGGTTATGCATTACGAGTAGATATTTTCGCTTGTCTTAAATTTCTCATGCTTAGCACCATATTAGTGCATGTTTATTCAGTTTTGCCATTTCTTTAATTTCTGGAATATTTTGTGTGAAAGGCGCATTTAATTCTTTTCCTCTTATTCCATTTTGGCTTATTTTTCATTCCGCACTTTGTCACACCCTCCAATACTTCCCAACAGATGGATATCCAGGCTGTATTCCATCAACGCGCGTTATTTCATGCGCGTGTTCAGCAGCGTAGAGGAGGGAACTGAAACTAAATCCTTGACCCACGGAAAATGTAGGGCCAACCCCCGCCACGTTGTAAATCCCTTTTTTCACGCAACTGATTTTATCTGGGGAAGTTGTTGAACGATTCCCGGTCGCATTTTCGGGCAACCCCATGGGGGGTGTGTGTGTGTTGGTGGTGGGGGGCTGCCGAGTCTGTGTGAACTGTTGCTTTTTCTCCGGCGCGGAGCGGGGCGCAAACCGCAAAATGTGATCCCTCCTCTCCCCAGATTCGTTTCTCTCCTTCCTGTGTGTTATTCATTCCGGTGGTGGCCACGGCGGCGGCGGTACTCCGCCGCGCGCCATGTGTCACACCTCCCCCTCCCGACCAACCCCCCTACGCTCCATTCTCTCTCTCTCCACGCTTGCTTCCTTATCAGTAATCCCCCATCTCACTACGCCCCACTCCTCCATCCTCCCCCCCTCCCTCGCTCTTTCCAACAGCCGGCCCTATGCGTTCCCTTCAACCAACCTCTAACCTCCATACCGATTCACTTCCCATTTCCTTTCAACCCCTCCTTCCACCCCCAACCTACACACAAACACACACACTCGCACTGCCCCTCCGAAGTGGGAGTGGGGGCAGAGGAACTCTGGGCCACTGCTTTTCAAAGACGTCACGCCTAGCAGCGTGTGTCGGTACCTGCGAGTGGGGTAGGGTGGGTGGTTGAAGGGGAGGAGTAGCTTTTGGCTGCAGGTGCACGAATGGAATGGGCTAATTCACGACAATGGGTGTTGTCGATGTGTGCTGGCATTTCGATGGGAATGGGTAGGACAAGGATCTAGGAGGGAGATGTAATGGTGGAAGGGGTGGGGAATAGGAAAGGGCATATAATTGTAAAGGGTGAGGATCTGGGGTAGGGGTGAGAGTGTTTTTATTGTAGGAGTTGATATCGCAAGGGACAAAGTTCACTCGCCGTTAACTTTGGAACTCAGTTTTAATTTTACCCCGTCCATCTCCACACTTCTTTCGCAGGCTGTTGCTTTCAGATGGTTCGACTAGCTTTGTTTGCATGCCTTTTCTTAGCTGCCACTCAGGTCTTTAAAGAGGAAAGAAATAAACCCCCCGTTCTTCATTTGACCTCCCCTGTTCCCTCTAAGTAAAACCCTAACTGGTAGTTTTGTAAAGGATGGCGTCCTGTCCCTTCAACCTAACAAAATTAAATTCATTCTCTGATGGAATTCTGGCGAAAATACTGGTAAATCTCGGAAATATCCAACCCTGAAGCAATGTTAGAATTTATATATGCTACTCCCAAATCAGTCAGTGCTTCGGCTATCTTGTCACTCTTGAATCATAAGAGATTATGATAAAATAAATGCTGCTTGTATTACATGTTTACAAATTACAAGGTCATCCAATTTTTCTCCGGGAGTGGGAATACAGGTAGACAAACAATGTAGTCTAGCTTAAAATACGTGATAATTCTGGATTAATGAAAGATATACATATATGACTGTTCCGTAAAATGCACAAGGTTTTTAAGGCTGCAGTTAGGAGATGCGTTATCAATCCTTGAAGTGGCATGGTATAAGTGTACATGAACAACGTGTCATTCGTTTTATATATAATCCTCTCGAGTATTGATATCATTCCTGAAATGGCATCACCACTACCTCTCCCCTTCCTAAAACCAAACTGATCATTCCCTAAGTAATCATTTGCCCTACTCTCTATCCTTTTGTTGATGATCCTGAGAACAACGTTAGCTACGTGGGACATCAAACGTATTGTTCTATAGTCCTCACATGACGTAGCCTTTACCTTTTTCGGAATAGGTACTAACACTGATCTCACCAAGTCTTCCGGCCAGATTCCTTCCATATAGATACTACGAATCAGTCCGTATAGTGTCAGCCTCCCACATTTTCCTAAACATTTGGAAAGAAGACTCTATATGGACTGATTCTTAGTATCCCTCCTTGCCCTCTTTCCCTCCTTCCCCTTCTATGGTCTACAACCTTGAGGTGGTAGAAATGCTTGTGTTTTCCAAGGTTATTCGGGTCTCCCACCGGGTCCACGTTCGTAGAGTTGCCGACATTTCAATGGCCGAGTCGTCCATCGTCTTCAGGGCTTGAAGTCCTGAAGACGATGGACGACTCGGCCATTGAAACGTCGGCAACTCTACGAACGTGGACCCGGTGGGAGACCCGAATAACCTTGGAAAACACTATTCGCCGGGAAAGTACCAGATCATACTTCAGAAGTGCTTGTGCTTTCCGATGACCCCTAGAGCTGTCCTGACGTGAGTAATAATAATTGCTATTGATTGGGTCACCCATGCCATAAGATCGGAGGATAAGGTCGGAATCTCAAAGGAGCCAGACGAAAGGTGATCCACGTAGCGTCTGTTCCTCTGAGAGGTGGCTGCAAAGGTTGACCCCAGGGGGGCGGCCATTGAGTGATGGTGTCATGTTAAAAACACTATTGAGGAACGAAACTGGAAACCACCTCAATTGTCATTCCCAAGAGCAAAATGGTGATACACCAGGTGTGATCAAAAATCATTTCACATACTTTGTTCCACTTTATTTAATTTTTTAAGCCAAATTTGTTACAAATACTTTAATACATTTCTTTTAACAAACGACAATCGCCGAATTCATAAAAAAAGTCTTTCCTTAGTAGCTGTCACAGACTAAGTCCACAATGAAAACAGCTGAAAGTTTTATCATACTTCAGGGGCATGTATACCAACATAATAAAAAAAGTTAGACAATCGGACTCTCCAAGCCCGCGAAATGAAAACATTCTCGTTATGTTTTGAACACACCTCGAATATATATGATTATATTTTTTTTTAGGTAATCTACCGGTTAAGGTAGGTTTTTGGATGGACACAACTATCAAATAAACATTTTGTAACTCCCCATCTAGCAAACTAATCTACATCAGGTCCCTCTTCATCTCGGTGCACTTCTTTCCTCCCTTCATCCCGTCCAACATCCCTATCCTGTTCCTACCCTTACCTCGCTTGCCCAACATTCTCCCCTCTATTACCCTCTTCAACATTCCACTACCGCTCAATACGCCTTTCATCCATTTTTCCTGCCTCCATAATTTTTCTCTCAACAAACCCCTCTCCTCCCCCACCATTTCTAGTACTTCCTCATTTGTTTTCCTTTCGGTCCATTTCACCTTCTCCATTCTTCTCCACACCCACATTTCAAAAGCCTCCAATCTACGTCTATCCTCCTGCTTCAGCGACCACGTTTCCGCGCCGTACATAGCTACGCTCATATCAGAGTTTTTACGAGTCTTGTCTTAACATCCCTACTCAACGTCCCCGTCATCAACTCCCTCCTCCTTGAGAAAGCCTCCTTGCCTAGCACAATTTTTCTCCTTACGTCCCTGCCACTTTGACCGTATTGGTCAAAAACACTTCCGAGATATGTAAGCTCTTCTACCTGCTCTATTTTTTCCCCGCCTATTTTAAAATTTAGCTTAGCCTTTTTCTTTCTGGAAAATCGCATAACCTTTGTTTTATTAATATTGATTCTCATCCCATATTTATCGCACTGAACCTCCAATTCACTCAACAATGCTTGCAACCCCTTGGCTGACTGAGCAACTAATGCATGGTCATCAGCAAACCTAACCGATTTTACGAATTCCCCTCCGACTTTCATTCCTACCTCCAGTTCTTCCCATGCCTCTTTAATCATTTCCTCTACATATACGTTGAACAGTACCGGTGACAATGGGCAACCCTGCCTTACACCTCTTCCTAACACTGCCCATCCGGACTCTCCGTTCCCCACTCGCACCTGAGCAGTCTGAGACATGTACAGGTTGCGGATCAGCCTCCTGTCCCTCCAATCCATTCCTATTTTCTGCAATACACGCATTAATTTTTCCCAATTCACTCTATCAAACGCTTTTTCGAAATCTACAAAACAGGTAAAAACGTCCTGATTGTATTCTATATTCCTCTCGACTAGTGATCTCATTACTGCAATGACATCACGCGTACCTCTTCCTTTCCTGAACTCAAACTTATCATCCCCTAAGTAATCATTTGCCTTACACTATCCTTTTGTTGATGATCCTGAGAATAACTTTAGCTGCGTGGGATATCAAACTTATTGTTCTGTAATCCTCACATGACGAAGCCTTTGCCTTTTTTGGAATAGGAACTAACACCGATCTCACAAAATCTTCCGGCCAGATTCCTTCCTCATAGATACTACGAATCAGTCCATATATGGCCTTCTTCCCACCTTTCCCTAACCATTTCAACATTTCTACAGGAATATTGTCCACCCCCACAGCCCTATTTGCTTTCATCTCCTTTAATGCCCTTTCTATTTCATCGTCGAGTATGCCTGGACCTAAGCTATCTTCTTCTACGTCATGTTCCTTTTCTATGTCTAACCTTGTCTGCCTAAGTTCTTTACCATACAGTGTTTCTATATATTCCTTCCATCTCTCTTGGATTTTTCCTGGTTCAACTATTATCTTACCTCATTTATCTTTAACTGTTAGCACACATCCTGCCTTCTTACTTTCCGACAATAACTTAACCTTGCTGTATAGAGCACCAATTTCATCCTTCTTCCGTAAACTTCCATATCCTCGCATTGCGTTTTCCACCATTCTTCTTTTGCTTTATTTGTGGCCCTTCTCAATTTATTGTTTAACTCTTTGTACTTCATTTTGCCTAACTCTGTGTTTACATTTTTCCATCTTCTTCTCTCATCCATCTTTGCAATCATCTCCTCCGTTACCCATGGTTTCCTTATCCTTTTCCCATTAACGGTTCCTATAGTGTCTTTAGCGGCTTCCAATATCCCTTTCTTGATACATTCCCATTTTTCTTCGATAGTACTCAGATCTTTACCGTCATCCATCATTTTCTCTACAAGCCTGCTGATACTCCTTCCTCGTTAATCCATTTACTGCTTCTAAATTCCATTTCCTAACCCGCCGCCCTTGCCTTATCTTCTTGAAACGAACATTACATTTCATAACAACTAAATTGTGGTCAGAGTCCGCATCCGCTCCTGGGAAACTGTGCGAATTTATCACACTGTTCCCAAACCTGTGCCTAACCATAATATAATCTAACTGATACCTTTCACCTGGCATTTTCCATGTATACCTACGCCTTTTGTGGTGTCTAAACCATGTGTTAGTGATGACTAACCCCTGTCTCCTGCAGAATTCAATTGCTTTCTCCCCGCGTTCATTCCTCGTGCCTAACCCATAGTCCCCCACCTCACCACCATCTCTTCCTTCGCCTACCGTCGCATTCTAATTCCCCATAACTATCAAATATTTCCCTGCAGGAACACTCGCGATGATATCCTCTAACTCATAATACATCCTATCGACTTCTTCCTCCTCGTGGTTGCTCGGTGGCATTATATGATTATATTTAAAAAAAATATATATATATATATATATATATATATATATATATGTATATAATCACTTTCTTGGAAAACCCACGAACGTGCACAATAATGTAAATTCATTAATAGTCATAACAAACAGTTGTGAGTTCCGATTCTAATTCCTCTTGAGAAAGATGGTTGCACCACCGAAAATTCGAGAACCAGTGAGTCCCTCTTTTATATGTTTAAGTTTCTGTGTTTGTATAACTTTTGGACGGCACAATAGAACACAGAATAAAACAGATAACACGTAAAAGGACACTCACACTGTAGATGATTTAAGCTTTCGGCCTACTCCGAGGCCTTCTTCAGGTCAGACTGAGAGGTTTTGAGGGAAGAGGGCCTGGGGAGGGGAGGGGGGGAAATTTTATTCATAAATTTAAAGATTTTAATAGACAAGGTAGATTCTATGAAAATTACTGATCTGAAAATTCATGGCATTATCTAACAAAAGGCTTCAAAGTTGATATCAGCAAAAATCGCCTTCCTTAAGTTTGATTTCTGAAGTATCTTAGTCAGCGTCGACAATCATAATTCACGAAGTAATCTTAATAAATAACTGGACGCTGGGGCGTGAGCGTCGGGCGACATGAAGATATGTTACCAATATCGTATCACACGATTAATCTCAAGTGTATTATCAATATTTGATTAGTTACATGCATACGTTTCCAGTGGGTCTGAATGTACAGTACGGACGATAATTTTTATTTTATTGAGTATTTAATCATTATTTACTTTTGATGCATCGTTAGCATCTTGATATTCTCAATTATCGAGGGTTGATATTGGAAAGAAAATATCGAAAAACTCTTGAAGCTATGAAGTACCACAAGTTAAAGGAAATTATTCACTTTTTGGATCTCCTGTAAAATAAGAGATGTAACTCCCATAAAATGAGAGATATATAATCATTGATCTAAGTACTCGTACCTCCCTCACAACGACATACTACGATCTTGATACTTTCTTGAAATGTTAAAATTTCGCGGTGTAAAAACCATTCGCCTTGACCGGTGCTCAAATTCAAATATATCGAGGTTTGTTTGTAGGACGCCTCAGGGACTAAATGTGGAAACTGGATCCGGATCCCTCGTAACCTTCCGGATCCGGTTTCGAATACTGACTAAGAAGAATGATTTTATATTGTGAAAATGATTCATTCCGGTACACTTTAGTAATGACTCCGTTGAAATAATTACAGCCGAAACTTCCCCAGTCATTTGATTCCACTTCATATATTCACTGAAGCGTCCCTTAAGTACGAATTCTCACCGAACAGCATTGGACGGGGATTCATCAAGCCTGTGAAACAATGGGTTCAAATTTTTTAGAATGCTTCCAATAGGGTTGATTTTCACGAAGTTACGGGCTTAAACGTCCAACGTGTAGAGAAATTGGAAGTGAAATATCGAGTCGCCTTAGAGCCAGAGCGACTTTGAGACCCCTTTCGAGGACTCGAGGATATCTCCCTTCTGACATCTGAAAGTGAAGTAAAATCTTTGAGGATTGGGGTAGGGGGCGGTTTTGAAGGAATGGGTGAATAAACTTCCCGTGCAACGTGAATATGTTGCGCAAGGAAGGGACCTGCCCCGCGATGTGTTGCGTGTTCCGTTTCCCACCGTGGACGGGTTGATCGCCGGCAATTGGCTTGTCTCTGTCACTCTCGCGTGTCGCTGATTGACGGCTTCCTATTTTGGGCGTCTCAGGGTCGCTTCGGTCGCTGGTGGCGACATTTTTTTTGGTGCGCGCTTCTCTTCGTACGACGATACTGAATTTTATTTTCGGTCCCTATTTTCGTGGGTTTGTCTCGTCGCGCTCAAACGAGACCCAAACCATTGTTTTCCGAAAAACGGATATCGAACTGTTCTTAAAGAGATTATTCTGTTTTTAGCGTGATGTTCTGATTTTTTACTGTCTCAGTTTGAATACCGTCTTGTTCAGGCGAGTTTTCTTGACGCGACGCAGTGAAAGGCTGATGATCCATATATCTTATTCTATCTGGAAAATAATAAGTCTGTCAACAGATTGAGGGGGACATTTCCTGGCAATTTAATCGTGATCTCGTAATTTAATGTTGAATCTATAGGATGTTTCGATGTATATATAGCATTAACTAATACTGGTGTTCCAAGCTTAATGGAAAATGACTAATGGCTTCAATATATGAACTAATTAACTGTCTCATTTATTTGTTCATTTGGACTCATCTCTACCTGCGACAACAACCCAGATAGTGGTTAATCATTTCCATTCCGGTGAAATGGAAATCATTTGTTACCTCCACTTCACCCATTGGAGATATTATTTATAGATGCTGGTTAATCTTTTTTAAGTATGTCGTCTTAATCTCTGTTTAGAAAAATTATTTTTCCCTAAGGCTTTAAGGTTAAGTTAAGATTGGTTAAGTATTTACTTAACCAATCAAATTTTTGGACAATGGAGGAAGAAATGAAATGTTTATAAGTCAGTAGGATTGACCTTTGAGCAATTATATCTTGAGTGATTATATTGCGTAGCAATTAGATCAGAACAATTTACGCTATTCTCCGGAAGAAAACACCCTTCCTTATTTTCCTCGTCCGTCCAAAAACCAGGGCAAATTGAGTGCACAACGTGACCCTTCTTGGAGTAGCAGGATGCCTAGCGAAGGGATATGAGAGTGTGCATGTCATCGTTTTTACGTTTGTTGATATCGTTTATGCTGAGGTATCCTTTCAAGATGAAGGCGTCTGGAAATATCCGTGGAAAGGAGTTAGATTTCGCGGATGCGTGTTCAAAATTCTTTCGGAAATTGAAATGTGTGAATATGCCGACAGGATGTATGTGCTATAAATGCTTTATCTCCCTCTCTCTCGTTCTATATACGAGTAATGTATTATATATATATATATATATATAATCTTGAAAATGACGCTCTCCGGCGACGCACAAACACACAAACACTAAGATAATAGATATTACACACACAGAAACATAAAAGAAGGACACTTACAGTAGATATTTACGTTTCGACGGCACGGCCGTCGTCATCAGAACGGAATCGTCGTCGAATCAGAATATGTATATATATATATATATATATATATATATATATATATATATATATATATATATATATATATATAAAGGTGATGCGGAAACACTCACGAGAGCAATATAACTTTTGGACGGCACAATAGAACGCAGAATAAAACAGATAACACGTAAAAGAACACTCACATTGCAGATTATTTAAGCTTTCGGCCTGAAGAAGGCTTCAGGGTAGGCCGAAAGCTCAAATAATCTGCAATTTGAGTGTTCTTTTGCGTGTTATCTGTTTTAATCTGTGTTCTATTGTGCCGTCCAAAAGTTATATACATTTATAAAACATCGCAGATCTCAGGGTAAATTAAGTTTCCTTGATGGTGTAACTGGTAGCACGTCCGCCCGGTAAGTGGAAGGTCCGGTTTTCAAATCCCAAATTCAGTTAAGGAAATATTTTTACTTTCGTGATCTGCTCAAAAACCGCTTTCCCCACATGTCCTGTGTTCGCCTTTTATGTGTTTTCCTATCCCCTTTCCTTATACCTATTTCTATGTTTGAATGAATATTTGTGCGCCGTATGGCGGGACTTCGTATTTGAATGTATAAATATATATATATATATATATAAAACTTATATACTTAATATATATATAAGTTATATATATATATATATATATATATATATAACTTTTGGACGGCACAATATAACACAGAATAAAACAGATAACACGTAAAAGGACATTCACATTGTAGATGATTTGAGCTTTCGGCCTACTCCGAGGTTATCTGTTTTATTCTGTGTTATATTGTGCCGTCCAAAAGTTGTATTGCTCTCGTGAGTACTTCCGCATCATCTATATATATATATATATATATATATATATATATATATATATATATATATATATATATGAGCACGTGGATCGCGGTGTATCCTATCTTCTTAGAAGAGCACCACTACCGAAACCCTCTCACAATGTGTCTTTCCTTTTCTCTGACTTCAGGGAAAAAATAAAGACCCCCATCCTCCCTATCTCGACCATAAGGGCCATAAGGGGTGAGACATGGGCTTGCAACGGAGGGAGACCATTTGTCGGGCACGTTCGAGTCTTTGCTCTAAACCGCTCCCTCAGGATGGTTGTCGGCAGGATTGAAAAGGTTTCGCTGAGGAGGATAAACTTGGATTTTACCATTATTTAAAGCTGAAGCGACAATTTCTTTTTAGGAAAGAAGTATTCTGCAAAGTCTGTTCCAATATTTTGTAAGGTCCTTTACAGTTCAATTTTTAGGTACGCAATATTTTGCTGTGTTGTTCCTTAGAAAGGATATGTTCTGATAGATTTTTGTTTTTGACAATCCAATACGTTTCATATTTCTTTAGTGTGTGTATGTAATGGATACATTCATGACATAGTCTGTGATTTTGAAGAGGAAGACATTTGTGTGAACATTGATAACTTTTTGTTTTTAGGCTGTATATGTTATTGCTATTTTAATACTTTAGTAGGTTCTAATAGGTTTTAGTACTTATAATATGAAATGTAAATACATAACGTATGGAAAAAATATTTGCAGTTCATACCAGAACGCATGTCTATTGAAATTGAAACTGGCGAAGGTTTAGAAATCAAAGAAAGAGATTAGTCTTCAAGCCAAATTTTGTTATGTGCCCATAAATCTTAAATTTGCGTAAAATTATATAATTATCTCAAGATGATTAAAATATATCAAACAAACCAAGTAATATGCAGTAAAATATTTTTCTCAAATCCTTTTATACATTATCTTCTCTATTATTTATTTTATATTTTTATTTTGAATACTTTCTGATTTGAGGAATGAAAATAAGTTCTTCACATTGAAAATTCTCTTTATCGTACCTTTTATATCTGGATATTATATTCTTGTTAATATTTCAAAACTTAATTGGCAATGTGATTTTTTCGTATCGCAAATTCTGAACCGTAGGCAGGCTAGGCTTGATAAAACAAGTGACGGCACACGGAACCGGGATATTCTGAAAATTATACAGTATTTTGAAAACACAATAAAATAAAAATTATAAATTAAAATATTAGTGACATTATTATGTAGTAATATTGTATAATCAGGTAAAAAAGGATGTTAAATCAATAATTCTAAATTTGTAGTTATTATGATGTTGGCTTTTTGTTTTTTTTTGTTCATAAGTTTTTTTGTGCTCATATAATAATATTAACTCTAGCTTTTGAGGGTTTAAGTGGCATTAGAACTTTTATGATCATTATCCTAAAGACGTTCTTCTCCAATTCTCACTTCCTGTACAATATTCTGATGGGTAACTTCGTGATTGACGGACAGAAGTAGAGTGCCAGAAGCCACCCTTTTATGCAATGCAAAGAGAAAGATTAATGACTTTCATGCAACCAGAAAGTGCTCCTTTCTGATGTATTATTTTGTCTTTTAAAGTAAGGGGAATTCACGAGAGATTCGCAGACCTTATTTGTATTTCAATTTCTTCGTGTAATTGTGTTCCTATAATATTCTCTATTCGGGTCTATCTTTTCGTAGAGAAGGAGCATTGAGCTGTAATTATATCATTCCAAGAGTAGGGATATCTGTGCCATTTATATTCCAAAGATAACGGATGGCTTTATGTTATTAATTATTCTCTCTGAAACCACTCAAAATCATGTTTAACAAAAGCGAATGATATCCACCGACGTCTTACCTTACAAGCCGCGATAGTGTGTGGTAGGGAGTACCAATTCATCAGCCCGGGAGCAATTGCTAGTTAGTGATTAATGGCATTCTGGAAGTTCACTTTGTCATAAGTTATGTTTATGCCGCTATGGCATTGTTTTATGTGAGAGATGATAATTCCTTATATGGATAGATTCGGCAGTCAATTACCATTTAACTTCTCACTATGGTCTCGTCAAGTTTGCAATGTAGCAATATGATTGCTTTCTGTCTAAGCATTAAACTATAATAATGGCGAATAGTATTTTGCCACGAACAATTATGAAAATTCTGACTTAAAAGTACCAAAATTAGTATCGCCGCGAGTTTTTTCAGCAATTTTTGTTTACTAATTATCCAGCTTATGAGGTTACTCATAGAATTTAAGAAATTTTGGATAGCATTGACATAGGGTCGTGAAATATTTTTTCAAGTTTTTGGATTTGAGACTGCATACAATATGGCATTTATATGCAAAATTCTGGGGATAAGAATCAGTGTGAAATACAAAAAAATAGGAGGGCAAAACCTAGAACAGGTGGAGAATTTTACTATCTTGAATGTTTTGTGAGCCAAGATGGCCAAAGTAGTAGAGATGTAAGAAGCAGAATGGCAGAAAAGGGTGCTGATGACGAGAAAATGAAAGAGTTGAAGAAAATATTAGTGAAAACTTTGTGATGGAACAAGGTTTTGTAAGGTGTGGAAACTTGTTCACTGGGTCAAGATCACCGACGTAAGATCATCGCAATCGCATCGCATAGACGCAAGATCATTGACGATCATTGATGCTTTTGAGAGGGTGGTGTGGAGGACGGAAAAGTTAAAGTGAACAAAAAGAAAACAAACAAAAAGTACCAGGCGTGGTGTTGGGAGGGAAAGGGAATTGCTGGGAAAAATTCGAAGGTGGCAGGAAAGGTGGACGCATGGCACTTCATTTTTCGATGGCATATTGAAGATTAGAGCGGAGAACGTTAGGCAAGCGAGTTAGGGTGGAGAAAAGAATAGGCTTGTTAAATGAAATCAAGGGAGGTGAAATGAGTTCGGAAAAGAGTGTATTGCAATTTGGTGTCAGTTTTTCTTAAGCGGTTTTAGTTTTTGCCCATTTAATTCTAATTCAAACGGTAAACTACCTATAATAATACTTATTATTATTGTTTTTAGAGTTTTTCATGAGAGAATTTCTTTTATTTGATCTGAAAACCAAGATAACAATTTTTTTGTGCCTTCATCTCATCACTGCTACCTCGCGTTTTCATTTCATCGTAATATTCTCTTTGAAGAAATATCCATTACTCTCGTTAAAATGTCTTGGGCATAGTTGGAATCATAATTATATCGAACCTAAAGGTACTGTTTCATTTTTTCACGTTTTAATGTGTACCTAAGCAAAAAAAATGGGAATTAGATATGCTTTCTACATCATGTACGATTATTGCTGATACACACGCTTGAATTGCTCACAGAATTACTTCCTGCATGAGTTATTTATTTTACATCTTCATATAGTAACCTCTTCTCAAGATTGTACATTGAATGAGCACTTTGAATAAGTTAAGAATGCCGTATAAAATTATATTCAGTCTATTATTCCCTTGAAATGTGAAGAGGATTTGTTGCATTAAGTTTTTGCATTCATACTTTCTGGAATTTTGGCAAAAATTATGGCTGAGTACCTTTAATTAAAACTTTTGCTGCTATGCTTTCCCTAGCCTAATTTTAACGTTTTTAATTTATTGGAATCAAACCACCATTTAAGCCAAATGTTAAAATTGAATTGTAAGCAGATTTTTTTAAAATTACCAAAAAAATAAACCGAGGAATGGAAAACTTTATTAATGGATTCATTATTATTAACGATCGATTCTTTTTGGCTTTCTGTGTAGAAACCACTTTCTCTGGGGAATGTATAATACGTGATCCAAATTTAGCTAATAGTTGTCAAAGGAATTTTATCTTGCATCTGAAATTTTATTTAGTTACCACCATAAGCTATGTGTCTTTTGAATTATTTTTACTATTGATAACTAGTTTTTCACGAGTATTGGAGCTATCAAAAGGAAATAAGTCAAACGGCAAGGGTCAGCGAATCATTTTTCATTTTTTTTTAGTTTAAATAGAGTGTAGGATAGCCGCTCACTCCATCACCGATCTGAGGCTGGATAATTTTTCGAAAAGGAGAATAGAAACATAAAACACTTTTTCGTGGCATGGGCCTTTCCTTTTTCATTCCCAGGACCCTGCACCCCATAACGCCCGATAAACAAACAGCAATTCAGGCCCTAACCAAACACCACACAAGCGGAGCCGGAAAAACAGTCGGGAACAAAAACAAACGTGGGGGACGAAATGCGTTCCAAAGAGTCATAAAATTGGGAAATGAGATTTAAGAGCGTAGTCTAGCTGGCTGATCTCTTGTTGTCTGATGAGATACGCGTAAGGTTTTAAGCCCAAACACGGCGCTTTAATGAGCGTTGATTGCTTAAGCTGTGTGTCGGTGCAGGAGGGAGGAGAAGTAAAATATTTTATGGGTTTAAATGGGATTAGGTGACATTTTGTGGTAGGGAATGGGATTCGAGGCGTGAGGAAGAGGAGGGCTGGATTTACCCGTGAAAGTGAAAGCATGAGCAGCTCTTAAACGATATAATTGGCGGGGTTTCAAGCTGATATCACTGGTAAGGTCGGGGAGGGAAGAAAATGAAAGAGATTGTTTTGGAATAAGAGGATGGAAGAAAAAAGCTTTTGTTGGGATAAATAACCGTGTGCAAGAGGTAAAATTTCAGCAGATGAAGAAATGAGATTTATTCACCCCTCTTCAATTTTTTCGCTCCGTTCAACAGCTTTTTTTTCAAAAAGGGCCTATTTACGTCCTTTGTTCCATTACTGAGGCAGCTGAGGGTGGCTTGGGCTGATTTTCGGTGTTTGAGTTCGGCTTTCGACAATTGATTATTCTTCCGACTGCGCCTTTTTGTGTAATGGAGTGAACTAACTGGCGTGATATCGGAAACACATTTCGAAATTTCGCCGACCTGGTGTAGACGTTTTTTATTGATCCTTCTCGTACTGAAACGTTCGTTGATTTAATGATTTCTGTGTAGGGAAAAATTTGAATTTTAAAACTTTGCCTGCAGTTTGTTTACCTTTACAATGTTTCCTCCGTTTCACGGCTTTGCTCGAGAAAATATTGGCCTTGATTGATCGGGACGTTGCGACGTAACTTGAAAAAATCTTCATATTTACGGCCATTTTCAAATTAGTTTTCAGTATTTTACTATTATTTACATTTACAGAAAAACATTATTGACGTTATTAATGATAATTTAACGATTAAGGTAGGTTTTGAATGGACACCGTATAACCACCGATACATTTAAATATCTCACCTAATACAACATGATTTGTTTCATTGTAATAACTCTTTTTTACAGTATGCATACTTTCTGCTATCCTTAATTCTGTCAATTGTGCCTCTTCCTCCCCCTGCCTTGCCTGCGCAAACATATCTTCTCTATCACATTCTTTAGCAGTCTATTGCTAATAGAAATGGAGTGTATCTACAAGAAAATTGGTAAAAACATTTGAATTTTTGTGAATCGCTCATTATTTAAGCAATGAGCGAATCAAAGTTCCTTCTCTTTAAGGTGGAATAAAAGTTAGTCGCTTAAAAGTGATAATAATGAGTTTAGATGTCAACTTTCTCTTTATACTGTCTTGGAAAAGAAACTAAAGGGGCGTATACTTATGAAATTGTATACACCCTCTGCTCGTAATCCGGCAATGGTATTGACTCCCTTAGTTAAGAAAAATACTTCGTTATAAATGAGCAGATGTAAAGAAGCAAACTTCGCGTTGAATGGCGAGTTATTTTTATAGCATGCCAAAACGAACATGGCCAATCACTGGGAATGAAATTATGGCAAGATTTCCGGCTTCTGTAATAGCTTATGAGTCAGAACTCACTCTGCTATTTGTCGTTGTATGGTTACCTGAAACAACTATTAACGGACAGTTTTAGCCTTATATGAATAGATTCCACCACTGAATTAAATATTTGAATCTAATTATCAAATTCTGCTCGACGTTGCGGATATACTGCATTTATTATATCCATGTTAATTATCGTTTATGGAAAGTGTTAAAAAACGTCGTTTAGCATTTTCGGCCAAACTACTACCTATGGGTTTCCCAATTTTTTGCTATTGTTTTAAAAATACTCGTTTATCTTGGGGGTTGAGAAGTAGCGGATTTTACCTATTTTTTTCTCAGCTACGTGATGAAAGACGATCTTAACAATACAGGGTTATATGGGATAGAAAAATATGTATAGATTGTTATTACGGAAGAATAATATCCTGGATGCCACGATACAAGTTGTTTTCTTTCCTTTTTGCAAACATTAGCAAGCTTTTTAAACATTTGGTTGTACAGTTAAGTTTTCTATGTAAAGGAAATTTTATGTTTTTATTTCTTTTTCATTTGTAAAATAAGATTTAAAGTGTTTATGGAGAATTTAACTGCACGAGTCTTTTCTTTAATCAGGTACTTATTCTATCCTGTAATGATGACTGTTACGGAAAAGTTATTATTAAGGTTTTGTTCAGTGCGATCGATACCGTTATCGACTCTTGAGACACCTAGATCTTACACGTATCTGTCATTAGCTTATATGCTTCCCAAGGAGGTGCACGAGTACTGTTCTTAAATGATCACAGTAGATTACCTTCCTTTTTTTATAATCATCCTGAAATAAGAAAATACTTCGGAACTATCTGTATTAAATAAAATTACTCTCCCTGATGTCCTGTATATGCCGGAAACAGTCTCATTAAACTTCTATGCATTTCGGTGATCTTCCAAAATTGTTCTAAGCAATATAAACACCGGTTTCCCTTTTCGGGTTCCCATGGCTTTCCTTTCATTCCATCCACTATGCCTACACTCTTCTCTCACTAAAACTTTCCCAGCATTATTACCATTCAATCACAGCCGTCAACGTCCCAAATCTCAATATCTACCCCCAACCACACACTTTTTCTTTTGCATCCCCGCAAACTGCTTCCTCGATATCTTCACCATGTGTAAGTTTTCATCGTTTTTCCTCTTTCCTACTCAAATAATTTTTTATGTTCTTCTCCATAAAAATCTGCCCGCCAGGAAAAAACTGGGCAATGAAACAGCCAACAACCTGGAATCAAAAGTATGCTTTCGGAAGACGGTCTTTCAGGGTCGGGGAGAACTCGCTACGCTACGTTACTCACTGCTCTTCCTTACCCTTCCTAACGCTTGCTCTATCTGTTTTTTCAGTATCTTCTTACCGTATTTCATCCCACCACTTTCTCTTCTTCCCCCACAGGCACTTGCATTCCCCCTTCCCAATTTAAAGCAGAAACAATCGGCCCTCACGTTTGAACTCCCTTGACTCTCTTTCTCTCGGGAAACTCACCCACATCCCCATCCAAAGAAAAGGAACGAAAAATATTTCTCTCCCACCCGGAATGGGAACATTATTTTACTCGCTCTCTCCCCCACATCCAAAAAAAAGGGAGTGCGCCCCAGTCCTCGTCGTCTTCAATATTTCCTCCTTTGCCCTTCGACCCCTTCCTTGTCCCGCCCAATCTGCACAATAGCTACCTGTATTTTCCTATTCTCTTCATGTACTGCGGTGTTTATATTCGCGAGTTTATCTCATAAATTAGGTTTGTCCGTAGATCACATTTGAGTCCCCTTTTTTTACATTATATATGTCTCTGGAGACGCCTTGCAAACTTTTATTCGCTTGAAGAAATCGCTCATGCAACCAAATATAAAATATCTGTGATCTCGTTTGACTTAACTTTAGAGTTCAGTGGTGCTCGGAATACGAGTTTTTCGCGGCCAAGGTTTACCACGAATCTCGTTTGAGAAATGATTCACGGTATTTTGTTTGAAGTTATCTCTATCGGTTTGCTTAAAATAACGAAATTGCGTTCATTCAGAAGTTTGAAATTTGAATTTAGCGCAAAAGAAAATTTTAAAACAAAATTTTAGAAATTGACTTACTATAATTGTATACTTGTCTAATTCGTGACACATTTCATGCGTGGATGGATATTTCATTTTTATACAGTATTTTGACCTACATTTAAAGAATAACCAGTCAAAGATCCAATGAGAGAAAATCATTTGTCATCATGGTATAATTTCCCCTTTTAAGTTCTCTTCTAAAGAGTGTACTCGCGCTTTAAATAAACTAAGCAACAGAAGGTGACTTACATAAGGTTATTAACAAAATGGATATGAAACTAATGGGGCATGATGGTGTTAGAATATTGAACCTGAAAATATGCGCTAATATAATACCAGTACTAAAGGATATTGTAAATCATTCAATATGAAATGCTACAGTACCTATTGGCTTAAATAAAAACTGCCATAAGACCAATTTACAAAAGAGGATGTCATAAAGGGTTGAATGATTATCGACCAATATCAATACTATTATTATTAGGTAATATACCGGTTAAGGTAGGTTTTTGGATGGACACAACTATCAAATAAACATTTTGTGACTCCCCACCTAGCAAACTAATCTATATCGGGTCCCTCTTCATCTCCGCGTACTTCTTTCCTCCCTTCATCCCGTCCAACATCCCTATCCTGTTCCTACCCTTACCTCGCTTGCCCAACATTCTCCCCTCTATTACCCTCTTCAACATTCCACTACCGCTCAATACGCCTTTCATCCATTTTTCCTGCCTCCATAGGATTTCTCTCAACAAACCCCTCTCCTCCCCCACCATTTCTAGTACTTCCTCATTTGTTTTCCTTTCGGTCCATTTCACCTTCTCCATTCTTCTCCACACCCACATTTCAAAAGCCTCCAATCTACGTCTATCCTCCTGCTTCAGCGACCACGTTTCCGCGCCGTACATAGCTACGCTCCATATCAGAGTTTTTACGAGTCTTGTCTTAACATCCCTACACAACGTCCCCGTCATCAACTCCCTCCTCCTTGAGAAAGCCTCCTTGCCTAGCACAATTTTTTTCCTTACGTCCCTACCACTTTGACCGTGTTGGTCCAAAACACTTCCGAGAGGAGTAAACTCTTCTACCTGCTCTATTTTTTCCCCGACTATTTTAATATTTAGCTTAGCCTTTTCCTTTCTGGAAAATCGCATAACCTTTGTTTTATTAATATTTATTCTCATCCCATATTTATCGCACTGAACCTCCAATTCACTCAACAATGCTTGCAACCCCTTGGCTGACTGAGAAACTAATGCTTGGTCATCAGCAAACCTAACCGATTTTACGAATTCCCCCCCGACTTTCATTCCTACCTCCAGTTCTTCCCATGCCTCTTTAATCATTTCCTCTACATATACGTTGAACAGTACCGGTGACAATGGGCAACCCTGCCTTACACCTCTTCCTATTACTGCCCATCCGGACTCTCCGTTCCCCACTCGCACCTGAGCAGTCTGAGACTTATCACACTGTTTCTAAACCTGTGCCTAACCATAATATAATCTAACTGATACCTTTCTGAGTCACCTGGCATTTTCCATGTATACCTACGCCTTTTGTGGTGTCTAAACCATGTGTTGGTGATGACTAACCCCTGTCTCCTGCAGAATTCAATTGCTTTCTCTCCGCGTTCATTCCTCGTGCCTAACCCATAGTCCCCCACCTCACCACCATCTCTTCCTTCGCCTACCGTCGCATTCCAATCCCCATCACTATTAAATGTTTCCCTGCAGGAACACTCGCGATGATATCCTCTAACTCATCATACATCCTATCGACTTCTTCCTCCTTGTGGTTGCTCGGTGGCATGTATACCTGAATAATGACCAAGTTCGTCGGCTCTGCTTTAATTTCTACGAGTAAAATTCTATCTGTCGCTTGCTCTATGTTGACTACGCTTCTTCCTACCTCTTTATTTAAAATTACGGCAACCCCTCGTTGGCTCTCGTCCCCGCCGCTGTATATTACCCTATAATTGTCACTCCAGTAATCCCCGCTACCCTTCCATCTCACCTCGCAGAGGCCTAAAACATCTATGTTACCTCTTTCCATCTCTCGCTTAATATTTTCTAATTTGCCCCCCCTCAACATTGTCCTGACGTTCCAGGTTCCTATTCTAACTACTTTCGCCTTCTTCTGAGTCTTCTGTCCTGCTGAAGTTATTTCTTCCCTTTTTTTCCCTATTTATTCCCTGATATATAGGTGCATAAATCACCTAACCTTGAAAGTTTTTAAGTAGTGATAATAGAGTAATATATGTTAAGAATAACAAATTCAAGCATTTGAATATGGTTTTTACCATATAGCATAGTCTAAAAATATGTGAAGAGGTTGAAGTTATTACGTTCTCAAGGTGATTTTTATGTACCAAACGGAAGCCTATTGAAAAAGAGCCATTTTAGCTGGTGTCGAATATCTCAAATAATTTTGACGTTTGGTCATGACCTTTCTTGGCAGAGTTGGAGCGTTAGAGACAGGTCGAACAGCTCAGGGTGCCTGGATTAGTGATTAAATTTTCGTCCATCACGTCTCTCCTCCTCACTCCTTTCCATAGCGCCCTTGTTCCCAAGGTGGGAGATATGTACGTATTGAACTTTAGGAGACATGAGCCTTGTCATGGGGATCTTGGATAGCAAGCTTCCAGTAACGTCTGTGTGATATTTATCATTTCTTCGTGCGAGTTTATTTGTAGTCGGTTGCTGGAGTGGAAGTAACGAGTGAGGAACCCACGGGCGGAAATTACACGGGATTTGGCTTTAAGGTGTGCGAAGTAAGTCGTTCAAAGCGAGACGCCTGTGAAGGCATGTATCTTGGTTCGAGTTTCCACTAAATGACCCCCCTTACAAGGCTTCCCCAGCCTCCAAACTTCAGAAACAAACATGAACCTCATAGTCGACAGGGAGCGATGACATTCCTTGGCGTTTCCCTTAAATTGCTCGCGCGACTATTGGTTTTCTCCGCATTCTATTGTTTTATGGTGACAACAGAAATTTGAAATCGTACGCTTTTCCATGTTCTTTAGGTTTTAGTAATTTGATTTATCATGGGATCCTTGAACACGGCGATGTAAAGTTTCATATATTCCTCAAATCGTCTTCTATCTTTAAAATGTGTGCAGATTTAAATAAACTTAAATGCGTCAAGTTAAATTTGACGATAAGATATAATTTTATGTTGATACGTTGTTAAACTTTAATAATACGTTGCATAGGTACGGTGTTTGCTATAGTGGTTAAAGCCAAATTAGCGATAAAACCAAACATTTACTTAAATGGCGGAAGACTATACTCGAACGCTATTCGCCTTAAAAGGGTAAATACTCTCATTAAAGCAGCGAAAAACCTAAGATGATTCTTTAAGAGCTTCATGAACATTAAATGAAAAGCAAAATGTATTTTTCCACTGTTCTTTATATTGGTACTACTAGTTTCAACGCTTAGGCGTCATCATCATGTAAAATGTAGTCAAGTAGTTCCATTTATATACCATTCTGGTGGGGGAAGAAGTGGGTTAGAGAGAGCGAAGAGGGTGGAAGGATAAGGGGGGAGAGGAAGGGTTGTGAGGGATGAATATGGTAGGTTTTGGATGGACACAACTACCAAATAAGTATTTTTTGACTCCTAGAGCAACCTTCTCTAATATATATATATATATATATATATATATATATATATATATATATATATATATATATATAATGTAAATTCACTAATAGTCATAACAAACACAGAAACTAAAACATATAAAAGAGGGACTCACTGGTTCTCGAATTTTCGGAGGTGGAACCACATATATATATATATATATATATATATATATATATATATATATATATATATATATATGTGTGTGTGTGTGTGTGTATCCTTTTCAATAATCAGTTGAAAAAATATGAAAACCTTTTGCAGGTGCTTCTACGGCCTTCTCTTATTTATTAACTATCTAGCAGATGGAGCGCCAGAATTATTTACCTGTGCTACTATTCAAAAGTTACGTGTTTGGCAAATTTGTGAGTTTGGATCCATATATTTAGAAATGACTTTTGAAAATCGAAAGAAAAAAACTTTTAATCAATGGACATATCTTCCCCTACTATAGATCGACTTCCACTCTCTTTAATTCGTTAAAAACCAGTCAGTGTATTTCGGAAACAGCATGTGGCCAATTTTCCTACGATTTCCATCATTTTCGAAGGAATAGTACCGTGAACTCACTGAAATTCATTTTGCTCTGGTAACGCTCAGGAAATAATATTCGAGCCGTATTATAAAAAATTCTTCTCCCGTTTACCGTTCGATAAAGGTTGCTTTCAAATGAGGTCCTGCCTATTTTCCGGTGCTATCAACGGGGGAAACTATTCCAGCATGAAGGGATTTAAAAGTCGTCTTTCAATGCAATTATTGTCCAAAAGAGAGCATATTGATGATCAGCGAGACCTCTCTCGCGCGACCAAATGGTGGAATGAGTTGAACCCCGTGGCAAAGAAGGGCTGTACGTGTAGTAGATAAAAGGGATCAGGAATGAAGGATTTAAAGCATTCACGAAGAACCGTGAGGTGAAAAAAGTAGACCTAAAATTTCCGCCGGAATGCTTAAAAGACACGATTTTAAAGCACCGCAGCCCATTTTTTCGGCTCGTTCTTTTATTTCCTCGCCTGCGTCTTTTTATTTTCTTTTATTTCATATCATCCGCTGGTTAGGGAGTTAACCACCCCCGTCTGCCCTCAACCTCCTCTCGGCGCGCTGGCGATAGCCAATTAAGCGGAGCGTATGAGGAAGAGAGATAGTGAGTAAGGTGGAAGGAGTGTGGCTGGGAGATAATAGACCATCCAAAAAGAGGGCAAACACTGGCCACTACCCACCATCCGGCGGCCGTCCTGGCCAGGGGAACGGAAGGGAAGTGCAGTGGGGTTGTGTGGAAGGGGTTAAGCTGCGAAGGGACGGTGGTGACGCGCTCTCATTTCGCGGAATTTCTCCCGGTGTTCTTCGTTTTTTGCCGTTTAATTTTTTGGCTGGTTTGAACTCCTGACTTCTTTGAAGAGATCGGGGATTATGCATCATCTGTGGTTCATTCACTTAGATGCGTATTTGTCTACTATTTTTGATTTCGGAGTGTTTATTGATGTGCATCGTACGACCTGGGAGCAGTTATCTCGTTCTCAGCACAATTGGTTTCGAACGGAACCTAGTGATCCTTAATGCTTAAAGATCTTTAATAAAATTAGAATGGGAAATATTTTGTAAGAAAAAACCTTTGGATCTGGCATATCCAATTTTGTGCTGTTGCTGGTATTTGCACGCGAGATAGTGGTACATAGAAGGAAAAATCATTTCTACTTGAAGATTTCTTCGGTTGTTTTCCTTCAATGGGGGTAATATATATCCCATAATAAACATAAACATCAATTTCAATTGCCTTGTTCAAATATTGGCTCGAAAATCAATGCCGCGAAAAGATCCATCTCAGGACATTTTAATTTGATTTTTATTGCAGGTTTTGACCTTAGAGAAACAATGTATTTTCCTGGAAAACCTTAAAATAACTTGGGATCTTATAGAAATATTAAACATCCTCTTGGAACGATGCTTTAGTGATTAGTAATCAGGAGAGATTCTGCTGCTGAGATATTTCCCTCAATGAGATTAATTACGTTATTTGGGGTTAGACCTTGCATTAGGGATTTAAATTTGTGTGACAACCGGAAAGTTGTCACACATTTGATTAGAGACAAGAAATGGAACCTCACTAACTGCACAAAAACCGTTTTCATTATTTGTAAACATTGAAAATCCTATTTATTCTAACAGTTGAGTCACTGAGGTTGAAAATAATTAAAATTTACATAATTTAACTGCCTTTCTTTTACACTACCATGTGAAATGGTGTTATTTACGGTTTCAATTCCCTATGTATTGCATATAATTAATTAAAAACTAGGTTTTCTAGTTTATTGGTTCATATTTAAAGGCAATAATTATGTTTACTTATCATTAACGGTAGGATTAAATTATTAAATTCCCCATTCCTGAATCATATAGTCCTTATTTGATGCCCATTATTCATGCTATTTAAGGCTCCGTTACATTTTTTTGAAAAATTAAACATTATTGTTTCCCAATTCACTCTATCAAACCCTTTTTCGAAATCTACGAAACAGGCAAATACGTCCTGATTGTATTCTATAGTCCTCTCGATTAGTGATCTCATTACTGTAATGGCATCACGCGTACCTCTTTCCATCCTAAGCCTAAACTGATCATCCCCTAAGTAATCATTTGCTACTCTCTATAGTTTTATTGATGATCCCGAGAACAACTTAAGCTGCGTTGGATATCAAACTTTTTCTTCTGTAGTTCTCCCATGATGTAGCCTTGACTTTTTTCGGAATAGGAAATAACACTGATCTCACAAAATATAATCTTATCTTATTATATATTATTATTATTAGGTAATATATTGGTTTACGTAGGTTTTTGGATGGGCAAAACTATCAAATAAATATTTTATAACCCCAAAGAAAACCCAATCCAGAAACCTACTCTATATCAGGTCCCTCTTCATCTCTGTGTACTTCTTTCCTCCCCTATCCCGTCCAATATCCCTATCCTGTTCCTGCCTTTTCATCATTTGCCTAACATTCTCCGCTCTATTACCTTCTTCAACATTCCACTACCGCTCAATACGCCTTTCATCCATTTTTCCTGCCTCCATAGGATTTCTCTCAGCAACCCCCTCTCCTCACCCACCATCTCCAGTACTTCTTCATATGTTAGCCTTTCGGCCCATTTCACCTTCTCCATTCTTCTCCACACCCACAATTGAAAAGCCTCCTATTTACGCCTATCCTCCTACTTCAGCGACCACGTTTCCGCGCCGTACCCAGATAGCTACGCTCCGATCAGAGTCTTTTCTTAACCTCCCTACTCAACGTCCCCGTCTTCAACTCCCTCCTCCTTGAGAAAGCCTCCTTGCCTAGCGCAATTCTTCTCCTTACGGTCCTACTACTCTGACCGTGTTGGTCCAGAACACTCCCGAGATACTTTAACTGTTCTACCAGCTCTATTTTTTCCCATCCTATTTTAATGTTTAGCTTAGCCTTTTTCTTTCTGGAAAATCGCATAACCTTTGCTTTATTAATATTGATTCTCATCCCATGTCTCTCGCACTGAAACCTCCAATTCTCTTAACAGTGCTTGCAACCCCTTATATATATATATATATATATATATATATATATATATATATATATATATATATATATATATATATATATATATATGGGAGAATGTTGGGCAAGCGAGGTAAGGGTAGGAACAGGATAGGGTTGTTGGACGGGATGAAGGGAGGAAAGAAGTACACCGAGATGAAGAGGGACCTGATATAGATTAGTTTGCTAGGTGGGAGTCACAAAATGTTTATTTGATAGTTGTGTCCATCCAAAAACCTATCTTAACCGGTAGATTACCTAAAAAAAATAAATAAATAAATAAATAAATAAATATATATATATATATATATATATATATATATATATATATATATATATATATATATATATATATATATATATATAACATAAACACAGTAATCAACCCGCTCATTTGAATTCGAAAGAAGGAAGCTAATCTGCTCATCAAGGCTTAGGATGTGAAAACCAGTGGAAGTACCTAATTTGTGTTAAATTTTGGGGTTTCTGGAAGAGGAAATACGTTCTTAGCCGTAATTTTCGTTTTCTCCTCCCTCCAAATCCCAGCCTTATTTTCATGCTAGAAGATTCACATGACGGAGACCATCTCTCGTCTTTCTCATTCCATGCAAAAATCGGGATTAATCTCCCGTGGGCGACAAGAAGACTTCCTTTCCCGCCTTTCCTCTAAGAATTAGGTTTGCGGATTCCAAAGATGCACGATTTTGATGAGTCATTCTCTTCCCCGTTTCCCACCTATCTCTGGAAGCCTTATTTGCATGTACACACACACACACACACATATATATGTACACTCGCACACACATATACACACACTTAAGTGTTCAAGTCCCGGTCAAGGAAATATTTTTGCCCTTGTGATCTGCTCGATTCCGCATTCTCCAGCTCTCTTGTGTTCGTCTTTTATATGCATTCCATTTTCTTATGCCTATTTCCATGTGAATGAGTATATGTTCATCATATGGCGTGTTTTCGTGTCTGAATGTATATAAGTCATATATGTGTATGCATATGTATGTATATGTATAAAAACATCCGTATATTTTTATATATAAATGTGTATATATATATATATATATATATATATATATATATATATATATATATATATATATATATATATATATATATATTGTATATACTTGCTTCCAAGAAGGGTCTCCGCGCTCTTATGGTTCTCCTCAACCATTTCACTATTTATAGAATATGCGCTTACTTTCGTGGAGTTAGTTCCCCTGGCTGTAAGGGTCGTGAAAATCCCCGCTTTCTGAGAGTTATTCAATTAAGCATCGTCGTCGTCCCCAGTTAAGTCATTTGGATCGGTCGCTTTAATTATGCCCAGTTCTAAGAAGCTGTCAGGGAATTCAGGTCAGGATGGAGAAAATTATACGCAAGAGATGCTTGTGAAGAAAAAGGGGTCACGTTAGAGATGATGAGCTAGAGACGTCCGCTCCTACCCCCTTCATCAAGAGGTCGAAATGTGAACAAAGGCAAATTGAGGCACCATCTCAGTGAGTGAGGGAAGGTCGTATAGGTGGCTTTAGCTACCTGCATTTCATTTTTCTTGCTATCTTGCTATATTCATGCCTTAGTCATGCTGTAACGAGTAAAATTCAGGATTGGTGGCACAGAAAGAGAGAGGAATATCTGGAAGGAAATATGCACGCTTTTGTACTTTGGCCACTCGCATGAATGCCTTCGAACTTAATGAATTTTAAGAGGCAGTCCCTACCGTTTGAAAGCGTTATGACCCCAAATGAAACCAACTGGAAATAGAACCTTTGTTGCTCAATTAGTTGAGCTGTTGATTAGGGGATTTATTTTGCTCTTTGGGTTTCATACTTTCCGTGAATCGTCTTCAAAGCACATCTTTTAACGGAACTCTAATACATATTTTTCCGCTCATTTTTATGCTACTTGGTGTGTACTAGCTTTGCGTTGTCATAATAAGTACTATGGACTGAAATAATGCCTACGGATTTTATTTTGAACCCTTCAAAAAAATGTACTTATCCATTAAGAAGAGCTACCAATTTAGCGCATCTTTCTGAAGCAAATATGTAGGCTAAATGGTAGAATTAAGTTGAAATATCCATTTTTTCGAAGATGAGAAATATAGAATTAGAATAAAATGAAATTTTTTTCAAAAGTCCCTTGTTCAACCTGTCTTTTAAGTTGAACATTGAAGATTATTCCTCGTACATAGAAGCAAACGAAATATTCAGTTACATGCCGTTTTTCAAACCTATATACGAGTACCTCGTATCGTCTATAAAACTCTAATAAGTAGTCCAAAAGAAGGCGTCGTGTTTGGCTGGTTTATAAGAATTCCTATGTCCTTACATCCTTTGGACATAGATAGTCGGAAAGTCAGGTTTTGTTTTTTTTTAGTTCTATAAATCTTCCCGTTACCTTTACATTCTAAGATTTAGTAATGTTATATTGAGTGCAGAATTCAAGCAGCCACCATTCTCTCTGATTATCCTCGCAAAAATTGTGATTCCACAGTTGTACTCCTTGCTTTACCCCATACTCTACATTTCAAATAAAGAGACTGATTAAATAGCCTTCTCATTTTGCAATTCATATCACTCCTACATTGCAGGCGTCCAAGGCAAAACTAATTTTTCCCTCTAATAACTTTCAGCTTTGGACTATGTTTAAGATAACTCGGCTCATTCATGAAAATTCCACTTTAAATTCGTCTCCCAATTCTCTTCATTTTGTCATGTTGAGTAAAATTCTCGAATGTCACTTCGCTCACTTTATTGTTATATTTTCCATTTTACTGTTGTTAGCCTTAACTAGAGTGATAAAAATGTAAAATTACGAGGTTGCCTTCGGAATATGTTACCTGTTTCCTTCATTTCTTATCAAAAAATCAAAAGTTTTTAGGAAACTAGTCCTCAGAATAGTTTTATGGTGGTTTAAAAGTCTTTCGAGTTATACTTCACTTGTTAAATTAATTTTACTCTTAACGGAATGGCATGTGTATTATATATATTTTATAAAAAGTGTCAGGAAAAATTCGGGAAAATAGATTTATATCAGATATTGCTAAAATGCATTAAAATTATTCAAAGTACATACCTTTAGCGTCGACTTCCTGTTGTCAGCGGCTTTTCCACTATTTAAGGTTCCCTGGTAAGTGGATCCCAGAAGACCCTTAAGGTACTCGTTCAAGCATCTTAGACAGTACTTTGGGTCCCATGGTGATTTCCTTTGAGGTAAGATTTCACTTTTGGAAATAGGAAATACTTTGCTTGTGCCAAGTTGGGACTGTAAGGGGGTTGTGGAATCGTCGTGATGTCGTTGTGGAAGGCCTTTGCAAGCAGACACTCGACTCTGCTCTTGGTTGTCCGTCAAAACCTTCAGAACGAGTTTAGCGCAGATCTGTCATATCGCCAAATTTTCTGTGAAAATGGTATGCACTGTCATCTTATCAATGCCAATACAATCTGCAATCATGCGCACACTAAATGGAGGGTGGTGAATTCAACACTTAAAGCACATGTCAGGAAGAAGGGTTATCAAGGCTTTTTATACAAACCGATATCAATATTTATCAATATATCGAAGTACCGACTGCTGTGATATTCACTAATGTCATCTAATTAGGGTCATGACCCTTTGTAGTTTTTCGGTCTAATCAGGTTTCTAAAGGTGTCCGTCATGCCTCGGTAACCTAAGGATTTTGATATCTATCTATGTGAAGAAGAACAGGTATCTACGGGGGCTCTCTAGAAAGTAACCACCGTTATGCTATAAAAATACATTAGAGTAGATACAGAAAATTTATTATTTTAATCTCAAAACTACATATCTCTACGTGTTTTATACATATTCACCTTGTTTAAGCATTTGTCATACCTCTGAACTAGTTTTCTGATTCCCCCACCATAAAACTCTGAAGCTTGATGTCGCAGTCAACTGGTGACGGCATCATGAGGTTCCTCGTCGATACGAGCACAGAATATGAAGTAGCCTAACTTCTCAGTCGTGTTAACATGCAACAGAGTCGTAAAAATTTGTGGAAAACTTTCTTAAGATTTCACATATCGTAAGACGCCGGTTTTCACAAAATTTAATTTTCAGTTGCAGTTCATTGTTCACCACAGTCGGGCAGCCACTTCAGTCATCACCATGGGTATTTATGGTCACTCTTAAACGAAAAACGACACCGATGTACAACTCTTGTCACTCATCACCATTGTCTGTACGGAGCACAAATTTCCCGATGAATGTCAGCAGCCTTGAAGTTTTTTTTTATCATTAACAACCTTATCACTGAACGGACTTCTCATTTTGCGGGAATCCCAATTGTATTGTTTATTTTGACTTTTTATTGCAAACAAACGACAAGCGGTATGGCCTTCCAACCACTAACCCACTGCTTGCGTCTCTGCGGCGACCATTCGACCCCTTTCACTACTTCTCACGCTATGCGTAAACGGAGGTTACTTTCTGCACAGCCCTCGTGTATATAATATATATGTATATATATATAAATAAAATATATATATATATTTTTTAAGTGTCTCTTCACCGAACTTAATGCCTTATTTATTGAGTAATTTTCATACTTAGGTATAGACTAAAAAGGTAAATCCTATTTGGCTCATCTATTATCTATGTATACATTAAAAAAAACCTAAACAATTTGAGACAGTAGAATTTTTGAACTGGATTTAAAAGGCAAATCTGACCTTTAAGAAAAGTATACACTAGGAGTAATGATGTAGTATTATTTATTATGTTATGAAAATAATGTATTTTTAATGTTTATGAAAATTGGTATTATATCGTGCCTTTTTTTTACAGGTATGGACTCTCTGGATCACAGCAGTCTTTCTTATGCTGGCGGAGAAATACTAATCCTTAGTGACGTGAGCAATTATCTTTAGTTGTACTAATGTAAACCATTTTTGCTAAAAGTTGAAGTCATCAATTTGATATTGTACAAAGAATTAACCGACATGCTAATTTACTACGTGTTTACTAGGGACACATAAAGCATTTTCTCTTTTTTGTAAAGTTAATCCTTAAACGTTTCCGTATGACGCATACTAACATTTTAACAGAAAAGCTTGGAATGATTCCAGAATTCCACTCAATATATCATCGTTAGGCATTGAGGATTAAGGAAAAAAATCTTAAGTACCCTAAATTTTGTGTTACTTGCATTGATTGGCGAAGTAAGTGTAGTGGCTTGTAAATGGGCCTTAGACCTTGACCCAGGCAAGGAAGACGCGTTAAATCGTTTGCTGCAATTGTTTTTGAGCAATGAAACAAACAATGCTCCACTTATATTTTCATATCATGTTCGTAAATGTTGTGGGCTATTGTGTAAAATGTATTCCATGACATTTTCATTTAATGTTAAAAACGCTAGATAAAGTAGTTAAGTTTTTATGACAATATATTGATATTACATTTTTATTATTGGAAAACTTTAAAATTTTGCGTGGAATTAAATATTTGCTGAATATTTAATGTGTTGACAAAGATACCCAGGTTTTTCAATATGTATATAAATATGGCTTATCATGAAACGAAATATATATGTAAAAATTAACGGACGAAAGTTGATAATTTTCGTGGCTTATTCAATTTATGCTAGGGGGAAGAATGGAGAGAGATTTTTCATCTGCCGAAGCCGGCAAGACCGCCTAAATATATGAAAAATCTTCGTGGCTCTCCTTTTTCATTTGTTTCTATTCCAAAAATAGTGTCTTTCATTTGCGCATTTGGTTGTAACTGATCGGATTATCTTCACTTCAGAGGTAATGCGCATTGCGATTATTCTTTGCTTAATAGGTTCTCCTGGAGTTCTTTGGAATTGAGGTAGAAAATATATACTCGAATTTTATCTATTTTTTCATCCACCCTTTCACTCTTTCACCATTCCCTATTTTAACCCTTAGGTATCTCTTGATTTTTTTAATATCGTGCTCTCGTTGAAAGGTACCTAATCCCCGAAACCCTTTTCCTTTATTCCCTCCGCTTCAACTCCAAAAACCTGATTCCCACATCCTTATAATCCCTTGTGAACGTCCACCGTTCTTCCTCCGCCTCCAATTTTACGTTTTATTTCAACTTTTACGTTCTTCTACAAGCTCTGAGGTGCTTTTTAATTGCAGGGAGAGTGGTCAGTATTAATCATTTCTTAATATCGTTTTCGTGAAAGGCTTTTCTAACGAAGCTATTTACGGTTCAATGACCTTTTCATTTTTTGGCGCTTACGTTTTTAGCTACATTTTTCTATTTAAATCTATTGTTGTTTTATTTTCAGTTTTCTTTTTCCTTTCTTCGAAATATTATCACTATCTTCTACTGCACTAGCACATTACTCTTTCTTTTTCTAATTCTCTTAAATTCAATGCCACACTTATGATGAGCAATAAGCTGTTCTGAACCTCTGCAGTTTATCAAGCTATTTCTAAATATATCCTAAAAAATTATATTGTCTAACTGAAATCGCTCTGTATCTCTCGACATTATTCATGAATGTCTAACTCCACCATGCTGTTTAAAACAAGGTGCTTGCTGTATACCTTTTGTAATTTCTCTCGCAAAACTCTATTGTTTTCTCCGCGAGGTCATTAATTTCTCCTAAACCGTACTTACGTACCTCACTTTCGTCTCTTATTTCGTTTAAAACGCATTTCAATCCCCTTTTACTATCAACCGTTTTCTTTGTGGTATATTCGCAATCGTGTTATTTTACTGATTGTACACACTATCTACTTCTTTCTCTCGAGAACTGCTTGTACCCGTTTGACCGATTGTGTTGCATATCAGATTCACTCGGACTTCATCGAGAGTTTCGGCTTTCGACCTCATGATATAAGTTGACCCTAAGTTTGCGATTGTAGACAATGAGATATCGTGCGGTTATTTGAAGTATTTTACCACTGAAATTTTTTAAGACCCTTTTTTTTAGCGAAATTTATAAATTATTCATATTTTTTTTTACAAATAACCTCTTGCGTGTTATTACATTGCCTTGTTCTAACTTCGACGAGATCACGTAATCGTTTTCCACAGGAACTTAGAGTTCGAAACGGATATTTTTGTTTTTTCCCCTTCAATGTCTGACTACTCAGGTGCGTGGGCGGACGGAAATTTGGGATAGGTAGTGCTAAGTACTACCAACATCACCTGTTATTTTCAATATTTACCTGAATTTCAATATTTACCCGGTAAGAGAGAGGCCTATGAGGAACTGGAGGTATTGATGAAAATAGGTAGGAATCAGTAAAATCAGATTGATAGATGATCATGTTTTATTTTATCTGCTCGTTAAGGGGTTATAATTATTGATGAGAAAATTAGAAAATTAGAGTGAGAGATGTTGAATGAGAATACATATTAAGAAAACAAAAGCAATGAGGTTTAAAGAAAGAAAAAGGCTGAGTTAAAATAAGACGAATACGAGAACAGTTTGAAAATGAGAAAACAAATCTGTTAAGGAAAGACGCTTTGCAAGGAGGCAGTTGACCGCTGGATCCTTGGGTAAGGATGTTAAGAAAATATTAGTAAAAACTTTGATATGGAGTGTAGTCTTGTATGGTACAGAATCGGGCATTGAAGTACGATAATAGGCAGAATATGAGGCTTTTATGATGTGGGTGTAGAGGTGAATGGAAAACATAAATTTGATGGAAATGAAAATAAAAAAGAGGAACTGGGGAGAGGGGGTGAAGAAATCCGAAAAGCAGGAAAGCTGACTTCATATATAGCATTTTTGATGCAACGTTGGAAGAGAGGAGAACTTGAGACAAACTAGAAAGGAAAAGATTGAGCCTGATTAACGGAAAAAAGTGGCACTGTTCTTACGTAATTAAAAAAGCGTACATTGTAGTGTGGGATGAGGTTGTATTTTAGGCGAGCCTTAGGAATGTAGATGTACCCATTCAAAATATGCCTTAAGTAGCAGATAATCAAAAGATGAAAACGAAAAATCTCAATCCTTCTGCCATCAATAAGTGTATAACTCGCAATGTGTGGTGAAATTCGAGTAAATTATTGAAAACACTCACTTGCCAACTTCTTCTGTTATTCAGCCTGAGAAACTCAAAACTTAAAACTGTATGTGATTTCGGGTTCAAATCTTCCCAATTACACTCTTTGTAACATTGTGATATTATGACATTTGCTCGTATGCTTAGGTTTATTTTTTTATGCACATGTTGGGATTAAAGCCCCTACGGTATATCAATACAAGATGATAATGACGAGAGTTGTGAAAAATTAAGAAGAACTCTACATATGCCTGCCTAAAATTCATAAATTTGTTGACTGACTGACATTAAAAAATATTAAATATCATACCAGGACTTTTTTGGCAATAATGGGCCTTTTAACAGTACATATTTATTTATTTTTCTTGGTCCGAAAAAAGCACTTTTTGGCGTATACATCGGACAACAATGACAACACAAAAGTAGCAACAATGCAAACACCCAAGCCCTAGGTGGAAACTATCCCACCAAGGTGGGAATCGAATCCGCGACCCTTTGATTGGCAGACGAGGACGTTTCCCCGCCGCGACCGGGGCTTGTCAAAAATATTGTTGAGGTACTGGGATTTGAAAGGATATTCGGAAATATTAGATGAATTATTGGAATTTATAATTTTTAAATCATTCTTTCAATCTACCTTCCGTACTCGACCTTTTCCCGTATTTCATGGTCTGTTTTTTCCTCATTTCTTCGTTCCTTTTTCGTTTCTCATCCTCAACCAAGTACCTCTCTCCGAACATAATTACAGGCTGACGTCGTGATCCCCGCGGCAATCTTCCGCCGCGAATCTCATCAGCCCCCAAGTGGAGCCCTCCTTTTTGCTCATTATTGTCTCTCTCAGTCCTCTCTTCTCCATATCCGCCGCACGTCCCCTCCTGGGATATCCCCCTGCGTCTGTCTCCGTCCTCCCGCCTGATTTTGTGGAGAAGTCTCCGTGACAAAGGTGAATCATTTGCGGCCAGATTACGGGACTGTACAGTAGAGAAGAGGCCCGTCGATTCGGGGTGAAATGTTAAGCCCCAGGTGTGTGTGCTGATCTTACCTGTTCTCCTGCCTTCCTGGTTCACAACAGCTTACTTCGATGGGCGGATGAAAATGATAAAACTTCTTTAATTCACTCATTATCTTTATTTTCAATCTCCTGGAAGAGATAGCAAGTATGTTCTTTGCAGCACGGGTTAAGGTCTTCTTCCCCGCGAGATATTCCTCTCGTGCTTTTATTTTCGCATTGAGTAATATTCTATTCCTCTCCCTCCACTACTTATATATACACTTTGTGAGATCAGTGCCTCCTATTCCGAAAAAAGTAACGGCTACGTCATGTGAGGACTACAGAGCAATAAGTTTGATATCCCACGCAGCTAAAGTTATTCTCAGGATCATCAAAAAAACGATAGAGAGTTAGGCAAATGATGAGGACGTATTTGCCTGTTTCGTAGGTTTCGAAAAAGCGTTTGATAGAGTGAATTGGGAAAAACTAATTCGTGTATTGCACAAAATAAGAATGGATTGGAAGGATAGGAAGTCAGAAGACAAATCCGCAACCTGTACATGTCTCAGACTGCTCAGGTGCGAGTGGGGAACGGAGAGTCCGGATGGGCAGTGTTCGGAAGAGGGGTAAGGCAGGGTTGCCCATTGTCACCGGTACTGTTCAACGTATATGTAGAGGAAATGATTAAAGAGGCATGGGAAGAACTGGAGGTAGGAATGAAAGTCGGAGGGGAGTTCGTAAAATCGGTTAGGTTTGCTGATGACCAAGCATTAGTTGCTCAGTCAGCCAAGGGGTTGCAAGCATTGTTGAGTGAATTGGAGGTTCAGCGCGATAGATATGGGATGACAATTAATATTAATAAAACAAAGGTTATGCGATTCTCCAGAAAGAAAAAGGCTAAGCAAAATATTAAAATAGGTAGATTCAACCCTCAATATTAGAATCAGTAACCTCCAGGCTTAATGCTAGAATTCTTCCTTGATTGGTATGCTCCCAAACCCAAAACACTCGTCTGAACATAATACTACCTTTGATATATTCTATATTTACTCCATTTTCGCATCCCTTCCTCCTCTGATCTTCTTATCAAACCCAAAGAATAAAGCAGACGTTTATCTGGCTCCTTGATTCCTGAAATTTACCAGGTATTTATGTTAGACATTTACCCCAATCTTTACATATGTTCATCTCCCTTCCCCTCCCAAAACATTCCAATCCCAACACTTTTAAAATTTCGCCCCCAACTCTTTCCCTCGCAAACTTTTTCCACCGTCGCCTTTCTTCCAGCGTCCCTGGCCCCTTCCATTATAACCTTCTCCTTAGTTCCTTCCTTTTCTCTCTTGAGAAAGGTGGCTTGACCACTCTAAACTCGAATGTGTTTCTTTTTTGTGTGCTGTTTTTCTGGTTTTTTTTCGCGAGTGCTAACAAAACATAGATTATTATTTACATCGATTACTTTCACGTAAGTTATATAGTCGTTATAGAGGCATTTATTTTTTATAGAATGTGACTGAGAGGACGACTTTAGGCAGGCGATTTTGGGGAAGAAATGTGATTAGCAAGTTAGGAAGAATTAATGAGTGTCAGATTACTGGTGAAAATAATATATAAATTTCTAGAATTATCTGATGTGAACATCTAATAAATAGTTAAAAAAGAAATATAGAAAGCGTTTAATTAAATGGGCTCTTTACAAATTGAGTAGTTTAAGGCTTGATGTAGTGGAATTCGAACGTAATGATAAAGAACAAATAGTAACAATTTTCCCCTGAAATAAATTTAATTGTACGACCGGGTTTCGATGTACAGGCAGAATCTTCATTATGATTATGTAATACATCTTGACGAGGATGTAATACATCGGAACCCGGTCGTGCAATTAACCTTATTCAGTGGAAAATTGTTATTATCCGTTTTTTATTAGGTACTCGACGTTTTTTGTTCAGTCAGCCTGATATTTTGATGAGAGGATATTGTGGGCGTGCTTTTTTTTAAGAAAAAAAATTACACGTTTGATAACAGATAAACCCGAATATTCAATCATTTGACCTCGAAGTGAATCTTTAGTGTCTTCTTTTTTACGAAAACTTAATTCTTGTATTTAATGATTTATAGATTAATGACTGTTTTTAATTATTATATAGATCTCTGGCTTAATGTGTTGCTAAACATTTTTTATTTGAAATGTATTTCTACATACATCTGCGGATATTACCGGCATTACTTAGAATTTCGTATAGTTTTTTTTTTGGTATTTGGAAGCCATTTTAGTTATTTTCACAAGGAAGGCATTAGAGAGCCCAAAAATTTTATCCTTGGGTTTTATTTCAACTTTTCCTGTATGTGGCTAGAATCTGCTTACCATGGTATGATATGATAATAAGGGTTGCCCATTGTCACCGGTGCTGTTCAACGTAAATGTGGAGGAAATGATTAAAGAGGCATGGGAAGAACTGAATGTAGGAATGAAAGTCGGAGGGGAATTCGTAAAAAAGGTTAGGTTTGCTGATGACCAAGCATTAGTTGCTCAGTCAGCCAAGGGGTTGCAAGCATTGTTGAGTGAATTTGAGGTTCAGTGCGATAAATATGGGATGAGAATCAATATTAATAAAACAAAGGTTATGCGATTTTCCAGAAAGAAAAAGGCTAAGCTAAATATTAAAATAGGAGGGGAAAAAATAGAGCAGGTAGAACAGTTTACATATCTCGGAAGAAGGGCAGGAACAGGATAGGGATGTTGGACGGGATTAAGGGAGGAAAGAAGTACACAGATATGAAGAGGGACCTGATGTAGATTAGGTTGCCGGATTGGGTTTTGTTTGGAGTTACAAAATGTTTATTTGATAGTTGTGTCCATCCAAAAACCTACCTTAACCGGTAGATTACTTTAAAAAAAATAGACGCAGCAGAGTGGAATTATGTAAAAATTTGTCCAATAGGTTTAACGAAACTATATAAAAAGTAATAAGTGACTAAATCCAAGCGCAAAATGAATGAATACACTTCGTATTTCGTTATTTTATTAAAATACTTCAATAAACACCAGTAACATGGTTACCTATTTAAATCGGGATTAAATTTTTTTTAACCTTTCTCGTTGATGCCAAAATTATGATAATATAATCATCCAGAAAGTCACGTAAATTTAATTAGTTCATTTAGCAAATGCAATTATGTCATCTCTAAGAAAAATAATTTTTTGAAAGAATTTTTTTAAGGAGTAAACCTATTGATTTCTCGAAAACAGATAGTATAACGAAACTTTTGTCAATCTGGAACAAACTGAAAATTGGTTTATCTAATTTTTTTCAGCGTTTTCGAAAGAGCTTAGATAGACAATCAAAAAGACGCAAATTATCTTATGCTGACAATTTATTGAAATACAATAACGTTAATTTGGCACAGGGGTATGATTGAATAGGGGAATGTAACGTAAGCTAAGGAATGATGTCGGCTGAATATTTGTAATGTACTGCAAATGATTAAAGATCTGTTTCTTAGTAAAGCGGTCAAGTAGATTTGGAAAGTATTTTGCAATGTGTTTAAAAGGACCCATGGTTTACCTGTGTACCAAGATACCATGCTGTCCGTTTTGTTTAAAAAAAATCATATTTCTAGCCTCTATAAAAACATAATGGAGGTTTTTGCGACTGAGATAGATCTAACTTTACAGATCACTAACGAATCTAGAAAATTCCAAATGCATTTACATTTCATGTAATAATTTTTTTCTTTATACAAATTTGAAAATCATGCAGCATTTGAGACTAATCTAGAGATCAAAATGCTACTAGTAATATTTAATTTTACGTTTATGGATCAAAAGGTATTTAAAGATAATGTCAAACTTATGGATAATAGAAATTTTTAACTTTATTAAAGAAAAAATATTCTTCGTGGAGTGGATGCAGGTGTATTTTAGTAAGTGTCGGGAAGGATTTGCTATCGTATTTTTTCTTTCATATTATTTTCAGACATTGCTGGATGTACCAAAAAAATGCTCATTTTGGCTATTCACGAGCTTTAAAGTTTTAACTCTGTAGCTTTATTAACATACTATATTTGAGCTTGACTCTTCCTTTGTCTAGCAGAAGTGGTAACACGGTGTGTGTATATTTTAACGCAAATCTAGATTGAATCAAAAGAGTTTGATGTATTTATCGAATGAGATAAGATGTTTAAGAAGACGTTACAAGCGCCCTTGGTGTGTTCAGCTGTTAAGAATGGACGGGGAGTAAAATAATTAAAGGAAGGAGGGGAAGGAGTAGAGAAAGAAACTCCCGATTTTTTGGAATTTTTCTCCTTGTAAATTAGGCGAAAAGGCAATGGTAATATGCATTTGTCGATGTTATGCCCATTTCAATTAAAGGACCTGTCCAACTATTGGACAAAAAAGTGAAACCCCGTAGGTACACTACACCTATCAACACCTGGTCTATTTTCAAATAATAATGTTTTCGGGAAATTATTGAACATCTATAGGGTGTAGTAAAATATGTAATAGTTACATCATACTGCAATGAAGTAGTAAAACACGATAAAAAATTTTAAACCACATATTTTAAATTTGGTACTCGAAATTTTGTTAAGTTAACAGTTAATTTTAAACAATAAAGGCTGTATTTCAGTTCCTACTGAATGTTCATCATTATTCAAATGGACTCGTAGACATAGGTGCATTCATATTTTTGCGAACGATCATTGAAAGAACGAAGGATTTTTAAATTTGAGGTTATCGAACTGAAAATAATTCACAAGCTGACCTTATAATTTAAGATGGTTATTTTTTATATACAATTTCTTCAGTCAGAGCGTTTCATTATTTATATGAAATAAGTAGTACAAGTAAAAAGGCGTACATTTGAACAGAAAGAATCGTAAAACATAATATAATTACTGAGTTTTACGTTTCATTCTTTTCCTTCTTTCAATAAAAAAATATTGTTTTTCATCGTAAATGAGGAGATCTGTTTACCATTAATACACAATATGAGTATTCTTTTGTATGAATACCACATATTTCCTTGCTTTAACAATTGGCATTTCAAATTTAATCGAGTTCCATGTTCATCGTCGCAATGTTAAATATGTACTGTAAACTCAGAGAGCCTTATCAGAGAATGAAACATTTATTTTTGTCACCTCTATATATGTAACACAGTAATCAACCCGTATGTCGGTTTGGTAGGTGATGGTAGAGTTCACTCAGTACTAAGCGCTATAGGGCGTGTGACATTCACGGATGATCAGGTTAATAAGGGGAACCAGATCCTTTTCCTTTGCCGGTTATGGTTTCCCAGGAAGATATGGTACCAGAAAAATCACAAAGCTTGGTTGGAGCTGCAGGTGCCCAGAGAGGCTTGCCCGGAAATCAAACCACCCCTCCGGCCAGTAATGCTCTACCCCTGGACTACCGCGACCCCTGTACTTATACGAACGTTTTTTTATAACCTATATATATATATATATATATATATATATATATATATATATATGGTCCGTCCCATGGACTACAACCTTGTCGTGGTGGAAGGACTTGTGTGTTCCGATGACCCCTAGAGCTGTGCTGGCGGGAGTAAATATAATTGCTCCTGGTAGGGTCACCCATGCCAGATAGGTCGAAGGTTAGGAGCCAGACGAAAGGTAGTCCACGCAGCGTCTGTTCCTCAGTGAGGCGGCTGCAAAGGCGTCGGACCCCAGTGGAGCGGCCATTAAGTGATGGAGTCACGTTAAAAACACTATTGAGGAAGGCAACGGGAAACCACCTCAATTATCATTCCCAAGAATGTAATGATGGGCACTATAGAGAATATGAGTCGTGGCAACTACGGGACTCGGCCCAAGCGACCGTGTGTCGTGCCCGGCAGCGGGGGAGACAAGGCTTCCGCGGTCGTCATCCCACGAAACCCTTGCAGGGGAGATATAAGAGCAGCAGGACTGAAGAAGCAGAAGAAGACAAAAGTAGTTATAATAGGAACATGGAACGTCAGGACAATGTTGAGGACAGGCAAATTAGAAAATATTAAGCGAGAGATGGAAAGAGGTAATATAGATGTTTTAGATCTTTGCGAGGCGAGATGGAAGGATAGCGGGGATTACTGGAGTGACAATTATAGAGTGACATCTTTCTCAAGGAGGACGGAGTTGATGACGGGGACGTTGAGTAGGGATGTTAAGACAAGACTCGTAAAAACTCTGATATGGATCGTAGCTATGTACGGCGCGGAAACGTGGTCACTGAATCAGGAGGATAGACGTAGAGTGGAGGCTTTTGAAATGTGGGTGTGGAGAAGAATGGAGAAGGTGAAATGGACCGAAAGGAAAACAAATGATGAAGTACTGGAGATGGTAGGTGAGAAGAGGGATTTGTTGAGAGATATCCTATGGAGGCAGGACAAATGGATGAAAGGCGTATTGAGCCGGGGTGTAATGTTGAAGAAGGTAATAGAGGGGAGAATGTTAGGCAAAGTTGAGTAAACGAGGAAAGGGCAGGGACAGGATAGGGATATTGGGCGGGGTGAAGGGAGGAAAGAAGTACACCGAGATGAAGAGGGACCTAATCATACAAAAAAATACACGAGTCGTGTTAAAAAAATAATGAGCATTTTGATATTTCGGACAATAATATTTATTTTTTTATACATTGATGTTGTAACCTTCAAAGTAGTCCCCATTGGCGATTATGCACGTGCCAGAGCTTCTTCCAATCCCCGAAGCACTTACTCGTGTGTATATGTATATATTTATAGAATTTTGGCCAAGATACTTGTTTTATATTCACATATAGGAAATTCGAAAATAGTTTGTGAGGAGTTCTTTCTATTTTAAATACTGTGGTAGAATCTAAGGCGCAGGAAAATACGCGTGGTGACCTACGAAAAACGTAATCCAATGATAAGAGATTTATTTCCATTGGGTTTAATTTCAGGATTATTCCTACTCAGGAATAAATCATTCTTGAAGTCTAATATTTCACGGAGTCCGAAAAATAACTGAACTCTCCTTCGAACTTGAAATACAATCTTTTCTTGTATTTTTCCATTTATTTCTTGCGTCATGCGGGCTCAGGTCCCGCCTCCCTCTCTTTCCAATCTTCGATCCAATTATTTTCGTAAAACCAAACAGTGTGAGAGGAAGAGATAAAGGTGAAATGGTGTCGGTTACTTCTCAAGGTATTGGAAAGGAGAAGTTGGCAGGTTTTCCACTGCTCTCAGCCACAGTCGTAGAAAGTGGTTGATTTTTATCTCTACGGGAATAATTTAGTGTGCAGCATCTGCGTATGTGGCTAATATAGTATCTCTGTTTTCGTTGAAAAAAATTGAGTCCTCTTTCAGATCAGCATGGGACGCAGACATGCTTACATGCTGGTATAAAGCGCACCCCGTTACGTTAAATAAGATTCCGAATTACAGCGCAAGAGTCCGTATTTAAAGAAAATTAACGTTTTATGTAATTCATTCGTATTTTGTTCATTAATTTCGAAATTGAAATATATATGTAGATACATTGATTAAATGCAGAATTCATCGGACCGAAAAAAGGCTCAAGTTAATTAGGATTGATCATTGATTGTCTACTTCCATGCGGGAGACCGCATGAAACAAGATATAGGGCACCTACTGAAAGCCGAAAGTTTTTTCTTTCCCATGTATAGGAAAGAGTGGAGAGAAAGAGAGGAAGAAATTATGAACAGGATGAGAGGGAGAGAGGGAAGAAGTGAAGGGAAAATACGAAAAAAATTGTGGAGGATAGTTGGGAAAATATCTCTATCTTATAGGTTAATCGAAATTTGCATAAAGAAGGAATGTTTTGGAAGACGGTCATGATTTTTAGTATTTTTAATGAAGACTATCTCTTAGCGGTAGTCAACTGTAGTAATATTTGTAACAGTTTATGTTCCGAAGAGTCTTTATTGGAACTTTTAGCAGTAAAATTTGAGTAATCCTCTTAGTGTTCTCTAGTAAAGAGCCCAAATAAGCGTGTCTACCACCGTTTTGTTTATTTTTTGAAATCCCTTCTACTCCTTCTTCTGGTTAAACATGTTTTATCCTCTGAAATCCGTAATTTCTCTCTTTTCTATTCCATCTGACATATTTTTCCTGCGACCAAGATGAGTTCCTTTTTCTCCTTTTCTGCCTTAAAAAAAGACGAAGTGAATTCTTCGATGATATGCGGGAACGGTAAGATCCAGCGCGGGGTATTCTAATGCCGAGAATGGGCGAAGTAAAGGGGTGCTTCATCTCTCTCCAGGGTTTGAAGGCGTTCCGTAGGACGTAAGGTGGTAGAGAGAAGAGGGTATCACTACAACTTTCCCGGGAGACTTTTTTTCTATTTTTTTTTGCTCCCTTACTTTTATAGCTGTGTATCTACTTCACTCTCCTTTTCCCTCTCTCTCTTTGCCGAGCGGGAATTTTATTCATACGTCATTCTCTGTATCGAACATTTCGATGGATGTTTTCGGCACTCAAAAAAAGCTGGTTCCGGCTCCCTGTGTTGGAGTATACGCCATGAGCCTGAAAAATGCGCATTTTATGTATTTTAATAGTGTAAAATAAAAGTGAACAAGCTCATAAAAAGGGATGTTCTTGTGATAGGGCGTAATAAATGAGATTGGATCGCACGCTACTACCCCACTCCCAGATGTTCTAAATCGAGTTTATACATTATTATATAGTGATCCCTGAGGGTTTTCCCAGTTCGCAATTCTTCTGAAGGGCATCATTTCCCCTGAAGCCTATGACAGGAGCATTGTGGCTGCTCGTAGAATGTCTTTGGGAAGGGTGAATGGTATATAGGTGGTATAGAAGAATTTTCCGCACCGGAAGCTCGGAGTTCCTCGACTTATAATGAATATCGCACTGAAATAAAACAATTTATTTTCAAATCAATTGTTTGGAATTTTTCTCATTTCTATGGAAATGTGGCCTTAAATTGTATTTTGACGGGTTTGTATATGTTTACTATTTGTCAATTCTATGATGGCTGATGAATTTATTCCATAAAATGAGAAATGTATACGCATGGGTTTCGTCATAAAATTGCGCCATCATCAGTGAATACTTTTCTTATAACTATTTGGAAGTCTACCGTTCAAGGTTGACTTTGATTGGACCTTAGCTTAAAATCGCTACATTTCTTAGCATCGTAAACATGGAAACAACCTGACACCCAACACTACATTGAACTCTCATTTATCTGTAAGAGTGATTGTAGCGATGCTCTTGAAAATGTTTTATTTGCCCTATCATGCTAGGGTCGAGATAGACGGCGCATAGACCCAACAGATTTAAGATATCATTTTTGAATAAGGGATCATAATTACTGTGAGCGACCGTGCAGACAGATAGGACATATTGATTTTTTTAAAATTTAAGAACCCTTTTATGTTGATATTATTTCATCTATGTTTATGTTATGTTTATGTATTATGTCGCATGTTTAGAGAAGTAACTGACAATTTGATACTGGAACGTTTTTGCCTGTAATTATCGTTATCTGCATTGTTTGAATTTTAGATATAATTATATTTGGCAGCTAATAATTAAGAAAAACAATATTCTTAATTCCGCATCCCTGATTTTGGATTCCCCTCTGCCATACACACTAGCGGTGGCTTTACAGGTTACTTCGTAGATGGAGATATACCCGAAGACTTAACTCATAGCATTTTAGTTTCATTTTTACCTGGCATGCTGTTATGGACCGGAGGATTTTTTGCTATAAGTTAAGGTCGCTGTTTCGGGAATGAAAATTCAGTAGGCAGCACAGTTTAATGTTTCTTTCCGGTGGAGAAAACTCGACGCGTCGGCCTCTTTAGGTCGAGACGTGGCAATATGCCGGGGTGGGAACGGAAATTACGGTGGGTCCACCGGTGAGGAGGAAAAAGGTGATCGTATGAAGCATACAAGCGTGGTCTGCAAAGTAGATGAAAATGAGATGGATCTCCGGCACACATTCCTAAATTACCAACACCTTCCCATCTCCAATTTGCGAACCATTCCCCTACTAAGGAATGAGACTTTTTCATTTTTCTTTCAACACCCATCGTCGTATTTCTTTCCTACATCATCCAAAGAAATGTCTATCTTAACGGTAGCCCTCTTTTCACCTAACCTAATCTGATCACTCATTTTCCCTCAGCCCGAATTCTTTCACGACCGCTAGCCCTAGGTAATTTAAAATGTGTCACAAACGGCATGATTGAACGTAATCTTGAGCACTATAACATACTGGGATTACCAATGGGTTTAAAAATCTGGGTGTTAATGTCTCTTTAAAATATTTAGCTCAAGTGATGGTATAGTTACGCTTCTTGTCTATAATTATGCTACTGTGAAGTGTGTAACATGCTATTTGATTCATGTAAACACCTAGAAAACTGGAAAATATACACCGATCTATAGTTGAGAAAACTACAGAACAATTGCATTCTTTATCTATTCGGGCAGCAGTATAACTTGTAGTGGAAGACGTGCAACCGGCATTATGAATATCTCAAGCTACGAAGGATTCATAAGAATAGACAACTAGTATAGTAAAAAAAAACCTGACATGGACATTCGAAACGCGAACCAGCCAATAATAGCAGCTTTTGAATCATGGAACTGGAGGCACATGCTTGAAAGACAGAAATGGAGATAAAGCTTGAATGGACAGAAAAATGAAAAACAAGGTGGAATATTGAAGATTAGAAGAGATGAGGATTATATGGAGAACACTACGGCAAAGAAGAACTAGGTAGATTGGACCCAACTTGGGTCACAATAGATAAGATAGAAACATGAAGGAAGGAAATATTGACGGAAAATCCTGGAAGAAGACAGAGATACAAGTTTGCGAGGATAAATTCAGAAGGATATAAATCATAATTTATAAGGGGGTGAGGGAAATAACACTGACTTGAGAAGAATGGAGAACGCTAGTAACCCTATCGTAGTATTGTAATACTGATAATCAATTTAGTGGCAAGAAACGAGCCATTTATTTTCACAGTTCACCACAAACGTTATTCAGAGAAGCAGGTATAACTTAAAGAGTCAAATCTCACTTCAAACGCCTGAAATGAAAATGTAAACCTGTTTTCCTTGAATTATTGAAACATGGAATGCCAACTTAAATAACGAATATAGCATGATTTCGTCAAAGTAACACGGAAGTGTTGAATAAAAAACCTGGACAGCAACATAAAACATGTGTACATATATATATATATATATATATATATATATATATATATAGAAAAAATATATATTCAAACACGAAAATCCCGACATACGGCGAACAAATATTATTTTCACACATAGAAATAGATATATAAGGAAAGGGGATAGGAAAACACATAAAAGACAAACACAGGAAAGGTGGGGAAGATTTGAGCAGCTCACAAATATCCTTATCCGGGATTTGAACCACGGGCCTTCCACTTGCCGGGCGGATGCTCAACCAACTAAGCCAATTAGGAAACCAGTTATTTATTGAGATCTGCGATCTTATAAAGCGCCAAAGTGCTCCAAATGCAAAATATTTTTACATTTGTGATCTACTCAAATCCGCCTTCCCCACCTTTCCTGTGTTGGTCTTTTATGTGTTTTCCTATCCCCTTTCCTTATATGTCTATTTCTATGTGCGAAAATAATATATATATATATATATATATATATATATATATATATATATATATATATATATATATAAACCTAGGGTTTGAAAGGATTTAAATATCCATATACATGCTTGCTGTAGTAGTTTTAATTATTTGAAAAAATTTGCCCGTAGAAGGCAAAAAGGAAATGATCAATAATTCGACGTAAACAAATTTACCTTACAGCAGATATTTTACATGTATATAGCGTTATGTCTGGAATCTAAGAAGGAGATGAATGGGGCTATGGAAGTTCGTTATTTAAGTTGGCATTCCATGCTTCAATAATTCAAGGAAAACAGGTTTACATTTTCATTTTCAGGCGTTTGAAGTGAGATTTGACTCTTTAAGTTATACCTGCTTCTCTGAATAACGTTTGTGGTGAACTGTGAAAATAAATATCTCGTTTCTTACCACTAAATTGCTAAATTTTAGCCCTTTTCTTTTTTGCGTCCTAAATTTGATCAAAAATCGTCGTGTACGAGTTTCCCAAGATTTATTTTCGAGTAGTATTTTTAAATGGCATATTTTGCTTTTAATATTGTTCCGTCAATTTGATGAGTCCAACAGAATGCGACCTCAACACTATTTTTTAAAGATTAAAAGCCTTAGCTTGATTATTGAGTTATTTTAGAGCGTGCTTTTGAATATCTCAGAGACTTAGTCGTTGAGGCCAGTGGGTACGCGTAGGTTGGAGGCTTCGAGATGTGGGTGTGGAAAAGAACAGGGTAAATAAAATGGACGTCAAATAAATCAAATAAAGAAGTTCTAGGAATGGTAGGGGAAGAGAGAAGGTTGTCGGTAGCATTTCGAAGGCAGGATATGTCGATACTGGAGACAATGAGAGACAATTGGAGGACTGAAAACGGAAATGGATGGAAGAATGCTGAGAAAGTGAGTATGCGGGAGGAAAAAATAAATATTTTGGATGAGAATGAGGCAGGTAGAAAGTATGCAAAAGTGAATATTGAGTTACTATGATACGAGATGTAGGATGGGGGTTAAAGAGTTTGTTTTTTCGTGTTAGTTATGGCTTAGGATTACACTAGTGTGTAGTGCTTGAGTCCATCATGTACCAACCCTAAGCTGGTAGACTACTGCTAAAACATTGTTGGTTCGGAAACCACGTAGGTTAGTTTTCTAGTAGAATTATTTTAAGATTTATAATTTTATAGCTTGAAGTTCTGAGATTTAGCTAGTTCGGTTCTTTCATTGAAATGAGCCACCTACGCCTTTGGATAATAATATTTATCGCAAAGTATTTATTAGCACTTAAATAACAGGCATCAAATTTGAATTTGAGATATGGATGTAGGGGAGGTGGAGAAAAAAAGGACGAAAGAGGAAACAAACGACGAGTTTCTGGGAATAACAATGGAAGAGAGATGACTGTTGGACGAAATTTGATGAAGACTGGATAAGTGCATACAGGATACTGAGAGGCAATGAGACGGTGGAGACTTGGAAAGGGTGAGAAAGGAGAAAGGTAGAGAAGGGGGTGAATACTAGGATGGCGAGGCGGGGAGAGGAAAAGAATGTGCATTTTAGATGAAATTTAGGAAGGTAGAAAGTGTTGCCGGGCAAAACCCAACACCAGCGACATGATATGAGGCGAGCGCCAGCCAGCACCATCAAACATTAGTCACTCGGCCTTCCCAATCAACTCCCGCCACCCCTGGCCTACTCCGTCATCGAGGCTGTCCTTTGTACCGAGGTAGTCCATGTAAACTCGCGGGTCTGAGTGTCGGTACCCTGTCCTTCTCCCGCCTTGCCCGCGTTCTCTCCGGTCTCCCTCGTAGAAGACCAGAAGCGCCTCCCGGTCCTTACCCTTGCCTTCCCCGCGCTCTCTCTTGTCTCCTACAAAGGAATTTCTTAATATTCACTGGGCCTCATGCTGTGTGCCCTTATTTTTCCTTTATCTACTTGGATAACCCAATATTTTATTTTGAACAACGTACTGCATTTCATTACTTCCACCACCCATATTCTCTCTTTCATTCGAATTTCTCATAGCTAATTCCTTTCTTCGTCCACCATATTTAAAACGTCATCGTTTTTCCTCCTCGTTCATCATCCTCCATATCCTCTATTTTTCGCCACAACCACATCTCCAAAGCCTGAAATCTGCGCTCATCCCCTTGCATCTAAAACCAAGGTCTTTGATGCGAAGTCTAAAAGAGGTACGCTTTTTCTTAACTTCACACCTTTGCTCAGTGTACCCACCAAATGGCTGTGAATTGATTCAACTGTAACGCGTACGAAATTATGCCTTTCAACTAGCCTCCGATTTCCTCCTGTAGGTTACTTCCCCTTCCTCATCGTGACTATATCGTCAACTTTCGTCAGCTGACAACGTGGCTTCAGAATTTTCAACGAAGTGATGAATCTACGTGGATCTTAAAAGGATATGCAAGATGGGAGTGAAAAAATTGAATGATATACCCATGTGAGGTTAAAGGCAGTAGGAGGCATAAAAACGGAAAGAAAACCACCGCTCTGCCGAGTTCTGAAAAGGGTTAAGTCTGGGAGTCGTGTGAGGCGCATCGGCTAAAATGTATATGGGGCCGACTGAGAAAAAAACTCAAAGGAAGACTCAGAAATAAAATGAACTCGAAGCCTATGGGGCTCGTAGTATCTTTACGCAAAGAAATATCTTTACCTTTCTACGGCCAAGCATCTCCCTCACTCTCCTCTGCCCCTCAACGCAGCAGTACCACATACATACCTGTGGTCTTGCGCGTGTGTGTTTGTACATGATACACATCAAATCTGAATTGACCCCGTTTCCCAGGCGACGTTATGAACTTTATGAAGAACCTCCGTAGGATAAGAAGACCTCTCCTTCAACCAAATAAAAAATAGGAAAAATTGTTTAAATTTGGTAGATACGGGGATTGTCAAGAAAAAGCGAGACGTGAGGGCACGAATATGAGTCTACATGACTGAAATAGATTGCCATAAAATTATGCAAAGATGTGCCCCCTCGGAGGCGGATGCATTAGATCTCTCAAGTTTTCGAGGGCGATGGGATAGGAAATGATGGAGCCGGAACGATGTTGCGCTAGTAAAATTTTACCTGGCGACGCTTAGCTTTGTATTCTTTTTATTTAATTTCAAAATTTCTCGTATCTGAATCTACTTGTGAGAAGAGTAGGACATACTCTCAGAGAGATTATTCAGTTAGAATAAGATTTAATTTTTTGAGACGCAAAATATAATGAAATATGTTTATTTTTTGGTGTAAGTACATATTTAATTAGGAGTTTCATCATAAGCACAATTATAAATATTACTATTTGGTAGTCTACTGTTGAATGCATGTTTTGGATGAACAGACTTTGCGAAAAAAGACGCAACATTACATTTACCACTACATGAAACTGATTTTCTATCCCTCATACTTCTTACCTCCCTTCATTCCAAGATGCTTTTCTATATCTTCCCATTACCTCACTATCCCAACGTCCCCCAAATCTATCAGTCTTAAATATTCCATCACCAATCAAAATTCTCTGTACACATCTTTCCTCTTTACTTTTTATGCCTCCAAACAATCCTCTCTCCTCCCCAACCCTGCCTAGTATTTTGTTGTTTTTTCCTTAAAGTTACACTTTTAATTCAGTAAAATAATAATAAACAGGTAGTTGCGAGTCGCAATCAGGTCTTCAACTTACTTTAATCAGTAGATTTTTCAAAGAAATACCCGCATCATCTAGATTTCTCACATCAATATTGTATTTATTTTTGGCGCCTGTCCTGAGCGAGGCTCCCTATGAGGGTCGCAACGCGGAGCTTAGAAATCATTGCTTCGTCTTCCTGCGGTGAACCACAGAACAATGAAACCTTTCTCTTCATTTCCTCTTTTTTTCTTTCTTCTCACTTCCTGGTGCTGCTTCTTAGGGCTTCTCTTCTGTTGGTTCCAAACAGGTAGCGCTTGAATATTCTTTTGAAATCTTTTTCGTTAAAGCAAAGCACAATAAAATCATTCGTAAACAGCTTCCTGATAATCTTCCACTGGCACAGTTGAGTGACATCAAAGGCTGAATTGAAACCGCAGACCTTAGTTTTGGCAATACCTTTTGAACACTCTGTTTCTTCCGTGTAACCGATGACCTCATTTGTTTAGTCTCTTACGAATCCCTTTGTCATCTAACCTTCCTATTTTTCATTTGCCCTTTTTGTCTTACCCGTGTAGCTCTGTCTCCTATAAAATATTTCTCTTCTGTTTGCGTTCTATAACATGATTCAACTTTGAATTCCTCCTAAGATATTTCCTTCGCACGCATGCCGTTATTGGTTCCCTTTTTATGTTTTATATGATGCTAGTAACCCACTTAATATTGTTATTTGCCAATGTCCCTCTGAGGAAGTGTGTGAAAACACAGTTCAACAAATAATTTCGCCATAGCTTCGGTCTTGTTTGTTAATCTTCTTTCGTATGTATCAACGTAGTTCCCCGTAAGCCTGCTATAAGAATATGTGGCGGAGGGTAGTATGATTAGTACCCATATTACATGCCCATGCATGCACAACGATTAGTTCATACGTACATTTGAATATATATTAGCGCTTAGATGAAAGCACTCCTGCACTTACGTGTACGTGCCGTAATATGTATCATGCAGCATTAACTAAATCTTCAAATTTTTGTCTAAAAGTAAATAAATTGGAGTGTTTGAGTTCGATCATGTTATTTTGTATTGTCCAAGGGAAGAACATACACATCTGTCAGTGACAGTATACATCATTCATTTTATTTTGGTGGTCAATACTTCCAAAATTTACAAGGGCGTGTGGCGGCTAGTGTCAGGGTATCAGTCGTACATGCAGAAATATTGGCTAGCACGTTCATTTTACTGTGATTAGCTAATGATAGGAAAAAACTTCTGCATAAACATACATACATGCCTGTATGATATTATGCGTGACTTTGATGCGATTGAAATTAGCATTATGTCTGTATCGTGCGAGTGTAGATCGATTATCTGAATCTGCTATTGGTGGGGTCTATCACTGATATTTCATCATGGTTGCCCAGTCTTCTGTTGTAATGTTGGGATCATAATAATTCTCTCAGGGTCTCAAGGAAAGTCGACTTTTTTCTTACTTAGTAAAGGCTTTGATCGCTCCTGCTTCTTTAATGAATCAAGGGGTTCTTAATCTGATTCCTCTGAAATAGCCGTCACGTTTGAGAGCTGAGCTGAGAGCTCTTTCCCGATGAAATTAAAGAAAAACTAGTGGAGTTTGTGATAACGCTCAATCACTTAGCCTTTACCTCTGTGGATAACAAATAAACGTATTTTCGGTGAAAGAATATTGTAACTTAATTACAACGGAGTAATTACTAAGGCCGTTTTGGACGACACCCACTTCAGTTATAGTAATCAGTCTAGCATAGGGTACGAACTTGATGCAAAAACTTTTGCATGAACCATTTTGTTCGTTTCAACCCTACTGTCAGATATCAGCACATATGAAAACTCTTTTTTTTATCGTTTCCGACTATGCCGGTTTTTTATCGAAAATAATATTTCTTCCATTACAAAAGTCTCTTCAAACGACCTTGGTCATCTGCGAGTGAAAGTTTTATTTTAAAAATCGGACAGGAAAAACTAATCAATAATTTCCCTTTTCAGTACTGAAATATTTTGCAACTCTTTATTGAATATGATTCACCCGCTTATAGGATACAATTTTTGCTACCCTTTAATCTGTACTGAAAGATGCATCGTGATTATCGAACCTAGGACATAACTTTTCCATGAGAGCATTTCCAGAAATAAAAATAGGGTTAGCTCCTTAGATACTTAAATTAAGTAAGGGAATTGGGTGTTGGAACATTGAATGTTGGATTGCTAGCATCAAGATTGTATTTCATACTTTTACTCAAGTGATATGTGCTTACCATCATGGTTTAGATCGCAATTTATGGGCTTACCTCGAATTGATTTTTTTAATCCGACCTCATTGAGTTCATTCGATTCAAAGGTAAGTCTTCAAGTCGTATCGACCTCTCAAATATCTTCCGCAGATACCTGAGAGGTCGATACGACATGCGTTAAAGCGTTGATACGAGGTTTGCTAATTCGATATTCCTCCTTGTCTCAAGAATTAATATTTTCGAGGACGGCAAGGGATCGTTTGGATTATCGAAATAAAACGATATTTCCCTTGAATAACGCTCGACGCTTAAGCGAATGACGCTTGGCATATGAAATCCGCGGCAAGATAAAATAGCCACGTCATCCGCCGTAACGCCACTCTATGCAGAACCCATCTCTCTCTCTCTCTCTCCTTTCTCTTGATAGAAGACCCTCTATTGAGCGCGCTTCCTCCCGCGGGACGACCGTGCTAGCTCTCCAGGGTTCTGAAACTGCGTTCCAATGGCACTTCGTTTCTGCGTCCCCGATTTTACGGAACGTGAATTCAAACCATTCCGTTCAACTGGGCTCGCTTCCCTTTTCCCTCCGGCTCTCCAGGAGTATTCTGGTGTGGGGATGAGAGGAGAGATGCGCCTGCCTACGCCAAAAAGCACACCGCAGCAAGCCCCACTATTTCCTGCAGGCGGGCGTGTCGAGGGCAAATTTCATCAGGCGTCCGAATTTAATCATTGCCAGGTACGCCTGAATTAACTAAATAAAGTATAGCCGCATGCTTATACGTCTGAACGTGCTTGGGATGTAGAGGAAATGCACATTAGCTAATGCATATGATAGGAAACGCGAGTTACCAAACGAACACTCAGCAGGTCAACTACTGGTTCATTCTCTCTATTTGAAATCATGAATCGTGAGAGTCACCTAAGCTTTCTCATTTCTAGAGGAAAATATAACTTATGATAATAGGCATATGCATCAAAATATAGGCTATAAGGCTATCGAGAAAGAGAAAAGCTAAGTGAAAACGTTAAAATATAGTAATGTGCCATAATCTAGAGCAGTTGTGGAAGAGTTTCTCCTCAATGTGGTCAAATTGGCAGCGGCAACAGAAGAAGAATTGCGTTAGACAAAGAACTCTGGCAAGGTGGCGGGAGTTGATTTCGGGGACGTTGATAAGAATACCAAGAAAAGATAGTGAAAAATTTGACATGGAGCGTCGTTTTGAACGTAGAGAAAACTTGGTAATTTAAGCAAGATTATAGAGGTAAATCGGAAACTTTTGAGAAGTGGGTGTGGAGAAGGGTGAAATGAAAAAATAGACATGATGAGGAAAATAGTTAGTTTTGGACGAGATCCAAAGGAGGCAGATAACATGGATTTAGGGTATTTTGATTAGACATTGAATATAGAAGACTTAGATATTTTGGGAGAAAATTAAGAAAAGGAAGGGCGAGTACGCCAGGAAAAGGATCGGCATATTGAACGGAATGTGGGCATGAATGACGTATGCAGATATGACGAAAGGTTTATTGTAAATTTCGGGGTTAAATTTTGTTTCACTACGAGAGGCAAGGAAATGAGTAAGCTATGTCTTAAGCAAAAATAATAATTGTTGACACTTCCTTTGAAAACTCATTGTTCCCCCTGGGAAACCCCCAGAAAATTTTAATGCATTTTCGCGTATTGTAGATCAGGTGTACATTTTATTATATACGGTATACAGCCGAAATCAATATATCGTGTGTGGTCAATACGAAGTTACCTCCTTTAATGCTTTTAACGGGACGCCTTTGATGTGTGTCGTGGCATTTTTTATAGAAATGAACAAAAATATGCCTGCCTATACGGATATTCATGCGAGCATGAAGGCATTATTAGAAATTATTCGAACCGAAGAAACGGCTGTCGTGTTTATGGAAAAAAAGGAATCAGATGAATCTTCACAGTATGCCTTGTCTGTGGGGTAGTAACCAAATTGTTTTACACAAAGAGTTCGAAGTGTTTAAAGAATTGTTTTAAGATACGATGGTGATGCGTTGTTGCCAAAAGAAACAATCCGTAAAGGAAATCCGGCTATAAAATAATTTTATTTTGTTAAAATAAATAAACCATACACACATATCAAACAGAAATCAACCCGAAGGTCGGTTTGGTAGTTGATGGTAGAGTTTACCCAGAACTAAGCACGACGGTGTGTGAAATTCATCCATTAGGGTTGGGGGTCTGAACCTTTTCCTATGGTGATTTTGGTTTCCCAGGAAGATCTACTACCCGAAAAATAATACAGCTTGGGTGGAGCGGATAGTTCCCGGGAATTGAACCCCGACCCTTTGGCCAATAGTCTAACGTTCTACATCTGAACTACCGTGACTCATTTTTTTATGATATTTTTTTTTAATAATTAGCGTCAGGAAAAGGCATTTATTCAGAATAATATTTTCTCGCCAAATAAAATTTCAATATTATACACGTAAAGCCTCACCCTAAGCAATATAAAATTATTATATATGGGATCCTATATGGAAATACGTATGTATTAATATAGGATATTACATATGAGAATTATATAATTTTTTGGACACCACACTCAACGATACCCTATAAAACATGGAAACACTTTGAAATGAGATTTAGTAAATCAGTTAGGTTCATTTTAGCCATCAATTAGCTCTTGTCATATCTAAGACCGATTGAAGACCGACCGACTTGAAATTCTCTCTTTAGCTAATGAAGGAATTAGGTACTACTTAAAAAAATATGTGTATTTTTCTCGTTTTTCTACGTTTCATGCTGCAAAATTTGTTATTGCAAGTCTTACCACATTTGTAGTTTGATGAGCGTTGTTGTATCAACTGTTGCAACCACTACTTTCACCCAAATTTTTTGAACTTTTTTCGACTACTGGAAAGAGAATACGTATTTCCTGGCGGCATGTACTTGTAATAGCCAATTTATAGAACCCTTATAGTGTCCTATATCATTTGTTTAAGCAATCACTCAGGGATGTTCCTTGTAGTCCTCGTATTTCTACATGAGGATGAAAATTGCTAATTAATCGTGTGCACTCAATAGTTCCCATCAAAAATCTACATATTCTTCTTCCTAAAAATATGCGTAACAACCGCCTTTTGAACTCGTAAATATAATTATTAACACGAGTGTTTATTACAGCCGTACCAAAATAAATTCCAGAAGCAATGTTGATACGTAGTTTTTGGTTATAATAATACAATATGCATTATTATATTATCAATAGTCATCTTGATGGTAAACGTAGGTTAAAATCGATCGTATTTAAAATTTGACTAGGTTTCCTCATGGCTAAAATATCTCCGATAATTATTATAATAATATTCGGAAATAATCCGATCTTATTGAGTTAGTCACTATAAGCTTTGGAGAAACTTTGGCAAAATCTTTCGTAATTGTTTTAATATCTTATATATTACAACTATCATGCTCACCATGAGCGTTACAGATTTCATGGGAGTGAAAAATTCGGAATAATATTCGATTCTAAGAATTTTAAATTTCACGTTCAAACTGAAATTACCTTTAATAAGCTGTCGGCAACATTTGATTAAGGACTTGTTGATTTGGTTTTTTAATATATTTATATGGTTTTCTAACGTGAATAATCAACCGAGGATTCAAAGAAAACCAACTCAACCATAATGCTGAGTAAGATGGTTGAGTTGGTTTTGGTGGGAGCATGTAGAGTTGTGTACCTCTCCAAATTTTTCAAAGGAGAGTTCTGAGTCGTAAATTCCTTTAAAAAATATTTTAAAGCATTGTTAGGAACGGAAACTTTCATGGAAAATGACTTGATCGCTACGGTTCGAGTATTTTAATGATCTGTAGAAATATTCAATCTGTAGCACTATTAATCAAATGTTTGCAATAAATGAAAACAGAGAACAACAATGGCGACATTTCTATTTATGTAATAAATACTCGTCATGATAAGTAAATGGCTATGCATCCTTATTTCCTTTATCTCGGCCCTTATACTCACTCGTATGCCTTAAAATATAGGTTCTTTAGGCTTGGGAGAAATAATTTGATATTCATTTTCAAATTGTTTGTTATTTCTTACTTTCCAGTTTTTAAAGATGTTTTAGAATTTAAAATGGTCTTTTTGAAACATATCCTAAAATATATAACTAATGGAGAAAACCAAACACTTCTTTTAATGACAGCGAGTCATTAAATGCATGTAAATTCACATTGATAAAAAGGTTAATTACATTTTATCAGAATTTTCACAATGGCAATCAAGTTAGTTTGTTCTGCATTTGTCTCGCAATTGCTTTTGGTAATCTTAATAAATTAATTACTATTATAAGATTTGTTTAAATTAGGTTTTGAGGTGAGATAGGAAAGGCACTGGGTAGGTAACGAAATAAGTATATTTAGAAATAAATATATATAGAAATTTTTATGTTATAATTTTTACTACTGGTATTTTACCATTAACCTTTATAGAACGAAGACTTAACAACGGCAAATTTATTCGTCCCTCTTATAATAACACAAACAGTCATCCGGCAGTACAGTAAACTCTTCTTAAACTCAACATATTTCCTTCCGCTCTTCATTTTCCCAATATGCCTATCCTTTAGCTCCATATTCTCGCGCGTCTAACGTCCTCTCCTCCATCAATGAGTATAAGTAAATACCAAAAGGCTTGTTAATATATGAAATTTACAATTTTTTTCTCCCCAAATTATCGAAAATGGGTATTAAAAAGTAAAATTTACCTACTTAATCATGGTTAATGACGGTTACGGAAGGATTCACAGGATCGTCAGGATTCTGGTAGCATAAACATCTCAAGCGTAAAGTAGCCGGTCCTACCTTCAGCGTCTACTTAAAGCCGCTAAATATGTACGAAGATGTATCCTGTTTGATGCTGCTGTTTGGAAAGTGATTAAGGGAGAACAACTGCGATAGTGGTTACTGACATTATAGTCTTTCCTATATGTCTTCATGTTAGTGCTTATTATATAGCTCAGAATAACGTTTAGTTTCTGATCCAAGCAACGATGTAGCTATGCATCATAAAACCTCATGAAACAACGGATTGAGATGCGTGTTCAGGTTTGAAGTTTATTTGGTGTTCATACTTTCATAGTACCCTAAGGTGGAGCCACGTTGGCCTTCCTAGGTATGAGGTGCTGCTTCAATGGAATATTTTCGAAATTGATCACAATCAAAGTTTCCATTATGCCTTATATACCTTGTTTTGGAACCGATGAAAAAATCTCCTCGAAGGTATGCCGAGTTAAAAAAACGATTTTGACTGATTGATTTCGAATTTCTTGGTTAACTATTCTAAATACGAGGCGTGTTCATAAAGTAAGGCCCGTTTGGTCACAGGAAAAAATATACTCATATGGAACACATTTTATTGGCACTTTTAGTTAGCTACTTCACTTATCTACATAATCGCCGTTCACTTCTAAGCTTTTTTCGTACCGCTGCACCAATTTCTTTAACCCCTCTGCATAGAAACTCGCCGCCTGAGGGTTGAACCAATCGACAACGCCATTCTTGAGCTCCTCTTCGGTTTCGAAACGTTGTCCACCGAACCACTGTTTCAAGTGCAAGAAGAGGAAGTAGTCGCTGGGTGTAAGGTCAGGACTGTACGTTGGGTGGTTTAAAGAGTTCCCAACGACCCAAAAACTCTCGTCCACTGGACATTCTTTGCTCTTTGTGGTGGCCGGTGAGCTTTTTCGGTACCCACCTGCACGCAATGTGTGGTATCCGAGGTTTTTCGTAACAATATTGTAGACAGTAGTGGGTCCAAGTTGAGGAAATTGTTCAGCCAGGCCATTATTGTCAATCAACGTTCACATCGCAGTTTTTGTTCCACTTGCGAAACAACTTTATCGGTCAGAATACTGGGCCTACCACTTCGCTCTTCGTCATGGACATTTGTTCGTCCATTTTTAAAATCACAGCACCATTGTCTAACCTTTCCTTCACTCATAACTGTAGGTTTATAAACTAGGCATAATTCCCGATGAATTTCAGCAGCCGACAATCCTTTTGCATACAAGAATCGTATGACAGAACGCACTTCACAGCTGGCGGGATCAACGATTGTCGCGGACATTGTTGCTTGCATGCACGGACAAGCAAACGCGGCTATAGCTTCTCAATGAATCAGTAGATGGCGCTGTAGGAGCATAACTGTGTTCTGAAGCGCCAATATTTAAATATAAGCAAACGGTACTTACTTTAAGAATACGCATCGTAAAAGCTGTTTTGAAAGTTAATATTTAAGCAACTAATCACATGAGCTTGGAGATCAAGTATGTCAACCTAAAGACAACTATTAGTTAAAATAATTATCCCGTATTAACCGGAGAAACCCGTAATGGAAGCGAATCTATTCAGCCGAACAATCGGTAGTCTCCCCTGCTAATATATATTTGGTCGCTGGATCCAATAATTTGATATGAAATAAGGATCGGGATTATTTGTGTTTTCTGATAATTTATTAATAGAATATTCCTGTTTTTAAACTGTACGATTACTAAGTATCTATAATTTAGCATTGAAATTAGAATCCATGGAATTGGCCACTACAAGCTGATGAAGAAAGGAGAACCCAAAAATCAATGCAAAGGCAGAGTAATGGAACCATCAGATACGTTTTTGAAGGCACCATGTCTTAAGATAAATGTTGAAGGCAAAGCTAGGGAGCAGACTAAAGAGGAAAGAACCAGATAGAATATAAGTAAGACACAAGAGATTAAGGCGGTGAGCCATATCGCCGGTAGGTTCGGAACAAATAAATATGTTAAATAGTGAATTTTATCATTCAAGTGATTTCAGATGCTTTGAAACAAACCGTAATGTTATTGATTTTAATGTTCAACGATGAAGGCAGAAAAGTAGGATTAAAGGGCTGTGGATCTATATCGGATTGAATATTTTGAAATTACTTAAGGAAAATGTAATAGTTAGGGAAATTATATTTGCTCTTAAAAAAATGGAAAATGAAGATAGAAATCGAGGAAGCAGTAAACCGTCAGAAAAAAATATATTCCTCTGTCCCATATGTTAGAGAAAAACAAGCAATGAATCAAATGTTCAATAGCGAGTCGAATAGGGAAATGAGATAATTTTAAGATTTATAACGTTTGTTATTTTAAACAAGCGCGGAAACGTGGGAATGAATGATACAGTGTGTTCCAAATTTTATTGGAAATTAGCCAAGCTAAATGTTGCCAAAAAGTATATTCCTCTGCATAAAATTGTAACCTGCGTTGGCGTCATGCGTGGTGGTCCAAAATTTCATGAAAGATTAGTATTGGGCTATGAGGAAGAAATCAGCTTGCAAAATAATACATTTATTTTCTTGCCCACAATGGGAATGGGCGGTTGGTTCACACGGAGCTTTCATCTCCCGTCCTTCTTATCATCCGTTTCTTTTTCTCTCCCTATCTCTCTCCCACCGGAATCAATGCTGCTTGACCGCGCGGGGCGGAATCATCATCTGCTTGGCGTATTCTTTCGCGGCGGAGAGACGTTTGAGGGGGATGAGGGGCAAGAGTAGGAGAGGAACGTCGACGGAAACCTTGAAGGCGCTGTTCATCGCTTAGAAATAAAACTTGCGGAGCTGAGGGTGGTTAGGGAAAGAAGGCGGGGAAGGATGAGAGAGGGTATGATGATATAATGACGCTCTTGAAAAATGAAAAGAAGAAGAGAGAGAGAATTCGCTAAGATGATGCATGGGAAGATGAAGGGTATTGGACGGACAGGGGTGGAGAAACGAGACGGGGACCGCGGAAAATAAGGTGCGAGTTCGGTATGGAGAGGAAAAAAAAGATATTTGGACGAGATATGGTTTGAATGGGGTAGCGTGATGAGGGCGAGAAGAAAGTAGGCCACGAGATAGATGGGGGTTGGTCGTGGTTGATTTCTTTTTGTCATTCGGATTGGAAAGGGATGACCGTGAGAGTGAGAGGTGACCAAAGGGTAGGAATTCCATTGTTGTAGCTTCGGTCTATCGTTCAGTATCCGTCCAATTCTCCAAAATGGACTTTGGCCGCTGCTATACGAGTCTGGATACGTTTTCATGAGCACTCGAGAAGAGTGATCTCGTATGTGATGAGTTTAGGGGGTCGCTACAGAGTATTTAATCAACGAAAACGAATTCGACCTGACTAGTTCAGCATAGTGCACTATGTAACAATGGTAGAAGGTACTTGTATTTCGTAATACTATTTCTAAATGCGAAAGTCACTGCCCTGTCCCTATTATTCTATCCCTGTCCCTATATCATGTTTGGTATTGCAGTGCTTGGAATATGTTTTTGATGGACTTCCTAATGTGCGATGTATTTATTTTCCTGAATAAGTAGCATGCTAGGATCGTTATTTCACAGAATCCAAAGTTTCCATCTAAATATCCCCCTGGTGAAATGAAGTTTATTGAACTCTTCGTCTGTCATTTTCTGTTTCCCTGACTTTTTTTATCACTATAGGTATTCTATAAGAAATAAATCACCTACAGCAAAAGAATTAGTGTTATTCATCTAATATGAGATAGATAGACACCGTCAAAGACACTGTCGAGTACTTGTTCTTCCCTCCATTTAAGCTATTATAATCAAATGGGACTCGAGCTGCGGAACAAAACTACTTATAGACTAAGCTTTAATGGTATTTATCCCACGCTTTTATTGCACGATGCATACATATGCATGGGTATGCAAAGTATTTTTGTTTATTTGAAAATATGTATACAAATTCGTCGTACACCCCCGACACATGGTTTTTGTACTGAAGTACCTCAGTGCTTTTTATTTCATCTCACTTGCAATCTTAGATGTTCTGAAAATGCAATTATATGTAATTTCACGCGAATTTGAGTTTAGTTAGCAAATATTTCATTAAAAAGTCTTCGTAGCATGTGTACGTCTTAATTTAGGTTTGAAATGCCTCAGGCAATTGTTTTTTAATGAATTGTTTCCGTAATGACAGTGAGAAGTTGGACATATATTAAATATTTAAGTTAACCTAACGTGCGTTTTCAATACGTGAACGAATGATGGCGATACACATCCCCAGCCATTTTAGATCAATAAAATACAACGCGGAATATATTACATTAATTGTAATATCTAAAAGTTGAGTGTCATACATTCATTTGAATACATATTAGAATATAAATATAAATATAAATATAAATATATATATATATATATATATATATATATATATATATATATATATATATATATATTCAAACTTGAAAATCCCGCCATACGGCGCACAAATATTCATTCAAACAGAAATAGGTATAAGGAAAGGGGATAGGAAAACACATAAAAGGCGAACACAGGACATGTGGGGAATGCGGTTTTTGAGCAGATCACGAAAGTAAAATATATATGTATATATATATGTATATATATATATATATATATATATATATATATATATATATATATATATATATATATATATATATATATATATATGTATATCAATTCAGCACTAGCGAACAAAAACTAAAACACAGAAATACCCAAAAAAGAAAAGAAACACACGTTTTCGAATTTTCGGTTGTCAAGCCACCTTTCTTAAGAAAGAGAAAGAGGAAACTTTTTCCTTCTCTTCCCTATTATTTTATTGTATTAAGCTTAATTTTATTTTGACTGCGTGTTGCACAACGAAATAATAAGTATTTGAAAAGTCTGTCCTGCCAGCACTTAAAGAGAAAAATATGCTGCCAACCTAATTGACTCCAACTTACCCTCCACAGTCACTCTCTTCTTATGTGACTGATAATCCTTAATTGATAAAATGAATTAAAGGAAACATCTAATTTTTGGTATAATAGATTTGCATATACTAATTGAATCCATCTACTTAATCTTGGTTAATTATACCCAAGGATGAACTATCATTTTACATGTCTACTCTAAAAACTCCACCATTTTATAGTTCATTTTTTATGTTTTTTAGCGGTACTTTCCACCAATACAATTATTTTATATGATCAAACGTATAAAAACGAGAATCCCACCACATTTCCAAAATGTAATCTAACTTGCGCGAAAACCCTAAGCGGTCTCTGGGCTTCAAAGTTTCGTAAGCCAAGCAGTCTTGGGGCGGTTGAAAGAAAAATGGAGAGGAAGCGTGGATTTGAGGCACCGGTGGGTGGAGGAGGTCTCAGATGTAACGAGAAGAAAGTGTGATGGGTATGAGGACCTTCGCTTGCGAGGAGAGGAGGAATGCCGTCAAAGTTAATATCAAGAGAGAGACTGGAGTGGAAGCGCTTCATGCAATCGCGCGCGCCAATCCTCATCTGCTGAATAAATCCCTGTGGATTTGGATTGTCCGTGAATTCTCCGACCCGGGGCTCATATCCAGTGACAGAGAAGTTTTCCTATACTTACACATAGTTATGGCATTTAAGAAACTAACAATTCTGAAATTGCGAACGAAATAATATAGTAAACATTGATTTCACAGAACCACTTGATGTCCAGGATATTTGGTTAGTCATTTTCGCAGTTCTCTGAAACCCATAGAAAGCAAAACATGCCAACGGCGGAATAACAGGGCTGAAACCTAATTAGAAAATATCATTATCACAATTTTTAATGGTCTCCTTTTTTCAGAAAGCCCATTTCTAGAAGACTGTGAGGATATATTAGACCGAAATTGTTTACACATTACGGTTAGGGATACACGATACGATCAATTTACGGACCGTAGGATTTTGGTAAGAAAATTATTTGCTTTTCACCGAGTTAGAGGCATTTTTTATGCTTTTATTTTCCTCGGAAAAGTCCGTGTCCATTATTTTGAATTAAGTAGAATAATCTCTTTATTCCGTATATTCCTTGCAATTTCCTGTGATTCAACCGTAGCAGGTTGTACCTGTTATATCCCAAATATTTAAGTGCGGCTAACTAAATCTAAGTTAAGTTAAATTCAAGAATTGAAGAAAATTCCGTTCATTACTTCTACCTTCTGAATCCTATCTTAACATATATTTATTTCATATTTCTTTCTATTCTGTACTTGTGTACTCGCAGGAAAATATTCTTCTTTTTATGATCATTAGTATTATACGAAGGGTGAAATTCATGTGCTATACAGCAAGGTTAAGTTATTATCGGGAAGTAAGAAGGAACATCTGTGCTAACTGTTAAAGATAAGTAGAGTAAGATAACATTTGACACAGAAAAGATCCAAAAAAGATGGAAGGATTATATAGAAACACCTTATGGTAGAGAACTCACGCCGACAAGGTTAGACATAGAAAAGGAACATGACGTAAAAGAAGATAGCTTAAGTCCAGGCATACTCGACAATGAAATAGAAAGGACATTAAGGGAGATGAAACCAAATAATGCCGTCTAGGTAGACAACATTCCTACGGAATTTTTAAAAGGTTTAGGAAAATGTGGGAGAAAGGCTCTATATGGACTGATTCGTAGTATTTATGAGGAAGGAATCTGGCCGGAAGACTTTCTGAAACCAATGTTAGTCCCTATTCCGAAAAAGGTAAGGCTACGTCATGTGAGGACTACAGAACAATACGTTTGATGTCCCACGCAGCTTAAGTTGTTCTTAGGATCATCAACAAAAGGATAGAGAGTAAGGCAAATGATTACTTAGGGGATGATCAGTTTAGGTTTAGGAAGGGGAGAGGTAGGCGTGATGCCATTGCAGTAATGAGATCGCTAATCGAGGGGAATATAGAACACAACCAGGACGTATTTGTCTGTTTCATTGATTTCGAATAAGCGTTTAATAGAGTGAATTGGGAAAAAATAACAAGTATATCGCAGAAGATAGGAATAGATTGGAGGGACAGGAAGCTAATCTGCAATCTGCACGTCTCAGAAACGGAGAGTCCGGATAGGCAGTGTTAGGAAGAGGTGTAAGGCAGGGTTGCCCATTATTACCGGTGCTGTTCAACGTATATGTGGAGGGAATGATTAAAGAGGCATGGGAAGAGCTGGAGGTGGGAGTGAAAGTCGGAGGGGAGTTCGTAAAATCAGTTAGGTTTGCTGATGACCAAGCTTTGTTTTGTCAGTCGGCCTAAAGGTTGCAAGCATTGCTGAGTGAATTGGAAATTCAGTGCAATATATATGAGATGAGAATCAATATTAATAAAACAAAGGTTTTCTAGGAGAAAAAGGCTAGGGCAAACGATAAAATAGGAGGGGGAAAAGTAGAGCAGGTAGAACAGTTTACGTATCTCCGAAGTGTGTTGGGATGTTCAAGACGGTAATAGAGGGGAGAATATTAGGCGAACGAGGAAAGGGCAGGAACAGCATAGGGATGTTGGACGGGATGAAAGGAGGAAGGAAGTACACAGAGATGAAGAGGGACCTGATGTAGAGTAGTTTGTTGGATTGTGTTTTGTTTGAAGTCACTTGTACTGAATGTTGTGTCCATCCAAAAAGCTACCTTAACCGGTAGATTACCTTATAAAAATAGTACTTTATACTCTCCGTTCATTAGAGTCAACGAATCCTGACAATGCTCTCATCTTTATGGGAGTCCTTATAATGAATTGACTTCTTGGAAAAATTTAGCAAATGATGTTTCAAATGATGAAATCAGGAGAAAACGAAATGCAATGACTTTTTACATAGAAGTATTTCGTCTTGTACTGAAAGCTATGCCGGTGATAGAAATATAAGCATTTCGTCATAGGTATAGAAGTGTTATTATCTATCACAGTTTAATAAACCCAGATTAGACTAAACTATATTTATTATCAGGCAGACATTCTAATTTTATGTATAATCGAATAAAATGGCCTCTAACTAAGCTTATGTCATTAGTTATTCGTTTGATTTATTTTTCTATTCTAAGTTGCGTACTCCAGTGAATAGAATAAATAAGGAAATGTATACATCTTATGGGTATATACCGTAATTACGTTAAATACTTATATAGTATAAGAGTTTTCGGTCTTAATTTTATCATTCTCGACCTATCTATTCATATAGAAGAGATATGCAGATATGAAGAACATTGCTATGTATGACGCATGTTTTACCACGGTTCCGTAAGAATAGAATGAAAATCTGTTATACGGCCTAGTAAAACAATAAGTTCAAAGAAAATCTTCTATAGTTGTAATAAGTTATGACCACTCGCGCTAAAGGAAAACTATAATTTGCTGTGATGGCTTGTGGGAGAAGAAATTCCGCGACAGTGAGCAACCACAACCTCTTGACCAGAATATCCTTTTGTAGAGGCTTGCGGGAATGTTACCTCCGGGCAATTAATACGGCCATAGGGGATTTTTTTTTTATGTTCACCAGAAAAAAATTATTTATTGGAAGTATTGAGTAAAACTATCAGGGCTAAAACCACTTTGTCTGTTTGAACTTAATTGTAAGCATACTATACTACAACCAGTTAATCTGCTATTTGCTTTCTTTTACGAAACACTGCTGGGTCTCGAATCATTTTAATAAATATTTGTTTCATAAATAATGGATGATTCGTATTGCCGAAAGAAAGAATTTTGAGAATTAATAGGGAATAATAAGAGAATTTTGAAACTAAATGCAACTTTTTGCTGAGTTCAGTTGATTAGGTTATTCACGAGAAATCGTTTAAGAGTTTTTGTTACCCTAAAATAAATTTAATATTATCCAAATAGGTTTTTTTGTCCTTTCTCTTGTGCTCATTTTAGTACGTTATGAGATAACGCTCAGTGATTAACCTCCTTATTTTAAGTATAATAAAAATGAAATAGCCAAAAATATATAAAAACGACAAATTCTGAAAACGGTTGATTCAAACTCGAGTATTTCTTACTTACCACGACAAGTATTAAATGCAATAACTTAAGCGTGAAAATTCATTCAACTCCTCTCTATCGGAGTGCCCTTTTTAATTAAGTGCCACATATTAATTATAGCAAGCGGTATTGGTAATCCAGTTGCATATAAATACTCTCTTCTCCTTTAATAATAAAGTTTTCTTAAAGATGCACATTAAAAATTAAATTTTGAACCTAAACTTGGAACTCGATGTGGTTCGCATTAAATGCAGAAACTGTCTAGCTTCTGAGATGCCTGAAGTCAAATCAAAATACATATATTAGCATGTCTCAGGGTTCGGAAATTAAAAAAATATTGATTGGATAACCCAAGCAACAGGAAATGTATCCTATTATGATACTACTTAATTATGAAAGTCAATTTCTTCTTAAAAACTGTGATGCCCAAATTTATCATTTCTGCAGATGTTGATTCAATATCCTGCGAAGTATTAATGGCACTAACCGTATTAATTCTTAAATACTGCTTTCAGGGTGGACTTTTAGTTTGCCTTATTTTCATACCTTTACGTATCAATTTACTACTCCCTTTCCACACTCTAATATTTACGTTTCTCGATTCGCTGCCGAATATTTTGGTAATGTATCAATTTTTTGCGAATTAGCTTATAACTTTCTGATAATATTTTAAAAGATATTACTCTTTAAAATAAGATCTTTTATATATCTTTGCTCTGTGAACAAATCCTCTTGTGCATGACACACACAGTTGTTAAGCCTATATATGTACTCTTCTAGGTAAATATTAGCTATTCATATGATTAAAATTTAAGCCCGCTTTTATAATGGCTCGTTAAACTAAATATTAACTTTAACTTTCAGTTAATTTAAAAAATTCAGTTTTGTTATCACTATTCACGTCTAAATCACCCAATAAAATGTTTGTTAGCTTAAATGTGGAATGGCTACAGTTATCATGTTCAGCTGCACTAACGACCAGGCAGAGTTATTTATAAAATCTAAACAGTCGGTAACCTCAATGATAAGTGATTCTCCACATGCTAAACAATCGAATTTATCGAGACAATATAAAACCGGGCCTCGGAGAACTTTAACGATCATTAATCATATTCTGATTATACATTATCTGAGTGACATTATTTACGAGCAAGACTAACTCAGTGTACATTTTCAAATTATTGGGTCCGTCGAATGATTGTTTTATCCACAAGGGATCTGTGTGTCCATCGAATGATTGTTGTTTCCGCAGTGTACGCAAAATACTTCTTTTTGGCTTAATTATCTCAATTTGATGATGGTGATTAAAATAGCCCAGTTTAGATCGAGTTAATTTTTACATTTCACTCCATACTTTTGCTTAATATATCGTCACATTAATTTCATTAACACCTGGAAAAACTTCCTTCAAGAATGAATGCCTGGTAATAAAAATTAAAAGTACCTGCTACCTAATGAATAAGAAAATTAAAGAGCTCCCAGAGATTATCCTCCTGAACAGCTCAATCCACACTCATTGATAGGAGTGGTAAACGGTAGATGGCCATTCTTGTAATTTTATTTCATAATGATGACGGCTAACCTATATCCCACTGCAGGTGGTTTAGATTTGCATTTCGTCTTAACATTACAGTTTGCCTTCGGGAAACCCGGGAGTCTAATGGGGAGATGGAATTATTTGGCAAGTGCGTTTTGGAAGAGTGATGGCCGGGACATAGGTACGTGCGTGCCAGAAGAACGTGGGGCGAGGGATGGGTAATTCTGTTGGAAGGGAGCGAGGATTTTGAGATTTACGTGCGAGAGAGAGAAAGAGACCCTGGGCGTAAGCCTGCTAGTTGGAGAAGGGGATGAAGGGAATCCTGCGTCGGCCGGTTAAGGGGGTGAAGAAAGTGGTGGTATGGGCGAGGGATCCAGGGCGGCTGAGATAGGGTAAGCGTGCTTTGTTGTCGGCACACAACAGAATATGAGCGAAGGAGTGAGGGAAGGCGACTGCTGCGCATCGCACGAACTCATTACGTGGGACAGGCTTGAAGATGGGGCATAGTTCCATCATTCCTAGGCATCACATTTGCTTTGCAGCTGTGTACCCACGGCGTAGCTTGCACCTAATATGTGCATTGTGCTCCCTCTAAATTTATCCTTTCCACATGATAAATTGCTTCGCAAAGACTTGTTTGAGATCTAATTTTCAAAAATTTATTTTTAAATTCATTTGACGATTACTCCACGAGTTGAAGTTACGAGAATCGCCCGTGGTAAGAAGATTTTTTGCAGGGGCACATTATTCCAAATAATTCAGTTCAACTACATTAGTTAATGCAATACTAACCGGTATAAATTGCTCTTGGTTTCACCATCACTAAATTTTTACTCCTGGTTCGATTTTTGTAAAATTTAAGCAATTCCAAGATTACATGAATATTTAGTTCATATGTTTATGAGCACTATCAATAAAAACTTGCAAAGCATCTTGAAATGGAAATAATAATTCTCGTACTGACAAGAGGTACACTAAAGTACCGAATTGATACAAATACATTTTTTAACCATTCTGTTAAGGATTTTTTACCTCAAATTCTGTTATTATTTCTTATTAATTTATTATTATTCATGACGTATTAACAAATTTAAAAACAAACAAATAGTTATATTTGGCTGTTGTGATCATATAAGGTGCTGTAGCTAAGGTGCTGTAGTGTATAAAACTGAATCCTAACTTCTGGTTACATTAGAGCGAGTTTACAAGCGCTGATATAGAAAAAACTCATTTTCTAACTATTACTATCATAAAACTATTCTCTCTGTAGTACCATTAATTCTCGAATGCGAATATGTTAAAGGCTAATATATTTAATCTTATTGGTTCGTTATCTGACTTTCATATAATATTTCATTTTAAGGAGGTTTAATACTCACAAGATGAAAAAGGTTGATATAAAATATCTAAGGAAAAATGTCACCGGGTCAACTGGGTGACCAAGTTTAACGTACATTTAAATCTTAAGCACAGTTTCAAAACTACAATCAATATCTCGGGAAAAGATAATAAAATTTTACTTCCTCCAAATTTGATTAGAAATAATATTAAAGAAAATTTCTTCCAAACAGAGCAAGTACACCTTTAAAAATTGTTTTTAAAAGTGCTCAGCTAATTTATGTGGCCCCAAATTGTAATCTCAGTACTTCAATTGGTATCTAGCAGACAGAGATGGATGAATTAGCGCATCATCCGTATATAATTCCCACGAAATTAAACTTCGCATTCCTGGGATTTTTTCTCTTAGTAAGAACACTTGAAGCTCCTTTCTGCTCAGGAGCGGAATTCCGTGCCTCAATTTGCATTTTGTATGCCCTTAATTCCGTATAATGAGACCCTTCTTCTTCCCCGAGATTCATGTCTTACACGGCGCATAAGTTGTGGCACTCATGTCCTGTATACATGCACATATAAATATGTTTAAAAATCACAATATATATATATACATACATACAAACACACATGGATTAAAGGATAATGTGTACAAACTATATAGTTTGGGGCTGCGTACCGATTTTGATTGGGATACTGAAAACTTCGTTTTAGGATTGCGCATGCTCTTTTGTTGCGTTTTTTTCTATTTGCGTTTTGTCTATGGACTTGCACACCAATTCTCCTGGTTTGATAAGCCCCTTTTGGCTTGCCATCCCAGAGCGCCTAGCCACCAGACTTCCAACCAGCGGTGGGTGCCTAGATGCCTCACTTGGTCTAATAGAATTCGTTGATAATGATCAGCGCCATCATGGCTTTAAAGGACTTGTAATTTTCCCTCTCATTGAATAAAGTATAATAAAGTAAATTAAATAATAAAATTTTTACATTGAATAAGGCTTTGAATTGGCAAATTTTATCGTTGCGATTGTATTTTCTTCGTTTCAAAATTATTCTTACCTTCATTTACGTATTGTATATCAGATATCATTAATATACTAACGTATATAGCCTCTTGTTTGCAAGTATTACGATTACAGCTAAAATATTCATAACAAAATTTTCAAGTCTTGGATATGCGCCCCAGTAAGCATGAATATGTGAATAACTTTCTCCTACCGAGATATCTGAACGAGTTAAATATGAGAATACATATTCCCATATCCCACGAGCGAGGGTATTGTAAAGTAAGGAGATATTATGGGCGTAGAAAGGTGCGATCGACGGACTAACTTGGATCTTAAATACTCGGATAGACTTTATTGGAATCGATATTCGAACGGATATGAATATAAAAGCTTCTCTTGCCGTTAAAATGGTGAAATTTTTCTGGTTTAAAGGAAGAAGGCTACGAAGGGGGGAGTGGATAATGAAGTGGGCGAGCTGACGGACGAAGTAAAAGGCAATATTATGCGTCAAAGATGCGGGCAAGTTGGGGGGGGGGGTTGGAGGGGAGATGTGAGGGTGGGGGTTTAGAGGATAGAGAGGAATGGCAACGGCGCAGGAGGTGTGGGAGGGAAGATGGAGGAGAGAGAAGTTCACAGGCTAAAGTGGTAGAGAGGTGAGAGGATTGGAAGGCTGGAAGGGGAACGAGGGATGAAGGTGTGGAATGTTTTCGAGGTGAAGCGACCTAGGAGAGCAGGAGGAATGGGGAACGATGAATTATGAAAAGTTGGAGGCTATAGAAGGGTACGTAACGGGGACACCAGTAGGTGGATGGGATGGCTTGGGGAGGGCAATGGGTTATGTGTTTGCGCATGTGGATGGCGTAGTGAAAAAGAGATTGTGGGTGGGAGAGGCAGAGGGCGAGAATTGGTGGGATTAAAAGGGAGAGCGTCGGTAGTGGTGGTAGCAGCGAGGGGAATGAATTCTGGCCTCATAGGCATCCGAGAGGACTTATTCCAGAGGCCACTTTCTCTCTGCCTCTCTCTCCAAATTCCCTCGCTTCCCTCTCCCACCGTTCCCCGCCCTCTCCTCCGGTTGCTTGCTTTCGGAAGTGGAACGAGAGAAAGAGGATGAAAGTGTGCCCGGATGGAAAGAGTAGGAGCTTGAGGAGATAGAGGAGGGGAGGAATAAGAAGTGAGAAGTAGCGTTAGGAAGGAGAGCGGGAAGAAGTTATTAGAATAAGAAATTCTTTTTAAATAAAGCGAGAGCGACGAATGCCCCGAAAGTTTTAAAGAAATTGAATACCGTATATTCTATGACGCGAGCACCATTTTAGCGATAACCATGAAGGGTAATGAGGTGCATATAACATTCCATTCATTTCAAACATTTTGATGCCACCAGTTAAAAGTAATTGGGAGATACCAAACCACCAATGCTAACTACCGTAATTTCTGCATGAATTCTCTTGTGGAAAAGAATAATGATCTACCATTTTATTCGATTAGTAATGGTGATTTATATACGTGTTCAATCTATTTCGTGGAAATCTGTTATATCTGCTGTTTCAAAAGTTAACCTCATATATGGCATATCCTCTTCGCCATATTCGTGTATTCTGCATTTTATTACTGTCCCTCGTTAGAAAAAACATTTACAAAGCCAATATATAATGTAGTCCTCATGCTAGTGTTTGTTTCATACAAACTTCTAATCTGATTAACGTGGAAAGGATCTTCGTTGGTGATGTTACAACGACAGACGCCGTTATGAGTGGAATACATAATGAGATGACGGTGTCGGAGAAATTGTTCACCTTCTGCAAAGACAAAAATCCTTCTCTACAGAGCATCCTCACTGAGAAAATTACTAAATACATGCGTTGCGTTTCTCCGTTTGAAGTAAGCTTTCTCTGCAGTTACTTTTACCCTCCTATTGTGATGATATTAATTTACTATCGTTGCGTTAGTGAACTGTATATCGCCCCTTAATCGAGAATAGGTGTTCGTAAAAATGTACATGTAACCTGGCAAGAAGACACATAATCTGATGTTATTTTTTGTTTTTGTTTCATTTAGCTTTTCATTTGTTTTCATTCATGATTGAGGAGTGCGAAATAAGATATATAAAATACTTAAAACCTTAGAGATAGTAATTACGACAGTAGTTTAGTAATTAGTGGACAGTAATTACGTAAACTAATGATAATTTTTAGTCTCCCTTTTAAAGGAGGTTTTGGATAGACATAGTCTGAATATCGCAACATTTCTTAACTTCCTTCAACAATTGCAACAATTTCAGAGTGTAAAAATCATTCGCCTTGACCAGGGTCAAGGTTGCAATGAAATGCATGTTGGCGGATGACTTCGAGAACTACTGTTGCGGCATCTCCCGCAGTTTCTTGAAATTCCTTTAACAAAACTCAAACTGGCACCCCAGGAGGAAGAAAAATATCTCTTGTGCTACAATAGGGGAAAATATTTTTTCCACGAGAAGTCCTATATTAAAATGTGGTACCTATTACGAAAGTTTTGATTAGAGCTAAAATTTGAAAAATGGAATATCATTTACCAGGTAAAAATCCACACAAATATGATGGGTTTAAAAATATGCTCTTTAAAATTTACCAATGTTCCATCAAACCTACTGATTTTTGACATTGCGGCGTTACTCGTAGAAATCAACCATTCATCGAACATATACCGGTGCAGTCTCCGCATTTGCTCAGTAATGGAAATTTTGGTATCTGAAAGCCAGGTTAACGTAAAAATCTTTGTATTGGGAACACATTTTGATGCATAAACGTATGATTAGCGCAAAGCAGAACAAGAGATGAAGTTCGGGGCGTGGTAGACTAAGAGAGACAGCTGTTAGGAGAAATTCAGAGGTAGGGTATGCGGATATAAGAAATACTGAGACAATGGAATACTGAAGATGGTTATAAAAGGGAGAATGCTGGGAAAGCGTGGTAGAAGGAGGAGTAGAATAGGTTTTTAAAATGGAATTAAGGGAGCTGGAAATTATGCAAAGCTGACTTATTTTAAGGAGGAGTACTGGCTCAGGAATTGAGTAGTATGTAGTCCATCAAAAACCTACCATAAGTCCGTAGATCACTGCTAATAAATAAAATACAAAAGTATCCATTTTCAAATTTATTGAACACTAGGGTGTTTGAGAAAAGTGCTGAGTGTTCGTGAAGATGGATCCATGCCTAAGGGGAGGAGAGGAATAAAATAAGGATTTTTCAAGGGATTAAAAGAGAGAGAGAGAGGGGGGGAACGAAAGTCAGTTGCCGAATAAGGTTGTGGGAGTTAACTTGCATCGTCGCGACGATGGCATGAAATGGGTGTGGAAAGTGCCTGCCTTGAGCCTTTGTGTGCGTATGTGTGAGTGTGTGCGTGAGTGAATGAAAAGGGTTTTCGGAAGGTATGGGGAGGCGGGTGGTGGGGAGATAGGAATGGCGCTTGGTTCGAGAGAATGGGAAGCCAAGGATCGCTGCGGAAGGCGTTTTAGGTTGGGGAAGGGTGTTGGAGGTGAGGAGGGGGGGAGTGAGAGCGAGAAAGGAAGTTTTAGGAGCTCAAGGGGATGAGAAAGGAGTGGGGGCGGAGATAATGCCGAGGGAAATGGTCGATTAGGGGGTGTGAGAAATAGAATTTATGTGCAGCAAGGTTTCGGCTCACAGCTCCTTCTGCACCCTTGGGGAGCGGATAGGGAGAGCCTCCTGTCGTGCGACGGCTCTGAGCGAAATTAACATTTACATTTTTTATTATATTACATCATTAAATAACAGACTTCAAAATAAGGCTAAAAAATGGGAATTTGAACCAATCCAAGTTGTATTGTGAAGGATTTGTTTCGAGCTTTCTTCGAATTTCCTGATTGCAAACGGTAGGCTGGAGGAATTGAATTAGACCCTTTAGAAATCGGTGTGCATTTTCACAAATCTGTCTTGATCTTGAGCTTTCAACAGCTCGGTGCGTTTAGCTCAGAGTATTAAATATGTCACTAAGGGATCTTTATTTTAGTCATTGTAATTTATCTTTAGGTCAGTGAAGAATTATGGCAACAGTTGGGATTCCGCGAAAGTTTGTTCACTTGAAACTGAAACGTTTTATTCTCAAAAATGTTTTCAATCTGGAGCAATATCTGCATGCATTTTAACCAACGCTACGTATATTTTTGCCACAATTATTTCGAGCGTATATTATATTTTTGCTTAATTCTTTCTCTTTTTCTACTTCGAGAATGACTAATAAATATTACTATTATTTAACAGCAGTTTTCATCATAAATAAAATTTATTAAATATTTACCTTAGTTCATAAATTCCCCTCAGGTTTACGTTTATTGTTATTTATGATCTTCCGCCGAGTAAAATAGGTTATTGATGGATAAAAAGACTAAATACTGCAGAATTTATAAGCCTTGACTTACACGGCATTAAGTGATACGTATAGATCAACCCATGTTGAATGTTGCATACTTTCTATTATTATTAATTAAGTTGATGAAGGACTTGAGGAAATTGGCGATCTTCATTTCGCAATTAAAGGACGTGTGGTAGATCCCGGAAGGAACTTTTTTTTGTAGATTCGTCGCTCATTTCCCATTCTGTATTTATTTAATTTTCTGTGAAGATTCATAATTATATATCACCTATGTGTGTTTTTCAGGATTTCTTTTCTTTTGTTAACTAATAAAAAAAATTGCTCCTTGAAAATCCCGCAGGATCCGCTCTCTGAAAGCATTATCTCGCAGCTCCGCTCTTGAAAATCGGATCATAAGCATAAAATCCTGGCCAAAGGCAAAATTCAATTGAGTGATTGACTCCAAAATCCCGTTATTCGACCTTCTCTCTCCCGTTCTTCGATTTTAAAAACACTAAAAAAACTTAATATGACTTTTTATTGGCAGTAGTCATTGGGGACAGGTGAGAAAAAAATGACCCCACACTCATGCCCACTGTCAAACTCTCCAGGTTTCGGTTGACATTCATCCACCCGTACGGATGCATTTAGTTTTAATTGCTTTCTCCATATTTCCCTGTTCACCACATCCTTCTCTCTCCCACTATCGTTGAAGTGTTTTTCGTACTCGTCAATGTTCCCGAGAAATTAAAAGCGGCGTCGGCGTGAGGTGCGTGCAGTGGAACAGAAAGAGTGAGGGAGTGTGAGAGAGGGTAGGTGCGGAATGGGCCGGTGAAAACACACCGCAGGCGTTGAGTGGGAGGCGAAGTGGGGAGGTTTCGCTGGGCCTGGCCCTTGGGAGCGGCTAGGGTGGTAGAGAGGGAAGAGGGAGGGATGTGTTTAAGTGGCGCGGGAAGGGATGGCGGGTACCTAGTGGACGGGAGTATGTTGTTTGGATGGGGAGTAATAGTAGGGAGGAAAGGGGAACTCGTGAAGGGAATAGGAATAGGTTGACATGAGAGGGTGGGGGAAACAGGGAGAGAAAAAAGCCTCGGGCAGCGGGAAAGAGAAGGTAGTAGGTACATGCGTGAGAGGGCCCGGTCCCAGTTTGTACCCTAGAGGGACGGAGGGAATTTGAGGTGGGACGGGGAGGTTTTGGGTGTGGATTCTAGGGCGCTGGAAGGGAGTTGGCATAGTGGGGCACCGGACTCTCACGCCTTGGGACGACGAAAAGACCCAGTGGTTCGGGAATGGAAAAGGGCTTCCTCGTCCTCAGCCTCATACACTCACTCCCAGATCTATGGAATGGCCGGAGGGAGGAAGCTAAATTTTTTGTTTTCGGGGAACAGGCAGCGAGTGAGAGAGATATGGCATGAGTTTCGGAGGGTGGAGGAAGGGGTGGTGGGTTGTTGTATGGAATTGGAAGGTAGAGGTTAACTCGCGCGCTGTGCGTGTGTGTGCGTTACTGAGAAGGAACGTAGCGGATGAACCGAGAGATGAGGTTAGGAATGTTTGTCGAATTGGGAGTGGAAGGAGGAAGACGAAGGAAGGGTAGTGTGAATAGAGCCGGAAATATTTCCGCTTCGCCTATGTACTCCCTCTCTTGCAGCTTATTTTCACATCCATCCATTTTTCGGAGGAGAGCTTGTTTTATTCCACCTAAAGTGAACGTTCGGATTCAATTTTAAAAACGCAGAGAAGATTCGTAGATTTATTCCTTAGTTACATATCATCCTTTATTTAATACAATGTAGATGCATCCACTAAGCGATTCAATACACCTCCAAATGTCATAAACCTAACCATCAGAATTACCACTAATTTCGACAGATACGCATAATACTAAGGGCGAGAATTATGAGCGGTATAATATTATGTATCTTTATTTAGATGTACTGGATGGATGATTGGATGTCTTGGATGACGCAAGTTAATAAAAATCATAGAGCATGCAAGGAAATTTAACATGAGCATTAATTACACTTTTTGGTGGCACGACCACACTTTTTAGTGGAAGGAAGGAGAAGACTACATCTATGTGAGTAGAAGGGGCGAACTCCAATTTGTAGAGGTGTAACCTTCTCGTAAAATTTTAATTTTTTTACAGCAATGGATCGCTGGCTCTATTTATCTACAGTTTTTATAGGTATTTCATAGGCATCTTTATATTAGCCGCTCTAACCTGCCGGCATACTTACCGCCTCGCTCCATCCATTAACATGGTGATAGATTATGTTCCCTTTTTTTTAAAACACTAAAACATTTAATCCCTCTCGGAGTAGTTCCGCTGAGCATTAGGTGGAAGTATTCCTTAAGTTCAATTGTAGAGGACTTGAAGAAGGCTTAGATGTTTCTGGGCTTCGCACCCGATATTTTTTACTGATGCGAGCCTCTGAGACTTGGTGTTTTGGATACGTATCAGGTACCAAGCGTTAGTTTCGAGCGCGTTGCAGTACTTGTTTTTAGAAGATGAAGCGTTGCCCTCAGAACGTATTCCTGTTTCATTTCCGAACTACTTGAAAATTCGTAATACTTACGCATTCACGAGCGAGCATGCATGCCCGCTGGGCCAATTCGACGGTCTGCCACTTAATTCTCTGGAGACGAACGTGAACTTGAAGGACGAGAGCTTTGGGGATACCTCGGAGCACTCACCTTCAATTCGACGGAAAGCATCTTTTTCCATCTTATTTAATCCATGTTTGGAGGAGCAGGAGAATTCAACGACGACATAGTATCCACCTTCTTTGGACCTGTTTCTTGAAACCAACCAACTATTACTCTACCAGGGCTGGTATTTCAGGATCGTAATCTATTTTTTTCTTTTAATAATAAATCCATCATCTTATTTATGAAAACCGGTTTCATGAATAGTTCCGGGGACGGACTAATAATATATATTCCTGATTTTTTTCTTCCAATTGTGGGCAGGGAATGTTATCCTAGGAGAAAGGTTTTTGGCCAAATCGTCTAAGTTTAGATGTGATATCTTTTGCTAACGTTTAATATTGTCTTTTAATGCATAATTTGGTATAATAGAAGTTATAAATAAGTCATTTATAATTCTATTACTATTGCTATCTAGATTACTAGCGTCTCTATTTATTGGTTAAAAATTAAATTTTATTACCATTGTGTAACCTCAGAGTATAATTTTTAGAGACGGAAACGAAAACTGAGAGGAAGGAACAAAGACGTGGGTAAGCTGAATAATGAAAAGTAAGATTTCAGGGAGATAAAATAAACCTCGTACTAGGGGAGATAAAAGCAGAAACGACGAAGTTGGTCATTGTTCAGGTGTACATGCCGCCGAGCAGCCATATGGAAGAAGAAGTTGATAGGATATACGATGAGTTAGAGGATATAATCGGGTGTGTTCCTGCGGGAAAACATTTGATAGTGATGTGGGATTGTATTTCGACGGTAGGCGAAGGAAGAGATGGTGATGTGTTTGGGGACTACGGTTTAGGCACGAGGAATGAACGCAATTGAGAAAGCAATTGAGTTCTGCAGGAAACTGGGGTTATTCATCACCAAAACATGGTTTAGACACCACAAAAGGCTTAGGTAAACATGGAAAATGCCAGGTGACTTAGAAATGTATCATTTAGATTATATTATAGTTAGGCACAGGATTAGCAACATTGTGATAAATTCGCACAGTTTCCCTGGAGCGAATTTGGACTCGGACCACAATTTAGTTGTTATAAAATGTAGCGTCCCTTTCAAAAAGATAAGCAGTAAAGGCGGCGGGTTAGGAAATGGAATTTAGAAGCATGAAATGGATTAAAATGGAAGGAGTATCAGCCGGATTTAGAGAAAATCATGGATGACGGTAATGAGCTGAGTACTGTCGAAGAAAAATGGGAATGTATCAAGAATGGTATATGGAAAGCCGCAAAAGACACTACAGGAACCGTTCACGGGAAAAGGAAACCATGAATCACGGATGACATAATTAGAAAGATACATGAGAGGAGAAAATGGAAGAATGCAAACAGAGTTGGGCAAAAGTAAGTACAGAGAGTTAAATAATATTTTTAGACGGGCAACAAATAAAGCAAAAGAAGAATGGCGGAAGACGCAGTACGAGGATATGGAAAGTTTGGAGGTAGAGACTCTAGAAGTATGGAGGGAGTGGATGACAAGGACGTGGAGTAAGGGTGTTAAGAAAAGACTCGTAAAACTTTGACATGGAGCCTAGTTATGTTCGGTTGGGAAACATGGTCAATGAAGTGGGAAGATAGACTTAAGAGTGGTAACTTTTGAAATGTGGGTGGGAAGAATAATGGAGAAGGTAAATGGGCCGAAAGGAAAACAAATAAGGAAGTACTGGGGATGGTTGGCGAGGACAGGGGTTTCTTGGAAGTAATCATAAGGATAATGCAACAATTTCAGAGAGTAAAAATCATTCGTCTTGACCGGGATTCGAACCCGGATCCCTCGATATCCGGCCGAGTGCTTTAACCAATTAAGCTACCGAGACGTCCTCTTACAGCCTGAAATTTTGCAATTAACTGTTGCATTATAATGCACACATAGCGGATGACTCCGTTAAAAGTTACTGTTGCGGCATCTCCCGCAGTTTATTGAAATTAATCATAAGGAGGTAGGAAAAATGGGTGAAGGGCGTATTGATCGGCAGTGGGGTGCTGACAACTGTAATAGAGGGGAGATTGTTATGCCCTCGAGGAAAGGGCAGGGACAGGATATGGTTGTTGGATGGAACAGAGGGAGGAAGTACAGAGAGTTGAAGAAGGACTTGATGTAAAGTAGGTTGCTGGATTGTGTTGTTGATAATAGTTACAAAATATAAATTTGGTAGCTGTGTCCATTCAAAACCTATCTTAACCGGTAAATTACCTTATTATTATTATTAGTCAAATTTAATACTTCCGCATACAATATTGACCCTTACCTACCTTATTAATGTTTTCACATTCATTTCCTTAAAAATGGAACGATATCCAGCTCTTTATAGAAATATTAATTTTAAAAAATATAATAGTGTATTGTCTTTCGATTTTTTTAAAGCGAGCCATCGGAACCATATTTAAAATGGTGGACATATGTCAACTAAATAAAGTGTTTGTATCCAGGTACGATCCTTTAACAACTATTCTTGACCTGTTTTTCACGTGGAATATAATGCCTCCTTGTTTCCATGGGGCACAGTGAGGTTGAGATTCGTTGGCCGTAATATATCAAAGGGTAATCTATATGTATTTCTTCCCCTAAGGGAATTTTACTCTGCCGAAGGTCATATTTATGCCGAGTGCGTGAGATTGAGAGTTGGGGAAATGAATCCAGCCTTAGGCGGCCACCTTTCGTAGTGTATTACTCCCTCTTGCACGTACCTTATCCAGCCCTTCCCCATACGACGCGTCCCTAAACCGCCTTCAACCCCGCCCAACGTCCCTCCTACCCACAAAACCCGACCACAGGTCTCTCACCCATTCACCTTCTCGAACCTCGCATACCGAAAAGTCCCCCCTCTCCACTTCCCCCTACCTGCCCCTGGTTGAATATCTGGGATGTCTATGCGGAATGGTAGATGTCGGCTCCCTGCCTACCGCCCCCGCTCCGCTTCCGCAACTTTCCACTCACCTCTTCCCCGCCGCCGTCTTCCCCTCTCCACCACTGCGAGAGGCTCGCGGACTCCCTTTCAGCCCCCGTACTCAGCCGTTCCGAGCGCATATGGCACTCGCGAAATAGCCTATGGGCCTCCATATCAATCTCCATTCTCTCGGTTTACATCATGCTCCATCTATCTACCTCTCTCCTTCTCGCTACCATATGCATTCCAACGCCGTTTTCTCCACCTCGAGCTCTTCTATCTCTATAGCACTTTCCCCCTACTCCCATGGCTCCATTTCTATCCCCTTCTCATCTACTTTATCTATTTAGGACCATGCTGAAAATTACTCTTTTTATCAGCTCCTTTCGCTTTGATGTCAGATTCACGACGGGAATAGGTAGAGTGAGGGGTGGAGTTGAATACGGAAGAGTTTTAAAAGCTGAGTTAGTAGAGTTTCTCCGCGAATCATCTAGAAGCATTTTTCCTACAAAAGAAAAGGCAAAATTTTGGTAATTTAAATCTTGTAACTTCGGAATTTCATTCGGAGCGGATTAAAATCTTCTATGGCGGCGTTACGAACTGTGCCAGGCGTGGTGAATTAATATTAATTACTTTCACATATATTTTTATGTGCTGCGTTCAAAATAGGTGTTGGGAAATAAGAAATGGAGCAAAAGTCTAAAATAACTGTATGCTTAAAATTGATATATTTTAGTATATGGATGACTTTTATCAAACCTAACTTTAATTATTTATGGGTATTCTCGTATTTAAAATAATAAACGTGATGACAAAATAGTTCACAGTGGTGTCCTCCAAAATTATGAGAGAAGGAATTATAATAAAGTATCAATAATAAATTAATTCCTCAGTAATTTACGTAAGAAAGTAAGCCTGGATCTGATAATTGATGGGCAATTGACTGCTTCTGGACTGGAGGAAAGGTGGATACAGAACATTTTGTGTGTCAATAGCATGTTGAAGAATGTCGTAGAGGGGTAGGACGTTAGACAAACGAGGTAGGGGTGGAATGCGATAAGCATTTTGGACCAAATGAAGAGAGGAAAGAAGTATTCAGAATTGAAGTGGAGTCTATTGTAATGTGTATGGTCTAATTTTGCGTCGTTAGTAGACACTTAGAAGTTTATCGGTGTTTATTCTATAACTGTCTAAAATCTGAATTGGTAAACAACCACATAATAATAATGCAATGCTTTCTTATTAATTTTCGTTGAACAATATTTGTGGTGAAAATGCTCACAGTTCCGCGGTATTAACGAGATGGCACTTTTTGTTGGATTAATCGTCAAACAAAATTTTAGTATGCATAAAAATAATTTTATATTGATAAGATTGTTTTTAAAAAATAATGCAAGTTGTGACTCTGCATATCTTTATCTTTGCAGCTTGAGTTTTAAGTGCAAAAATCAAAAATATTATGGTATGTTTAAAAATTCACTGTTATTTCTAACTGAATTTCGATTACAAGGCATAGTCAATATATAGTTTTCTTAATTTTTATCCATCTTATTATACCAAATTTTAACTTACTTTTATAGTGTTAGCTTACTATGTCAAATATATGTCGTGTAGTTTCCTTTGTTTTGACTTTTACAATACATAGGCAGCAGCCATTGCGACTGGAAACACTTCAGTTCGTCGACACCTGATTATGATGATGAAAATGTATTTATTCTAATTTAGAGACACACAAAGCTCACATAATACTAGATCTAGAACGAAGAATGGATAAAAAATATAGTTAACATTGATTGCTCCCAATTAGTCGTCTTTTTCGCGGTGTCCACCTCGCACAAACACGTCTCAGGTGCAACATATTGCTAACAGTAAATTTCAATGAAAATTTGTTACTTCGTGCATAAAACTTTTTTAGTTATCCATCACTACAAATTTTCACACAAGAAACCTCGATCTCATGAAGGTTTATTTGCCAGTCACATAAGTGAATTCGATTTTTTTAGGCTCAGCTTCATGAACATTCATCATCACTGAATAAGTAAACTTTATACTTTTGTCACAAAAATAAAAAATGGGTAGGAGAGAAAATTTTTGGTAGAATTCCAAAGGAGGAAAGAAATGTGGCTGAAGGCCTTTGTGAAAAAATTCAGTTTACTTATTCAGTTATATAGAAATGCTCCAAATCGCAGAAAATTTTTTGTTTTGCGAAATTTGAATTTTGAGATAATTATACATGCACCTACTTATGTTTATTTAATTGTAATCAATGTTTCATTCCACTCTTATGATTTGAATTGAATGTTAGGTGCATAAATAAATTGAAGAAAAGATCCGAAACTTTAAGATCGCACTCAGGGCACTAAACGACAAGAAGTTTCTGCTCTAGATGTTTTAGTTATTCTGCAATCATTAAGTCAGAGTAGTAGCCATATTATTCGAAACTAAAATATTAAGTTCACAGGTACATGAATATGACATATGGAACATGAATGTATAACACATGATGAAAAACATGAATCACCGATTTAGCGCAGCATAATTACTACTGGCTATCAAAAATTATGAATGGTATGCAATAACGCATGAATCGCAAATGAAATCAAATGACTTAACAACTTTACGAAATCAATGCTGCCATTCGTAATTAAATCTATAGCAAAGGGAAAATATGGTTTAAGGTTCTATGATATGATGAACTTTAGTTGATTTGAATGCTTCCCTATGTTGTGGTTAGTCTTTTATAATTGTTTATGAAATGTATTAGGTGCTACTATTGTATCCTCCGCTTGAATTGAAAATTTACGACGGTTAATCTCATGACATGTAAGAGGAATTCCCAGGACTGCAGTCTCAGTGATTCGCTTCCATATGTCTCCTTATTCCTCGTTAATACCTTGTTCTCTCTCTCCTCTTATTTCCATGGTAAATTTTCATTCATCTCTCCTTCATCAGGTGAGCGCGTGGTAAGAATAAAATCCTTCCTTCCTACACTCCAATGCCCTCCTGAACTAACGACCGTGTGTGTGTGTGTAAAGTGGGGCAGGGAGATGGCAAGCGTAAGTCGAAGGGGTTCTCTGGAATGGGGAGGAGAGGGGGAGCAGCCCCTGGCTTTGGAAAGGTGAAACGCGCTGTCTCCCTTAATGCTGTGCGTGTTGGCTGAAGGCAAAAGAAACGTGGCAAAACTACCTCTCCCCACACCCCCCTTGGCGTACATTCCTCGTTGGCAATTCCAGCTTCTTACTCGCGTGAACCGTTACACTTAAGGGAGCCAGTCAGAGAATACACGAGCTGTGTAGGTAGTTAGCTTTGCATGTTTACACAATCCTCTATATTTAATCTTAATAAGACGGTCTAATTAAGTAAAGCTGTTTCGCTCTAAAGGATCCTTCAATAAAAAGCAACTAAGGTCCTCGGAAACCTTTAGATGCTCCAGATTTTCGTCAAGGTTTTGCACGACGCAAGCTACAACTAACTTTGTGGTTCAGCTTTATATATACGGATGAACTATTTGTTTAAATGTTTTTCTTAAAGACACCATAACTGTGTACATGGGGAAAGTAACGGCCGTTAAGGACATCAGGGAAAATGATTGTTAAATTTAGAATAAGAATATCAATTTAATTTTTATTCAAATGAATGATTTTAAAATGCCTACTATTATACTATTTTCCTTATTATGAAGCGTAATAAGTATTATTATTTCACTGTCTTTTCATTTCAATTAAGTATCCACACATTAATCATATATCAGTAAGTTTCGAAGGTTTTTTGTGCCCACCTTCCGGTGCGTTTTTCTGCTATGGTTGAGGATATCAATCCACAATCCTTACTTTTTCTCTCATTTGAACCCAATTATTGTCTACGTAACACATTAATTTTATTCCTTTATTTTCTTTCATACTTTTCTTATTGCCACTATCAAAATGTCTGCACTTTTTATTGCATTATTATTTAGGTATTTATGTATGTAAATCTCGGGGTAAGGTGGAAGAAGGGACTATCTAGTCTAAATCTTGCTGCAATAAAGACATATTATTATCGATGAATAAATAAACTTAGTATTTTTCAGACAAAATATACCGTTTATTTATTCAGTGATAAAATTTCACTAAGTAGAGCTTCAAACCATCGAGTTCACGTATTATTAATATTATGAGCACAATTTTAGTAAAAGCAGATCATACGAAACTCAATATCCTGAACTTTTGAGAAAGGAATACACAAGTGGATGATGTATTTTTAAATATCATAAAAGCCTTTAAGAAAACTCATCACGAAAATGCATTACGTTTACTAAGTTATTATTGTTATTAACCGAATTAGGGTCATCCTATCTAACCCTAAAAATTAAGTTGTCATCGATAGGTTGAACTCGTTAGAGGAGGCGGTTTTTAGGAGTGGCAAAGAGTTGTATTATGGAGGGAGCTCTTACTATTTTTGATACAAACTGAACGACCTGTGCTCCCGAGTTAGCAACAACCGTAGATGATTTTTAGTTTTCGCATTGATTTATGGAGAAATATAGACTTGAAGATTATGCGCTATTCTCTAGCAATTTAGGACAGATGTTAGTGTGGTGCTATGGGTGTTTGTTAAAATTAAAATTAAGAAAATGTATAGCATTTAAGTAATGGAATAAAAGAAAAGATAAACTAGGTGTAAATGAAACGAAAGATAGGTTCTAGTTAATATTCGAGCAGATGAAATACTTGGGTGTTACGGTGACATCATACTTTTCACGGTATACTCCTATTAACATCAGAATAATACGTACGTGACTCGAACAAAAAGCTAGGGAGAGGTCTTGTTCAGCTTTTAATAGGATAGTTTGGAATACGTGGAAACTATTTGGAATTCATAGGAGGAATCTTTAAATAAGGAATCGGAAAGGTTGGGATGAAATCCACCAGATTTGATAAAATGTGTTACAAGATGACATCAAGTGTAATGGTTATTATGACTCCAAATTAAATAGAAAGATTCGATCATTGAGATGAAATGAGAGAGATAGACGCCAGCATCGACAGATTCAAGTATTTGTTCCTTGTTCCCACGATACATAATGATGACAAAATCGAGCACAAGTACCCAAATATTTAGCCCAAGTACCCAGATAGTACTTAGAACAAGTATTTAACGAATTGGCCGGTTATTGCTTGATGTGTACTGGTGTGCATGTAGTCACTTTCTAAGAAGAACCTCATTATACTAAAAATGATAGATTAAAGATTTTTTAGGAGAGGGTTGGTAATGTTTTGTGTCATTATTTTCGTGATATTTTTATTTCCTCCTATATTTGAGAGGATGAAGTTAGCTATTTTCCAGACGTTTCCCTCCCGAGAAAGTCTTACAGAAGATATTCTCTATTAGAAGTATCTAGGACCATTTATTTGTAGTAATCTTGTTTGTATTCTCATCTGATTCTTTGCAATTATTTTATGCTTTAAATAGCCTTTTATTGTCAGATTGATTTCCTTGCGTAAGACCGAAATACCATGACATTTTCGTCAAGTAATTTCCTAGGTACTTTTCTTTAAGAGGTCGTAGAGAAAGGTTAATAATGTTTTGGTTGTTAGCGTAAGATTAAGTATTTTTTCTTTTGGCTGAACTTGATTGTTTTTGTTACTTCATTTAGCAGCATTTTTGAGGAGAGAATTTAATTTCCTCTCTCTCCTCAGTGCTTGTCGGGCCTCGTTTTGCCTTTCGAGGCTCGTTACTGTCAGATCTGTGTTTACGAAGCAACTACTTTCCAATCCCACAGCTCGGTTAAAAAAATTCTTCTTTTCCTAACTAAAAACTCCGGTTTTTAATTTTTTCTTCAACTTTTTTTTAAAGTTTAATTTGTGGAATGGAAAAAAACCCTTTGCGGTTTTTTTGTAGTGTCAACGTTTTCCTTTCAGAGAAATTGCTTAGCTACTCTCGTAATTTAAATATGTGTATGTAATCAAATCAGAGAGACAGGATTACTGCAACATCAAACATTAAATTTTATGTGTTTAGTTTTTAGCTGATTGATTTTGGCTAGTCCTGTTTGATGCTGTTAAGCTTGTTGATTATTGAATTGCATGACTTCGTGTTTTCACTGTTTCTCTGCCGTAGATGTCCAGCATAATGATCGAAGGTTTACGCCTCCGCGCAAACCTTCGATATTGTTGAGGTTTGACCTTACCGATGTTTTCGCCTCTTGCTGTAATTTCGCTTCCACGTTATACTCTGGGGTAGTTGCTTTGCCAGTTTATGTTTTGCTACCACAGATACCATTTCCTCTCCCTTACTTAATACTCGTGAGCGCACAACAGGAGCTGTTTAATTGTTGCCCATTCCCTGAAAAAGCTATTTGTTAACAATTTTAGCCTCTTTTAAATGTCATTTCATTGTAAGCCCATACAAGTAAATACGTTTAACCGCACTAGCAAGAAAACGTTCTACTTTTGGAATGAAACTATGCCCTTGTGGTTTTTGTACGAACTATTAGCCTTTGGTTTCTTCAAATTCCCTGAAGTTTGACAAACTACCAAAATCTCTACATGTGTAAAGTAACGTAAGAGAACAATCTGTAAGTAAGGCTTTCATGTCTTAAAATGCCATATATATGAGATTTTTTTATGCAGCGTGAGGCATCATGACATTATTTTTTATATAGTAAAAACCTTTAAAAAAAGGAATTTATGTGTTGCCGCACCCTGTGTATAGATATTTTAGTACACTGCAAACCACCACTAGGGTGTGTAGTAGGTGGTGAATACACACCAGACTAATTTTATGTGATATTTCATTGACGCTACCCTCAAAAGTTTCCGTAGTGTTTTTTTATTTAGTTATTTTAGTGCCCTGTATGTCACCGCTGGGGTATGTGGTAAGGGTTGAAAACACACCCAAATAATTTTTACCTGAATATGACCCTACCGTGGTTGGACAATATTATACAGATCCCTACCGTTCGTGGAAAAGCATTTTAAATCCATCTTTTCTTCACTTAACCTCTCTAATTTTATTGACATGATCTTTCCCACCGTAGTGCAATGGGTTTAATAATACATTTTCAGCATCGCTGCTAAAGAGACGGCCTTATAATTTATGCAAGAGCTTCAATTTGTAATTTAACATTCGCTCCGTGAGTGGTTTCCAGCCTAGCTGTTCTAATATTTTTGGATACCCTACTAAGTATACCATAAAAACGTGTTACAATACATATCTAGTTCCTTGACGCTGCACGCGATCCGATTCGGCCATTAATCCAACTTCGTGAGGATACCATACACTTGCAGCATATTCTAAATTAAGCCAAACCAACGGTAGATAACATTTATATTTAAAATTTTCCTCCCATTTACCTATTACTCTTCTAATAAATCCTAATTTTTGTTAGCTTGTCCACATTCTACATTGTGTTTCACCCAGGAGAGATCGTTAGTGAGGGTAACTCCTTGGTAATTAATTTTCTACACATTCCATTCCGTTTCTCCCGATGCAGTAGGCGTTTGGGTGGGAATTGACCTTTTTCCAAACTGTTATCAATACGCACTTTTTTAGGTGTGGTTGTATTCGCCAAGTGTCCCACCAGCGTTGTATAGTATTATGATCATCTGATAAAGCTGCTGTATTGTTAGGATCACGGATATCATGGTAAACCACTGCATCGTCGGCAAATTAACTTATATTACTAGTAACTACGGAGTAATTGTCGTTCACGTAAAGTAGGAACAAAACAGGCCCGATGACACTTTCTTGGGGAACACCTGAAGTAACATCTATAGCATTTGAGCTTACTCCATTCATTACTACTCTTTGTACGGGACCATTCAAAAAGTCTTTAATCCAGCCCCGAATATTTTTATCTTAACCATATGCTTCTAGCTTTATGAGTGGTTTACTATGAGGTACTTCATCGAAGGCTTTCTTAAAAACTAGAAAAATCGTGTCCACTGGAACATTGTTCTCCTCCGAAGTAAGAATATCATGAACGAAAAGCGGAAGTTTTGTCTTCCAGGATATTCCCCTTCAGAAGCCATGATGATTTTTCGTTAAAAACTCCTCTCTCAACTTGTCTCCTGAAACTCCTCTCAACTTGTCTCACGATCGAACTAGCAGCTATATGTTCCATAATGTTCCACGAAATGGATGTGTGAGAAATAGGCCTGTAGCCGCTCGGTTTCTCTTTGCTTGCGTTTTTAAAAATTGCTGTCACGTTACCGGTTTTCCGATCTCTTGGAACCTTGAAATCTTCCAGCGACTTCTTAAATATGATTTATAGATACGGAACAATATCCTTAAATATACCAGCCGGTATTTCACAGGCCCGGATGATTTATTAGGCTTCATATTTTTCAGCAAACGTTCTATTCCATTATGTGAGATTTCAATTTTGGGCATCGGTTGATCGACACGGTTTGGTAAGGAATCGGAGGCATTCGGTTGGACATTGGTGAAGACAATTTGAAAGAAGGAATTTAATAAGTTAGCCTTTTTCAAACTTCTTGTTACTCTTTCGTGTTTATCTTTTTTGAGTGAATTTACTGATATTTATTTCAGTGAACCTCTGTGACACACGACCAAAGTACTTTCGGATTTTCTTTCAAAATTTTCACTAATCTTTTCCTTTTAACTTCATTGAACGCTTTCCCAAATTCCTTCTTGGTATTCGCCTTAGATATCTTGTAATCAAGTCATCTTAATTCTATTGTCGTTAGAGATATTATTCCTAATATTTTCATCTTGGCGTGAAATTGCCGTTGACATCATAATTCTTTTCGAGCATCCGCGTTGTAACGTCTTGGTTCTCTGTTATCCTTTATAAATATACTGGGGATGAACTTGTTGACTGCTGAGCGCGTGATCTCAAAGAAGTAATTCCACGTATTCTCAGTGTTTCGGTGATTACTATTTTCCTTTAACGTTGCAAATTGATCTGTAGCGCGCACTTTAAGCCATTGCAGTCCCCTTCTTTAAACAGGTAAATTTTCCTTTCAGGCATCATGTTTCGGATCCCATGTAGCGGAAACTTAGCATTTACTGCCCTGTGATCACTATTCTCTGTCATAGTTTCTGAAGTTACAGTGTCCTCTACGACTTTTTCGGGAATATTCATTGCTAAGAAATCTAAAACTGTATCTCTCCAGTTGGTGAAGTGGCAAGTTGATACAAGGTGTTTAACATAAAATAAGTGAAAGCGGCTCGCAGATATCTTTGTCTTTACCCTTTGTTTTAAAACTATATGTGCTCCAATCAGTATAAATATACTATATATACAGGCCTATAAAATGCCTATACATACATATATTTGCATTCAGGACTCTGTAATGAGCACCAAACACTTTCCAAACCATTACCTGGAATTATCTCAGCCATATTGACACAAGAATTTTTAAATGCAATAAAGACACCACCACCGATTATATTTGCTCTGTTATTTCTGTAAACGGAAATTTAATCTGCTTTAGATTATATAGGTGACTAGCATAACCAATAAATTTTATTCCGAGTGAACGCCTGATAGTACAAGACAAAACGTAATGACTAATAAGACACACCCTGACACCACACTCTACATTAAACTGTTCTTAAATTTTCATTTTTTCTACTCTCCTTAATCCCATTCAACCCTCATATCCTTTTACTTCATTACATCGCCTGCCTATTATAATTTCCATGCATACCTCCTCTGCATAAAAAAATGCGTTGATCCTATATTCCCTGCCTTCTTTAGAATTCCTGCAATAATTCTCTTATTATTTCCACCAAGCCCGTTAATTAATTGTTTTTATTTCCTTCGGATTTACTTTCCACCCTTCTTAGAACCCACGTTTCAAAAGCATCCAACCTACGCCCATTATTTTGCTTCATTGTCAATGTTTCCGAGGTGTGCAAAACATCGCTCTTCATCAAAGTTTTAATGAGTCTTGCTTGAACATCCTTTCTCAAAGATTCTGTTATAAATTCCTTCCTTGGGAAAGCTCCTTTGCCTAAAGCATTTCTTCTTATGCTCCTACCATTTGACCATCCAGTTTCAAAATACTTCGTAAATAAGTAACCCGTTTAACCTGCTCTCTATGATTTTGACCCCTATTTTAATATTTGATTCCTCCTGTATCCCTCTGGGAAACTTCATCATATTTATTGGGTTTATAGTGATTGTCAGCCCCTACCTATGATACTGATTTTCTAATGTGCTCAGTACTTTTTGTTGTGTTGCATACGTGTTATGAAGTTCCTGTTGCAAATAAAGAAATGATATGCAAGAGAGAAAGATGTTCAATGAAAGTTTTAAAAAATACTATTAGCGATGGTGAAGAAAGATCCCAGATAAAATCTAAAAGAGTCACACATTGCGATATGCTTATTATCTCCTTTGATCCCTCCTCAAGCCTTTTTAGCATTTTTCTAGGCTTTTGAGTAAAGTAGCTTTCCCGACGCGAGTTCCGATTCGCATGGCTGCCGTTATATTCACTTTGACTTCACATTTCATTCCGTGGTGGTAAACGGAAAAAAACACCAGAAGACGAAATCAAGGTGGTATATAGGGAAGATCGCTTGCTCGTCGTTGAAAAGGATAACCTATAATACTCGGGCGCAGGGAGGAAACGTTGATAGGGTTCATTCTATCCCGGTCACTGATTGTGACTACTTTGATTGATAGACAGCATGTTTTCAAATGTCCTCGGTTCGATAGTTGTCTCTAACGACTGAGGATCATTGTGTGCAAACGTAAATTATGGAAATGAATACTTTTAAGGTTCAAGAAAACGCAAGTCGATGAATATAATTGAAATCCACCAAAACTCCCCTATATTTTGTACTGCAAGGCTCACTGCCTAAAGTTTTTCAATGTTATTTTTAAGGCATATTAAACGTCGACTCAACCACGGTCATACTTTCAATCCTCTTTTGCGAAGAATAAGCATGAAAAACTCTGAGCTTGCTGACTCAATATTAAAAGAAAGTGATTTGAATACACTAATATTATAGGTATCAGATTTTTTCTTAATCTTAAAAAAATCTAATATAAATATTTGTACTTAAAAAATTTTCACAGTTACTCCTCTTTATATAAAACAAATATGTGTACTAAGGGAAGAGTTTCGTCATTTTGCCTATAAGCTGTGTTATTCTGCGTTAGGATATGTTTTTATTATGCTTAGAACTACACTACTGTAGTCTTAAGTCCTGTTATGCATGACAAAAAATATTCTTCAACCCCGAGCTTCAAGTTACAATCATAAAATATATTGATAATCATAAACATCTCTCACTCTCTCTATCAATTATATGTGATAAGATTTTGACGCTAGTTAACTGTCTTAATTACTTCTTATTGTCCGAATTAGTCATGTGGTTCAAGGGCTTGCTAGCTAGCCCAAATGTCGCTGATTTGTGTTACACCTTGGAAATGGGTTTCAGGTGGTTAGGCCCTTGGGGCAACTAGTGAGAAGCCCGGAATAAGTTACCAGGCTACCAGATTATGTTAAGTCGATTCCATGAAGTCACGCCCGAGACAACGAATTATAAACACCCAACATCCTGTCAACGTTGACTGATTATCGTACTTCTTACGTATACACCTAAATATGATGTATTTTCGTTCAATAAAAGTAATTTTCGTCTGATTAAACTAAATTCAAAATGACAGTATAGCTGTTGACTACAAATGTTCCTCTTTAACAGTAAAGTACAGGTTAAGATAAATGTTGATTGACTGCCACACTTTCAAGGTCAAGCACTACACTATTATCGAAACACACTCTTTTACAATAAGCTATTCTTCTACTGACATAACGTTTTATATCCTCAATTCCTTCCAAAATGCCTAATCTTTTCTTCCGTTTACCCAGGACTTAATAACCTCCATCGTTTCATATCTCCAATTGGCCTCCCATAGCCATAAATTATCCCTGGACACATTTCTTCCTTCTTTTGAGTTTTTTCCTCCATGCCTAGCATATCGTTTGTTTTCTTTGCTGTGAATCCTTTGTATTAACTCCTCACCGCATCACGTCTATCTCAAAGTCAATTATATTTCTTTCGCTGATTATTTTTGTCCACGGCTAACTCTTAGGAACCTTTACGAACTGGGCATTTTTCAGAAATTTTTCCTTGATATCCTTGCATAAGATTCTTGTTCTAATTGACAATTGAATGCAAAATCGCCCTTATCTAATGCAATTATTCCTTGGCTTTACTGCTTATTATACTATTTTAAACTAAAATCTACCTAAATACGTAAACGATTCCGCCTTTAATATTTCATGCCGCCTAATTTTAGTGTTTTACTTGACCCTCTTATTCCTTATCTTATCTTCTATCTCATACCTTTGTTTTTTTACCGGTTGATTCTAATCGCCTATCGGATTTATATATATATTATATTTATTCCGATTATGTCAACCCCTTGGCTGCTTGGTAGGATGGTATTCTAGAGCTTGATAATCGAGTGTTTGTACTTTCCACTTACTACATTTTTTCTACTTCCATTCCTTTCCATGTCCTTCCTACTCTTACCTCCGCGTATGAATAGAAACTTCGAGGTTAAACTTTTGGGTTAGAGACATGCGCGCGTTTTGAATAAGTCTTAGCATTCCAATCTACATTTATCTTATGGATTACATATACCGCCATATACTATATATATAGTATATCGCCATATTTACTCTGTGGAAAAGCTCAAGTTTCCTTGGAAAAGCAGAAAAAAAAACATATATTGATAAAAGACATGCGACAATGTGGGAATCATTTAATTGATACACATTGCTTCTAAAATTTCGGTTAAAATTACTGGAACATTACGAATTTCGTTTTCTGAGACCGAAAACTTTCCCACAAAATGAATAACAGAATGCTTAAGTAATTAAATAAATATATAATTATTAGTACATAAAAACAGTAATCAATCCAAAGGTCGGTTTGGTACGTGATGGTCGAGTTCACCAAGTTCCCAGCCCTATGCACCGTATGAAATTCATTCATGAAATGTGTGTAAATAAAATTAACAATTTTCCACAAAAATACTTTTCAATTTTCCACAAAAATACTCATATATTTTTGTGGAAAATTGCTAATTTTATTTAATCATGTTATTCCACCATATCACGCCTGAAACTTCTCTTTTTATGAAATGTGTTATTTTCATACACCGTGTAGTAGTCATCGTAAGGGAGCCAGTCCTTTGCCCTGTGCCGAAAATAGTCTCCAAGGAAGATCTCGTACCAGAAAAATCACTAAGCTTGGGTTGAGCTGAGAATGTCCAGAGATGCTTCTCCGGAAATCGAACCGGTCCTCCAACCACTAGTTCCACACTCTACCCCTGGACTACCGTGACCCCGGTGTATACATATACGTCCCGCCATACGGCGAACAAATATTCATCCACATGGAAATAAATGCAAGGAAAAGGGATAAGAACACATATAAAGGACGAACACAGGAGAGTAATTACAGTTATTTTAATTTGAACACTATTACACGTTATTTGATTTGGCACAAATGTTGGGGTTTTTCGACTTAAATTACCATCAGTGAAACATTAATGAAATATTTTCAGGTTAATTACAGTTTATCGGTATAACTTTATAGCTATTATGATTTACGAATGGAATGTGATATAGGCTGCTATATTCTGTTCGAAATGTACCTATTTATAAGGCCATGACTTCTGATTCATTGTATGGGTCTTCACTTTGTTAAATGTTCCAACCTCTTTCTCCCACTTTTACTTACATATATTATGAAAAAGTAAAATCCTCTGAATGGATGCACCATTTATTTCGTAAAAATGTTATTTTGCAAATATAATAATTTTGCAAGCATAAATGCTAAATTGTCATGATTTCTAAATGGTAACGTTCTCCAACATGAATCTTCTGTATGGAATATGCAAATGAAATATACCCGTTAATATACGATTTCTCTCTCGTAGTTCTGCAAGGATATATGAAAAGGGATTCTATCCACTTTTAAGTGCATTGTGGCATCCCTAATTAACGTTAGCATGTCCTTTGGACTTTTCCAGGAAGAACACTTATCATTTGTTGGTTACGAGGGAAATAGCTGTTGAAAACAAAAAAATAAATATTTTCTAAAATTTCGATTGCCCTTAATATTAAAAAATTAAGGAGTTAACCACACGCAAGATTTTTTGGCGCAGAATTACTTCAAAGTAATCAAATTCAAATTAAAGGAGAATGCGACTTCCAAAATCTGTCTAATGAATTTGGTGAATCCGCTGACTTTGAATTCTTTTGCGTTTGCTAATGCTTGACTTCAAAAGATTGCTTCAAGTTTCTATCCTTGAATAGAACTTAAAGTTTGCTGTGGGACTTCGAAAACCATGTTTTGAGTTCCTAGGACACTCCAATTTGGAAATATTCGCCCGGTGCCAGAATATCTTCACTGTGATAGCGTCTCGCCTTTCTATTATAATTGATAAGCTTCCCTGCCGCTAAAAACCCCCATTATAGACAGTATATCCCACTATTTAAGGTAAAATAATTTTTTTGAAAACGAATCCGGTTACATAATTTCCTTTTATATATTGCGGGTCTTATAATGAAGTACACCAAGTTAATAGATTCTAATATCCCGTTGACTTGCGAATGACAAATTTATTTTAGTTCGTAACATTCTAATATTAGAGTCTTAGAAAAAGAGAGTAGACGGACTCACTTATTTACAATCTATTTTGATGACAAGAGAGCCCTTTTTATTTTCATCCTTGATATAATCAACATTACGATAAACGAACTCCAGAGCAATGTGAATTAACTTTCCAAATGAGAAGGTCCACGTGTACATCGAGATTGTATGTCTTCATTTAAAATGTTTTTTGGCGAGGGAATCTATAGAAATAATGAAACGCGACATGCGGTTTCTAATTTAGAAATGAGCTATGACATTGGGCACAAGGTGATAGGGAGAGCAATTTGGGCGCATTCCTCTCCGTCCTGGGTAGGCAATTTCTCCAAATATTCTGACTCGTTCATTAATGAGCTCACTCGTTGCAGCGCCGTTATTTTGGGCGACTTTCGCTGTATAAATATGCATATGAGGCACGTTTTTGCGTGTGGTCTGTGGTATTGGGAAGCGCTGTACGCCATATTGAATGCAGTCGGAATGCTAGGCACGTAGCGTTAAGTTCTTGGAAAGAGCAATAACTGAAACACAGCCGGCACTGACGATGATTTTTATCCTGAAATTAAGATGGTTTTTAGCACGAGAAGGGTTGGTAATATGCTGGGCGATGTTTCCCAATGGTAGTATTATTCCTTTATGTGTATGGCAACGGCGTATTTCTGGAATTCAGGCAAATGTTTATTAATTTTGAATACCAAATGAGTGTGAGGTATCACATGAAAAGTAAATTTAAAGCCATGGAAGAAATACTTCTCTAGCACTAATTTTAACTCTTTATCAGAACTGAGCGGAACTAATATTTTTAAAAATTTAAATTAAACCACTTTAGGTTTTTACCTTTCAAATTTTCATCGATGTTACTAAAATTTCAATAACGGTGCTACTCTTTTCTCACTAAGTGAAGACAAAGGATTTAGATTATGTAAAAGGATCACCCTATATTATTATGACTAAATTCTTTACATAGATTGTTTCCTCATTTTTAAAAATAAGCACCTAACAGTTAATTTATTTTAAAAGGTAAATAATTGGTCATAAATTCTCATTTAACCAAGAGACCGTATTATTCTTGAAATAAGCAAATTGCCAACAGGTGTCTTTTTATAATTTCATTAATTTTTTCATTTTATTTATAAATTTCATTATGAAAAATGTAATTCATATAATTTAATCTGCCAATTAAGGATACTCAAGTATATCAATATTTTTACATCAACTAAATATGTCGGTCTAATTAATTGTAACCATATTTTCATATGTACATCGACAACTCAAATCATTTTATATTGTTGGCTATCCAGGTGATATAATGCCATGATTTTCCACAAAAATGAATTAATTGAAATAATATATAATCCAGATAAAATCTAATGATCTAATTTCTGCATAGTTGTATCGGTGTGAAGGTATATATAGTGGAAGAAGATTTAATGGATCACAGAATCACCCATGATGAAGCTGTGTGGGATGTAGGGAAAGATAAAATCTATTGTAAAGACTGCAAAAACGTCCTACGGCTATTAACAGTTAGTGGAGATAGGTTTCTGAATAGTATGTAGAGAAATTACAATAACTAGGTTTACTTTCTAATAAATACTTAAATAAGCTTACTAGTTATTGTTATTGCTAGTGCTTCATAAAGGAAAAATACTTGTAAATAATAATGGGAGCTTGCTCCTTCTCAGATATCCTTGTTCAGAAAATCAAGGTAAAAACTGAATTCATTAACTTCCAAAAGTTTAGATATATTCAGAAGGATACTCTTCTTTATCAATCATTTGAGTATCTACACGAATATCTTTATGAAACATATTTTTGCACTGTAAGAGCTTATATTGAATTGACAAATGTCAAATTAGATTAGTTAATGACTTTTTGATGATAAATGAATTTTTATCCACAATAATGTTTTCCTTAGGTAATGACGTAGCACTTATTCTCGGCAATAAAAATAAATCTTAAACTGAAATCCAAATCGGAATAAATATAGAAGCATAAAGAAACATTTTTGAATCTAAAAGTGTTTAATGCACATTTACAATTTTTAATATGCTGGTAATGGATATCATGCTTTTCCACAAGTTAAGTCTAATGCCATAATTGAATTATAAAACTTTAGTTTTAATAGGGATAATATAATATGAAATTTATTACTGTATATTATGGAATGTTAAAGGTATTTAGACAATTAAGACTTTTAGTACTGTTAACCCTGAAACACTGAAACTATGGTATTGAAGTGCCGAACGAGGCTTCAATCGTAATTAAATGTGAGCCGGAAAATTAGGTCTTTATGTCGTCGGAAATTGAGACGGGTGCAACTCCAGCAGAAAATATGACCTTGGCAATATGTATGCAACGATACTGACTCGTTTGTAAAGGAGAGAGAATGGAAAGTGTGCGAGATTAAAATAAAGAATTAGCAGGAAAAAAAGGCTAACCATTCATCAGAATTGCAGAGACAGAAGGCGTTTTGACGCTCAGACTTTTGGTAATAGGCGATGATATCTTCCTAGCATTTCTTCAACTATTCAAATATAATTTCGTCTTATGTTGCGGTGGATTCATGAAAACCTCTTTCACTTAAAATTGCGGCTTGTATGCAGGATACCGAAATTAATAACGTTAAGAGCTCAGTTTCGTGATGCATTTTCCTCCTATTTTAAACTAACACATTACGCTTACAGCCGGACATTCCTTAAAGATTACAAATCTGAAAGCATATCTACAATTTCGACGTGCCGATTTCTTGTGGTCGTATTGCATGCAGTGTCTCGGAAAGTGTTAAGGGAATAGAATCTTCCATCGGGAATTTTTTTTCATTCCCAATTTTCTTTCTTTCCTTCCGGCTTCCCTTCTCTTTCACGCCTTCCCCAATTCACATGTTGTGGACTTGGCAGTGATGGGAGGAGGGGGGGGGGCAGAGAGAGAACGTACCATTCCACCGCAAATTTATACATCGGGTTTAACGTACTGCAGAAGCAAAGGTGTCAAGATAGACGACACCGCTCGCGGGTGGCGTCTGTTTTTTGTTTTCTCCTCGAAATTGTGTTCCGACATCAAGACAATGCTCTTCCTCAAGGAAAAAAACATAAACGGAGGTCGACCGTAGAGCGAAAAGCCCTGAAAAATAACCCCTCAAGGAACTTTCTCGAAGAAAAATACTCAAGTCTATCTGGAAAGACTTTCTCTTCTTACTCTGCTGTTATGTCTAACCCGAGGAAAATCTCACTTTATCTGGCCTTATCTACTCATTAGCCAATTATGATTTTGCTGGAATTGTAATGTATCAGTTCCCAGTAATGTATTTCTCAAAATATGAGCACTTATTATTTATAATATATGTACGTATTATATTTTTGCCATGAATGATTTTTTTAATCCAAAAAAATATGCTGTACGGTTGTAGGAGCTGAATAAAGACATCAAGCATATGCATGACTGCTATTTCATAAATTTTATGCCCATTAATTTTAATTTGTTATGATTAAAATAATAGTTGGAGTGTTTTGTATACCCATGGGGTTTAAATTTTGATTTTCCGGAGGGCATATGGACCTAATCCCTCAATTGTCAGCCAATTTATTTTAGGTGTTTAGCTACGCGCACATTAATGGAGTTGAATCAATTCCATAATATGAAGAACTAATTTATGGAGAAGGAGACCAGACTATGGAACCGGGGGACCGTGGATCCAAATTTAAAAAAAAAAATTGTCACTGGCGAGATAATACGATTCATTCGTTATGATCATACTGGCAGTTTTTCTCTCATTTCTTCACTCAGGAAATAAAATGAAGTCATTTTCCCACCACTGATTTACCCGGTGTTCAATTAATTAAACTATCAAGCATATTAAAATATTTAAAAAATCACCTATCCCAAAAAAGTAACGGGTCACCTTTTTAATTTACTTATTTTCTCGATAAACCTATTTTTTCCCAAATTCATAGAGCTTCTTGTGACTAGGCTGAAAAAGTTCTACACATTAGTTAAAATCCATGAATGTCAGCAAATGGGTATGCATGAAAACTATTAATGGTTAGCACAACATGAGAGAGCGTTGGAATAGAGTATACATACATATCTATTTGTACGGTTAGCCAGGTATGGTCCATTGGTTGTTCTACTTGAATGTAAAATGTGTTTATTAGTAACTTTGGAAACTTGTTCTTATCAATCATATAATAATCTACAATGATTTTACCAATGTGAATGGAGTCGAATAGATTGATTACGGTGTTTGAATATTAGTATTTTTGTTTAAATTGATTATGGGAATGGTAATTAAAGTATCTCTCAGCCTTTTGTGGCTTTTCCCACAAATCCTCACATAAACTGCATGTCAGTTTTCGATAAATATCATTGAAATTTACTTTAAATACTTCTTCAGTTTAAGAGAGCCAGCCAACATTTCAAGAAAATTACTTGAAGCCATTATTTTTATCTTCAAATTTTAAGGAAAATCGTTTCTTTCTAAACATCTAAGCTATCTATATTTACGTAAAATTTGGTAAAAATATAGTAAACAAATCTTCAATTTTGTAGCATTTTTTTAGAAAATATTTTGCCGTATTAGGGCTATTATCTTCATACTGTAAGAACTATGTTCTGTTGTATTCACATAAAACTAGGATAAAAAGAAGTATTTTACCCCATTTTAACAATAGGATTTTTATCTATCGTAGATAATTTGGCAGCATAGCACCCGTCTAAGGCTTTATTAATATAGTGGAATTTTCTTGTTGGTTTTGTTAAACAAAAGTGAATTTATTTGTCTGAATAGATTTTTCTTTTGTGCATAACATTAGCTGTTTGTTATGCTCTCTAATGCAAAAAAGTTCACAAATGTTAATTTGTTTGTTTGGAGTGTCTAGGTCAAGAGTGTTATATGGCAATAAATTTGTAATTAAGATGAAGAAGAGTTATTCAATTTATATATGGAAATTGCAAGTTTGTTATTAGAACCAACCCTGCCCACTCATTTAATTTCTTTATGGTATTTAAGTTTTCAATTACTTTAAACAGATGGATAAAGCCAATAGATCTTTAATGGAGTGGTTCAATGGCATGTCCACCTAGCAGTACTGCTTGGTGGGTATTCTTATGATCATGGGTATTACATAATCGTACATTTCGCTGCTTAAGTTTATTCATTGATGGTGTCTAACTTTCCCATTAGGTGGCTTTTTGGATCATACAAGTTGGTAGAAAAATATGATAATTTAACCCCTTATTTTTATGAGCAAAATAATTATTTAGTATGTTGGCTTTATTTTGTTATAATATAAATTAACTTTTCTCTTTATTTTAGGTGAGTGGACTTCAACTATCCAGCCATTGGGGTGGTTAGAGTATCGCTGTGACCTACTAAGCGTAATGTATCACCTGAAATATATTTTTTAGTTTTGCTGTGATAAACTTTAAAATAACTCGGGCTGTTAATGATGAAGCTAAAATATTTTCGTATTGTTTTAGGGTTGGTTATGGTTTTAATTATCATTAGCTCTGTATTGTTCCATTTGATTACGTTTAGGTAAATATCTAAAATATTTATAAGAAACTTAATGTGTTGTTTTGGTTCTCATAACATATTTTGGCAAATATATTAATTTTCGATCTTTTTTTATTTTTGATAAAAAGTTTTTAATTGACGTGATTAATTCACTTGTGCATGTTCTAATAATACCTGCCATCTCACCAGTGAGGAAGTTTTCATTGGATACTTCAATAAGAGGCACAGTAATGTTCTAAATTAGTCTCTTTACTCCAATTTTGACAAAAAAATCAAGTTTTTTATATTTTTGGCTCCCTGCAGACGTATTTTTTCCGCGGATAATTGATCTCATCATTTAAACCAACCATATTAAATGAAAAAGAATTTTCCAAGTTTGTACACTCACATATTCAGAACTCCGCTAATGTTAATTATTTCAAAGAGTAACATAATATTAATTTCCTTCGTAGCATGATATTTCAATATTTTAAGCCAATTACTGCGGATTTGTTATTAGCTACCACTAAATAGGTTTAAATCAATTCTCCTCAAATCAGAGTATGTGTGTACCTTTTATAGTTTTCCCATTGGCATTTTCCGGAGTGAGAGTACGAGGCGAGTTTCATTCTTCAACCTGTCTGAGATTATCGAACTGGCCTCTTGTTTTCCTTTGCTCTTCAGGAAAACGTTGCCGTTCGTGCGATGTACTTTTAGTATTGATGATGACTGAGGATGATTAATGACCAATTCTGATCATTTTCGGGCGATTATCGATTGAGTGGCACTCATGGTTTCCCCTTCGGAAAGCAAAGTTTGATTATCTGGCGCTCCAGTGGCATCTCTTCAAACTTTTTTGCGTGAAGACCGCCTACTACTCCACTGGGGGTGTTTTTTTTCTTTTTAAAGCTTGGTAAAGTTTCCGAATGAGAGGTTTATTATGTTTGCTTCAATCTCTCAAATCCCAGGACGTTAAAGACTGCTCAGGCCCTTGTTCATTTGAGCCCTTTGGAAAACCGTTTTCACAATGATGAAGTGCTTCCCGAAATATAGGAATCACTGTATCAGAGCACCATGACATGGCCTGTTATTGAATTTTTTGCTACTAGGCACTGAATGAAAGAGCTGAAGAGTATGCTTTTCATAAGATACTTAGCCATAACAAAATGATGTTGAAAAGTTTTCCAAAAGGGTGGATAATCAATCAATAACTTTGGAGGGAAAAGACTAAAACAGGTATTTACTATTTTACCTGCTATTGTCTTTTCCCTCCAATTTTAATGTTTGATAAGTCTCTCTAATTGGAGCTGATAACAATGGCAATGATTATATAGTGTAAGAAAAAATTAGTAAAACATTTTAGAGCGTAGTATAGTGAAACGCAAACGCTTGGATGGGAAGTTTTTGAAATACGGGTATGTAGAAGGATAGAAAGAGTGAAATGGACAGAAAGGTAAACAAATGGGGAAGTGCATAGAATGGTGGGAGAGAAGGGAGAATTGATGGAATAGATTCAACGTAAAAGGACACTCACATTGTAGATTGTTTAAGCTTTCGGCCTACTCCGAGGCCTTCTTCAGGTCAGATCTGTGCGCATATATATCTATTGGTCAGACCTGTGTGCATATATATATATATATATATATATATATATATATATATATATATATATATATATATATATATATATATATATTCACTGATAGTCATAACAAACACAGAAACCAAAACACACAAAGAGGGAAAACTCACTGGTTCTCAAGTTCTCCCTCTTTGTGTGTTTTGGTTTCTGTGTTTGTTATGACTATCAGTGAATCTACATTACACGTTTGTGGATTTTCCAAAAAAGTGGATATATATATATATATATATATATATATATATATATAAACCATAAACACAGTAATCAACCCGAAGGTCGGTTTAGTAGGTGATGGTAGAGCTCACCCGTGTACCAAGCCCAACGGCGTGTGAATATTCACACATCAGGGTAGGGGGGCCAGTTCCTTTCCCTGTGCCGGTTATGGTTTCCCAGGAAGACCTGGTACCCGAAAAATCAACTAGCTTGGGTGGAGCTGCAGGTGCCCAAAGTGCCTTGCCCGGGAAGGCATATATATATATATATATATATATATATATATATATATATATATATATATATATATATATATGTACACAGGTCTGATATGAAGAACGATAGAAGAATATTATTATTTTATTATTAGGTAATCTACAGGTTGAGGTAGGTTTTTGGATGGACACAACTATCAAATAAACATTTTGTAACTTCAAACAAAACCCAATCCAGCAACCTAATCTACATCAGGTCTCTCTTCATCTCTGTGTACTTGTTTCCTCCCCTCATCCCGTCCAACATCCCTATCTTGTTCCTGCACATTCCTCGCTTGCCCAACATTCTCCCCTCTATTACCTTCTTCAACATTCCACTACCGCTCAATACGTCTTTCAACCTTTGTTCTACCTCAATAGGATTTCTCTCAACAAACCCCTCTCCTCACCCACCATCTCCAGTACTTCCTCATTGGTTTTCCTTGCGGTCCGTTTCATCTTCTCCATTCTTCTCCACACCCACATTTCAAAAGCCTCCAATCTACGTCTATCCTCCTGCTTCAGTGACCACGTTTCCGCGCCGTACGTAGCTACCTTATCAGAGTTTTTACGAGTCTGGTCATAACCTCTAGAACATAACTGTTCTACCTGCTTTATTTTTTCCCATCCTCTTTTAATGTTTAGCTTAGCCTTTTTCTTTCTGTAAAATCGCATAACCTTTGTTTTATTAATATTGATTCTCATCCCATATCTATCGCACTGAACCTCCAATTCACTCAGCAATGCTTGTAACCCCTTGGCTGACTGTGCAACCCCTTGGCCCACTGTGCAACTAATGCTTGGTCATCAGTAAACCTAACCGAATTTACGAATTCCCCTCCGACTTTCATTCCTACCTCCAGTTCTTCCCATGTCTCTTTAATCATGTCCTCCACATATACGTTGAACAGCACCGGTGACAATGGACAACCCTGCCTTACCCCTCCTCTATTTTCTACAATACACGCATTAATTTTCCCCAATTCACTCTATCCAACGCTTTTTCGAAATCTACAAAACAGGCAAAAAGGTCCTGATTGTATTCTATATTCCTCTCGATTAGTTATCTCATTACTGCTATGGCATCACGCGTACCTCTCCCTTTCCTAAACCCAAACTGATCATCCCCTAAGTAATCATTTGCCTTACTCTCTATCCTTTTGTTGATGATCCTGAGAATAACTTTAGCTGCGTGGGATATCAAACTTATTGCAAGAATAGAAAGAGAAGGAGAGAGTTTTAGGTAATAGCATTCTGCTTAATGAGGAAAGAGGCTGAAGCTTTTAGATTTGACGCATTTTATCTATGTCGTCAACATTACAATGGTTCAGCAGCGTGTGACTGTCACCATTGTATGGGTTACATTCTATGGAATGCGGTGAAGGTCAAAGGAGAAAACAGCTTCCCTTTGTTAAAAGTTGTCGACATTCTTGATAAATCGGTTTGTATTTAATTAAATGGTTGCACAATTATTATAGCCTTGACTGAGCCTCAGCATATATTTTAATAAGGAATTTGATGTTTGGACAGCGTTAGATAAGACTACAAAGGATGGTATACTCCCAAACAATTAAAAAAAATGAATTCAGGCCTTACGCGGTCATTCGAGGATGGTTTTGTTTGAATGGGTGACTCTGATGATCGTTAACATACCACTCAACCATAAATCGCTTAACTAACGAATGTTATCGTCTCTTATTAACTCGGAATCTGCAGGTTCAACCATATTATTAATTTTTGGATTTATCAGTCTGGTCATTGAAATTATGCCTTAAATGCAATTGACAACTGTGGCCTGAATTATTTGACATTACTCAAGAAAAATTTGTGTTGAAGAAAGGGAAAGATAATGGCTTCATTAAAGGAGAGTTTTTGAGAATTTCGGGTTGCTACGAGTAGCTCGTACATTTCTCTCTTTGTCGTTTTTACGAGGTCACATAGATTCATTGGGAAAACATTTTCTTTTCTTCCCGTAAACATCTTCCAATCCGGACCACGAAATTCTACCTTCATTTATTTTTCCCCTCTGCTAATCCATGATGCTTCCAGTTAACCAGGGTCTGAGACTCATTGACATTAATTGGGAGGATATTCAGGAATAGAAGTTCTTTAAGGTCAAAACCTCCCTTTCTTATTTGCAATCTGGGAAATCACCAGCCTTATTACGTATCCGCTTCTATGGACAGCACAAGAATTGATGGATTATAAATGGTTATCGAGTGTTACTCAATACGATTAGTATAGTCAATGTATCTAGTATAATAATCGGTTAATATCGTTTTCAGACCCAAATTGCCAAGATATTATAATGTTGGTGGTAGGTAATATTTCTGAGCTCCTTTAAGTTCCTCAGTTATTTCGCTGAGATAAGTTATTTAAACGGACTTCGTTGTTTATAATATGTTTTGTAGATATTTCTATGATCCTTTAAATATTATATTGGTAATCTAAATCAAGAATTCATTTGTATTTTCTTGGAGTTATATCGATTCTATTCCTTTATATGTGCATTTTCTTTCGACAAGGAGAGGTCATCGGCAAGACCGTAATCCAATTTAGAATTGCAGTGATTCGTGAAGTGCACAAGTATACTTCACCCTTGAGAGCCTTCAAATTTTCTAATAATCTAAACCTCGAAACTGGACGGCAAGTTTTGTGAATAAATGTGAATTGGAGGATGGATGAAGTTCTCATTATATTTCTTTTCCTTCCGAAACAGTTCTCGAATCACTCGCTATAATATTTTTGAGCATTTTGTAGAATTCTCATGCGTATTACCGTACGTGTTTGAGAACTACCCGAAGTCTCAGTGGAAAGCATTTCGATGTCTCACTCTCCCGATTCCGTCGTGATCATGAACTAATGTGGCGTTTTTGGGGCACTCTAAGGTCTGAAAATAATGGCTTCGAATTCTGTTCGGTTGTTTTCAGAGCCGCTGTAAAAGCAATAACATCGTCCATGCTCTTTAACGAACCACCAGCAAAAATTATGTGACTGTCAAGTTTTTACTCATAGTTCCTTTTTTCTCTATTTTCGATAAGTCTGTAGCATACCATCAGAAAGCGTGAAGAATCGGGGAAAAGTTTAGAGCACAATGGACTCTTTGAAAGTTGCAGACGGACGGAAGTGGGCACTTTGTTTGGCGTAACTAATACGCATTTCTTCGCTTCTCGGATAATGGCTCATTATTGAAAAAGGAACTCATTCCATAAGGCAGTCGCGGAGAACACTCATAAGGCAATATCCGCATTTAACCATAATTACCGATGATTCATGGGAAAGTAGCTTTCATGTGCGAGATAATTGAAGGAAATCTATTGCTTTATTTCAACAGAGGAAAGACAGGGGTTTTATTGAAATTTAAAGACATCCAAAACATTTTATAAATTGTGAATATATTTTTATTTTTGAGTTATTGGGCAATGTTAATCCCCTCATTTTCATGAAGATCTGGGCTGGCCATCTTATAATTTTAGTATGATTCCACCACTTTGATTTTTAAATTTTCATGTTTTGACTAAAAATATTTGATATTTATGATCTCAAAGTATTTATCATTATTTAAAATATTTAATATATCTAATAAACAAAGTTATACTCGTTAAATCCTGCAAAAAGTTTAATTTTAAATTAGAAAATCCTCAATTTGATGTAATAGAGTGATCTGAATATTTTTCCTGTAGTAATATTATTTCTAAGTTAAAATAAAGTGGCGCTCGGTTTCCATTTCGCAAGTTGCATCAGCTTTTAGGAACCCATTTCTATTTTTCTTCTCCCTACGGTCTCACTGATATAAGTCATTACTAACAGATGCCAAAACATCACTATCTGGTGGTTGCCAGAGATACGAAATATACTTGAACTTGTGGCACACTATGTAGAAGCCCGATGCACTTAACAAATCATCACTCCACCAATTAAGCAAGGCGTCGTGATAAACGTGTCCTTATTACGGAGAGATCGCGAAACCAAAACTACGCCGAGACTCGCGTAAAACTGAGCTGCCCAGCAGAGTGTACAGATTTTCATCTATCGTGTGTCCAACCAAACGACTAATTCACCCGTAATTGAGAGGTCGTATGCGGCCCTTTTTTAGAGATTCGGGGGGAGGTAGAAGCGCTGAAGGGTTCGTTGGGGAGAAGGAAACTCTTCATGACCTCATGACTAAATTCGTCCAGCTCCGGTGTACCGTGCTTTGAGCGAGTCGAGAATTTCAGAGTGACGATAACCGCTAAGCGCCTCTGTGTGCGTAGGTATACGAGTATGCGAGCGAAATGCGTTCCCCATCGACTGTAACGGAATACATAAACCTTATATCGCTTACTCTTCTTTCTAACTGAAATTGCGTGTGCATACCACATATCTCAAAATATTCTGATGTGTACATAGCGCGAGTTAGTCCTGAATTTAAAATGCCCATTTTTGTCAGTCGTGAAAAATAGTTAATAAAAATCTTGCAGCGTATTTGAAGTCGAACTAATAGAAATAATTCAGTAAAATTCGCGGTTTATGAGTTAAACAAAATCTTTATTTGAATCGACCTAACAGTACTTTTTTCATTTCCTTGAATATCTTTCCCAAATTACGTTCTATGCTCAAACTATAAAAACACTTAATAATTTAATTCAGCGTATCTTCAATGTTAAACATGCAATCAAAAAATTAATACAGATCAAAGTACAAAATGGTAAAATTCTTCATAAGAGCACCCTTATGTATCGAAACACCAATGTTAATACCTCCGCCAGTTGCGATATGCTTCCTGTAAGGCAATTGCTCCCAAAGAGGGTGCTACCGACCTCCGTGGGGCGGTGCTCTATTCACGTCTATCGGAAGAAAAAGAAGCAAGGAAGCATTGGGGGGCGCCGGAGGGTCCTGACAATGTGACATTTGCGAAAGCTTGGTAACCTTCCTTTTGTCTCCGTTTTAAAGCTTCTTTTTTAAAGTTTACACTGCTTCCCGCAGCTGGAAGTAATTTCAACCATGTGTTTCCTTATATTTTAAAGTATGAACGGTTGAAAAATATCTCTAAGCCTTTCTCCCACTAGGAAAATTTTTGATGGGGTTTAATCTCATTTAACATCTTCACGCCACTGTGTACTTCAGCAGTAACGTTCGGTGTTAATAAAACGGATGTGATTCCAGAGAGGAATCAGTCCATCTGTTAATTAGATTAGGTGGTTTTACATCAAATATTTACCTATAATCATTTTCCAAGCCATTCCATTCCAATGATATTATCAAGCCTGTATTGGCAAGTTATTTTTCATTGATCGCACGATATCATTCTTGTTATAGTACTATTATGTATATTTTTGTATTGTTTTATGATGGCGAAATATGAAATAAACGGTCAGAATATTGTTCATGTTTTCATAAAATGGTAATAGATAGTTCAAAAAGATGACCTTTCCCTCATTTTCGGTATACATATATCGACATGCATGCATATAAATATGCATACTTCGACATACTTATATATAGGATTGGAATTTCCCTTTGCCGGCCAGTTATCAATTAAATAAACTCCCAGTTCACAGATATAAGTCACGGTTTCGCTGACGTGCATTTCCATGGAGCATAGCTTTTTTCAAACAATGGGTAATGTGCACAATAATTCTTTGGATAGAAAGAAAACTTTGTATATATTTCGACTTCACGAGTAAATTAAATAGTAAACATACTTCTTCACAAAATTCTTCTAAATAATATATCGTCAAATGAAAAGGTGGTCTTGCTATGGAATAAACTTTAGTTTAACCAACACATCAAAATTATCCAAAAATTGAATCAAACCCAATTTCCCCACAACAGTCCCTTGAACTGCCTTTCTTATGAATAAAATTTAGGTATTAGCATCTACTAATTTGATCATAACGACAGAATAGGGGCCAAAAAAATATTATATCATCCTCATCTGACTAGACCAATATTATAAATCGAATTCGAGTGCAGCTTACTTTGCAGCCGAGTGTTTGATTTCCCAATGAATGACGCTAAAGGTGCATGTGCAGACCTCCAGCTCAAACTCTCTACGCACCATTTTCGAATTCGCGCTCGCGAGATAAATGTATTGCATTTGTGTATGAAATATACAATATTTTTATAAAATAAATAAACTGTATTAATATTTTTAGTTTGCGCGAAGTGAAACTACTACTTTTTAAGAGCAAAATAACGTGAACATAAATCCTGTTTTATACCAGGTAATCAGAACAAATTCATATATTCAGCCTTGCTTCTACATGTTAGAAATTATAACGTAAGCTCACAAATATTTTGTTTGGATGTTTTTCTTATTTTTATTATTAATTTTATTTTGAACACTTAAAGATTGAATGCACGTTTAACCATTAACTCAGACGCCTATTTTATTTAGTTAACATATATTAAATTTAATTCAAACAAAATACAATATTTAAACCTTTATTGTGGATACAGAATGGTAGAATGTTAAATAAAAACATGACATGTATACTTCTAAAAAAATTTATTTTTATTTTAAAAGTATATTTTAAACTAATTTACTTTAATAATATATTCAGTCTTTTACATAAATGTCAAATAAAAAAAACATACATCAATGGCATTATAAAGAAACATTTGATTATTCATTGTTTTTAATTTAATTATTTCATTGTTTCTAATTTGGTTATTTTGTTTTATGATTTTGATTATTATTTCAAAGCTACCGATTAGGGGCAATTAGTATAGGTTTATGGATCCAAGCGACCGGTGGCTGGAAAAGGTTTGGGAAACACTACTGTTAGGTATCAACAATTCAGGCAACTCGTCATGTCCTCTTTGATATAATGCAGTGGTCCAAAATAGTACTCAAGGCTGTTATACTTGGGTAGTACTCAAAGAACAATGTCTTGTCACCAATAACCACCTATTCTAAAGTATTCGTGCCACTTTTACCGTGGTTCAAGAGGTCCAAGGCAAAGTTATCGCTCAAGCAGCCTTCCAACAGTACCTTGGGGACCATCTTGACACACCTTTCTCATGGCTAAATCCTATATAAGAATGCAATATACTGTGGTTTTCTGAATATTGCACTCTTTTGCTAACATCCTAACACTTTGTGATCAATCATAATTGAGCATATGTCTGACTTTTTGCGCAATTTTCATCACACTGTGTTTTTTGGGTGCCCGGGGCATTCCTCATCGTCAACATCCTCGTTATTCCCCCAGAACATCCTGTGTACGCAGAAAACCATAAATTGGAACATTTTTCCATCTCCATAAGCATCCTTAGCCATGGTCATGGTCTACAAAGCAAATTTTTCAGCCTAATGCACAATTTTATCGCATATCATTACTCCTTGGAAAGTGGCATTGTGAATTCGCGACGTGATCGTTGTAGATGGGTCCAGTCTAGCAGCTATCCGCACACTGTAAATGTCCATAGTTAACTGACGTGGGTCGCGTTGCTTTCCAAAGATCTTCTATTGCCTTTCCCACCACAAATCACTTCACTCAATCCACCTATATTAGTTGCAAAAAATCATTCTCCTTATTTTTTAGACAAAACATGTAGTGGTCCAAAAAAATTGAAATACGAACTAGAAGCATCAGTCCAAAATGTTGAGATCACTTTTGATTGCCTTTTGCATAAATAACTTTTAACGCAAGAAAAACAATAGATACAGGTTGCAAATAAAGCTGAAGAAAATAGACAGCGCGTTAAGTAGCTGTTACCTGTGTGGTACCCCTGGAATTTGGGAAGCCCTTTAGGCAAAGTTGAACGGTACTTGACGATCAAATTAAAAGAAAAGTCTGTGGAAAGATTTTAAACTAGTTGTAATAATATGATTGAATAAGGAAGGAATATATAAGCTAACCCTAATATAGAACTGAAAAGAAATACAATAATTACTTAGTCGGAAAAATGTTGAAAAATTTGCCAGTTGCTTAATATAAGAAAACCGCAGGAAATCTGGAAAAGAGCCGAATTTTTGCTAAAACATTTTATCAACTTGTTGTTCTTTTCGGAAAAATCATATGACAATACGGAATTACCGATAACAACTTTAATTTTAGTTATGAGGTCAATTCGAATTTACCGCAGGCCATCTCGTATGTAAAAACTTGCAAAAACAAAATACTGTATATTGTTCCAGCCGTTGTAATTATAAGGGCAACTCGTTTCTTTGAAAAATATAGGAGTTATATATATATATATATATATATATATATATATATATATATATATATATATATATATATATATATATATATATATATATATATATATATATATATATATATATATAGGGGGAGGCGGGATAAAATCAGTACTTTACACGTGGAAATTTTGGGTTATTTTTGGTTTTTATTTAATTTTAAGTTTTATTTTTTCTAGTCTCTCGCGAAGCTATGAGGGATGTTTCACGGAAAACGAATTCCATAATAATAATGTTTGTAGAAAAATCGAGAACATTTACCGAAGAAAATCGGGAAAGAGTCGGGATATGAGATCTCTAAAATAATGGCATACCTTGAAAATTTGGGATAAAAAAGCTCAAGGGTATAGTTCAGTGTGTGCTTAGAAGCGGTACTAAATTAAAACTCGAGTAATAAGTCTAAAGGTATTACGCAGAATTGAGAAGAAACATGGCGTTTCATTTAATAGTTTAAGTGGAAAATGGAGTTGATCTGCATACAAACTCGAACGGCATGAATCATGCATTTCAAGTGTAACTCGAGGAAAAGAAACTTTTCCCTAGACCGCAACTGAACGAGTCAAGTTTTATTCTGTGGACGATCAATGATTTTTTTATGGCACCATGAATGAGTTCAATGAAGGGCCCTTAGCGTCATTTAAACTAAAATGGCATCGATTCGAAGACGCCAGAAATCATTGTATATAGGAGAGTTAGTCCAAAGGTTAGTCCAAGAGAGTTAGAGAGAGATAGTCCATTGGAGAGTTAGTCCAAACCCAAAAGAGAGAAATTAAAACAAGTGGAATATTTTTCCTCTCTCGGAAGTGTTTTCACCTGGAATGCAGGAAGTTTTTCAGGCATTAATCGCGAAATGGTGTGGTCCAAAATGAAAAAGAATTTATTATTTTCAAAGAAGAAGGGGCATTGAATAGAGGCAATAAGTTAGGAAAGCGCGCATAGAATGGCATTATATGGATCAAATCCCACAGTAAGGGAAGATCTGAGAAAAATAGGGGCCTTAAAAAAATTATTTTGGTGAATACTGAAGAGAAATAATGGAAGTTATTAGGGGAGGAGACCCAGAGTTGAAGTCACTTGCGCCATAAGGGATTGATGGGTGATTCGGTAGAATTAGAATTTTCAGGGAATTGAGAAGTAGGTTGGAAAGAAAACCGGCGTCGACCTTGGCCTACTCTTAATTTGAGGTGCCAAGGAGTTAACATTTTACTGACCCATATGGCCAAATACTACTCCTTTTGAAGTGTTCTCCAAAAGGCATCCAAGAAATCGAGAAAAATCTGAAAAATGGATCTGATGGAAAGTTTTAGAATTCAAAAATATATGCTGAATATTATGGTAGAAAAAATAATTTGATGCTCTAAACCAAATGGACTGAGCATGTCTTGAAAGCAAATAGTTTTGCAATTAAAATATTCTAAGGGGCAATTGGTAGAAAATCCCCCAAGGAAGATCATGAGACAAACATAAAAACCAAAAAGAGGTGAAGTTTTAGGATGAAAAGGCACTTTGAATTTAAAATTTGATAATAAAATTGGATGGGATGATGAGCAAGTCGAGCAAGTAGATTGAAAGGCTGGGGAATGAAATAATGGTGATTATTTTCCATATCTGGGGGAAAAATTTGATTGCAATTAGGTGCTGAGGGTGAATAAATGCTTGATGATGTGATGTCTATTTTCCAAAGCATGTTTCAAGGGATTAAAATTCATTGAAGTCTTAAAATTCATCAAACCAACTTCCCCGCGTAATCTATTCATCAATAAAACTCAGTCATTTCCTTTTATATTCCCACTTGTCCTTCAACTTACCCGTGTTACTGACTTGTTCTTACAATAGGCTTGAAAATATATAAAATTAATGTTTGTATAAAAAGGTAAATAACATTCTAGTCAATTTTCTGGCTTTTGATTTTATTTTGTAAATCATGGCGCAAATGAACATACTTCCCTTTTATTTGGGCAAAATTATTGTTCCTCAGAGGTAGCCCCTTCTGCCTCTTCCAGCGGTGATATAATATTTTCTCAAATGTTTTCTTTCCTGACGGATCACACAATCTGCGTTGTACCACATCGGCGTCCACACCAACTTCAGATTATGGAGGACTGTGTAATAACGACATCTCATAAACCCACCAAACACAAAGGTATGATACGGTCGCACATTTTCTTCAATGTGTTTTTTTACAACCCGTTCCATGTGCGAATTGAGGAAACTCTTTTACCCACCTATCTTTTTCAACCAAAAATTTCGAGTGGATATTGAGCGAAACCCTTGGTGACTTCACCGTTTCCCAGGAAGTTTTCGAATGAAGTGGATGGATATAAAATCTGCCGATCCAATTTCCGGGTGCGAAGTGTCCATTTCTTCAATAGCAAGGTAGTGCAAAGGGCGTATAAATGATCGGAGGTGGTTTATAAGAACGTTCTGGGTTTATGAGATCTCGCGTTTATGTTCTGCCCATTCATCTGGGGTTGGTTATGAGATTTCTCTTATGAAGTGGTCGGTTACGAGCGAACGTGATATGGTCCTCGATACCTCTGCGTCCTCTTGTGATGTTTAAGATGGTTCTTTAATGTATTCTTTTTTCGTTGGTGAAAATTGTCGCTTTCCCGTCGCTATTCGCTCCAAAGTCCGTCCACTTCCTTCCTTCCCGAGTATTTAACTGATTATTCTCGTCTGCACTTTCCTCCTGGACTGATACTTCCGTCGCCCAAAAAGCCATTCTCATTTTAATTCCAGCGACGACTAAACAAAAATCAGTGCTGGTTGAGAGAAAAAGTAGTATCTCATTTCACAGGCAGATAATGATGTTCTCCCATGCATAAAATAGTTTTGCCTTCTCTAACCATACCGTTTAATGTGAGCATCCAATGGAAGTCCGGTAGGCAGCAGTCTTGATTTTTCGTGTGTACATCATTGCGCGTCATGCTTTTGTTCCTTTCCTGAGCTTTCTCCTCCTTTCTCCTTCGCTATAAACGATAGGGATCATCGTCTGCAGCGTATATGAGAGATCTACTTTGCACTCTTTTAATGCATTTCTCGAAATTCCTTAATGCAAGGTTTAATTGTGTTAAATATCATTAATGAGTAGGTTATTCGTGAAGATGATTCGCTTTTAGTTAAGACAAAGTGAGTTTATACATAATATCGAAAACAACTCCCGATAATCCAAAAATATATTTCAATATATTTTTAAGCTTCTAAAAAAGGGCTAGATAGGTAGAATATAGTTGTCCTTATTTTGGGGCGAGATTGAGACTACGGGGTCTCTTCTACCACAGAACCCTTCGTCACACATTTATAATGTTTAATTTACAGCTAAATTTCACAAGTTATGTATGAATAGCAATAAAACCAATACATGTAATATATCTGTATTTAGACTAACATACAGCAACACAGTAAAATAGTTTCCTAGTTGATTCATAACTATAAAACAATATATACTACGTACACATACAATGCATAGAAATACTACGAGTATACTTGCACACACCAATACGTGCAAACAATACTTGTAAAGAAATATCCCTGGTTAAATTTACAAACGCCAATACAAAGTATGATGGTCCTGCAAAAGAAAAAGGAAGGATCTCGAATTCTTTTTACAACTCTATTTTCACTGGTAGGTTTGCTGGGAAATTAAGAATTTTTGAAGTGCGCGCTTAAATGATGGGACATATGGTGCATTAGTTACAACGGATGATAGCTCATTCCACTGACGACATGCTGCGACTGCTAATTACTGGTTGTATGTAGTTGTTTTGTGATGAGAGGTAACGAGCTTTATATTACCTCAGGTATATAGTTTACGTATTCTATCAAGTTTATTGAAGTCATTCCTTAAATACTGAGGGGTTTTATAATTTAGCATTTGATAGAGTTTGGACAGAATGTGGAGTTTCTTGCGAAATTCCAGGAATAACTAGTTTAGCTTGTTTAAATTTCTGTTATGTGATCTGAAATATTCATATTGTAAATTAAGCGTACGCATAAATTAAATGCCGTCTGCAGTTTTACCGACAGCTTGTTAAAAAGGTCTTGATACGCTATGTCCCCACAAACAGAGAGGAGAAAAAATCTGCTTTTTTAAATTAAAGGGCATAACATACTGATATTTCCTAATCAAGTAGAGGGATTGATTGACAGTTCTGCAATTTTTAAAAACTTGTGAACACCATGAGAAATTTCCATCTACAAAAAGACTTAGATTTGTAACAACATTCTTAAATGGAATTAGTGAACCTTGAATATACAAGAAGATACGGTAGGATAGACAGTTGTCTCCCGCAGTTTTCGATGACGATAGACGATAATATCGCTAAATTTTCCTCAATTAGTTTTTTTATTCTTCACCAACTAGATCCCCTGAATTCAAACGTATTTCACTGAAACCGTGTAGCATGAGACTAAGCTCTTCAACTTCAAACGGTACAAATTTTAATCACGTGAAATTATGTTTTTTCCCGTCGTTTGCCTGGCAGTACATTAAATGGCTACCTTAAATGGAGAAGTTGATTTTATGAAATTTTAGGCTGAAGTTAGGTTCTTTTTGTTGGATAGGTGCCTAAAATATTCAAAGAAATTATATTTTTATTATTGGAAGTAAAAAAACATAAAAGAAAATAAAAAATCGACCTCTTATCTCGCCTCTATGTTGTTTAATTGACGTGTATTTATAACTGTGCAAGTTCACATGTTAGTTTACCTCTTTGTGCAAGCTCACATGTCCTGTTGTGCAATATATATTTCCGCATTAAGCACAGGAAACACATAGAAATGAATTTTGAATGGTCATTAGTGTGATTTGAAATTTTGAAAATCGGAGTGGGTAATATAACGTGAAACCCTCAGTATTCGTTGAAAATTCTTGGTGAATTCTTATGTACACATTAACACACCAAGTTCGTATTTGCATATAGTACGTTTAAAACGCCTCAAATTTTAGTTTAGGAAGAGTGTTTAGTTAATATTACATTTTTTTGTGCTGTATAAATTTTATCTCAAATTTAATTCTTGTGTTGTCAACAATTATTAGCATCACTTTTAATTGGTATTTTACACCATTAATTCATTGGATATTAACTTTATATTTTTATTTACTTTACTATCCAGCCACAGAATTAAATTTTAAATTAATGCAGAATTGATTAGTTACGAATTAAATGTAGCCTTGCCTAATTTTCAGGAAAAATTCCGAGTTGTGCGGCGAATGGACGAATTGTTTATTGTAGTATCTACCAAATATTTAGTTTGTCCCTGATTATATTTCCTGATTGTTTAAATGCTAAATATCAAAGTCTATTAATGAAAATAAAACAGTCGGAAATATTCCATTTAGTAAATTTCAAAGAGTTAATTATTAATAACAGTTACAAAGTTCAATTTTATTTCCGGAAAACATGTCAGAGTAATAATTTTCTGTAATATTCGAATGTTAGGTTTACTCAAGCGTCTATTTACATTTTCTATGTTGTATGAGAGAGTAGTAGCCCAGTGGATAGAGATATTGGCGACTGACCGGAGGATTTGAGTTCGAATCCGAGTGGAAATCCTCAAATTCGCCCACACTACGATTTTTCAGGCATAAGGTTTTTTCGGGAAATTAAATGCAGCACCGGTACTGCAAATAGTCTAGTATAAAAAATGTCTCCAATCCTAATGTGTGAATTTCAACGTCATGTAGGGCTTTAAATAGGTGAGCTCATCCCTCAGACCTAACAAACCAATGTTACTGCTGAATCATGTGGTTGTACTTAAAAGTTCATATCCGCCGGTATGATTCCGTAATACATCGACAAATTTATCTATTCGATAAGTAAATAATAATTTACTTTCTATTTTCTCCTTGCGTCTAATTTTAAATTATATAATTTCCTTAAACATCCGTGATGTACAAAGTAAGTCCCTAAAGTAGTAGGACTTAGTCGATATTCACTCAAAAGTATTCGAAGCAGCACCCTTGTGCGTCCACACACACCACATGTCACATCACAAGTCGATTCAGATCACTTTTAGGGATGCAAGGTTCATCAGAAAACATGCAAACTATTAATCTGCGTTCTATGGCCAACAAAGCCTTCATTCTTGCAAGAATTTCGTCAGTTTTTTTAGTTCGAAGGGCGTCTTTGTTGTTTTTTCGACGTCTCAAACATCTTTTCTACCCTCCCGAAAAATTTGTGCCACTCTAAAACACCTGACCTACCCAAGGCGTTAACACCATAATGCCCTGAGTATGTCATGAGTCTCTTTCCCGGTTTTGCCCAGTTTTCCGCAACATTCATTGGCGTAGTGCTGTTTTAATAACCGGTTTCTGACGGAGCATAACGAGGTCACATTGTAGAGGTTTTGAAAACAAACGATCCGCAATCATTAAATTCTGTGAGCCAACAGCCACCAACCTCCAGCCTTTCCTGAGTCTTCCCTGCCTTGAACCCAGCCTAGAAACCGCCACCCGTCTGTCTGTCTATCCGGGAAAAAATAAGTAATACTACTTTTGGGACAGACCGTATGCATTATGATATTGACTTTGTATTTAGTACCTAATTAAAAATGTATGGCATAACATTTTTAGCAACTAATTGGCCAATGAAATAATACTTATCTCTGAAATGAGCCCTAAAAGTAAATTACGAGGTTCTTTATTTCAAATGTTAATTTTATCGGATTGTTACCAACACATGTAGTAATAGCAAGAGTCCATATTATTGTGCTTTCGTCTCTATATCAGATGAGAAGACATAAGTACTGAGTTGATTGGTGTGGTGAATAGCTAGGATTAAATACAATGATTGCAGCATAATAGAAAAATGATAATATAATGTTACAATACAAGTTTTTCCATCTACATTGGGAAATTTATAAAACCAGTTTCGTTTGCGCATTAAGCTTTTTTTCTTCCGCCAGTTCATCGATGAGTTAATGATAACGAATATAATGCGGTTTTCGATAAATAAAAAGGATATACTTAAAGTTAGAATCAGTTTTCATGAAATGGAACAAGTGGAATAGTTAGCCTATCTCCGAAGTGTTTTGAAGCAAAATAATCATAATCATAGTAAGAGAAACATGAGGAGAAATATTGCATTAAGGAAAGAGGATTTCACGAGTATTTTCACCAGCAGGGATTTGATGTCATGGAATTTGAGTAAGGATGCAAAGAAAATGCTCATCATAACTTTGATGTGGGGCACCGTGCGATAGCTTCGCACGGCGCGGTAATATGGTCGCTGAAGAAGGATGATAGACATATATTGGAGGATTTTCAAGTGTGGGTATGAAGAAGGATTGATGAGGTGAAGTGGACAGAATGAAAAACAAACGAGGAAGTGCTAGATGTGGTGGTGGAGGAGAGTAGATGTTGGGAATAATCCAAAGGAAAAGGCAAGAAAGGTGGCTGGAAAGTTTTTTGATTGACGATGGGTAGTTGAAGACTGACATAAAAAATATTAGGCAAACGAGGAAGGACAAGGAATAGTATGGTTGTTCTGGAAAAAATGAAGGGAGGAAGGAAATATGCAGAATTGATGAGGAGCTTATTGTAGTGTTTGATGTTGGGTTGCATTTTCTAAGGAGAGGGAAGAAAATTGTCGCTGCACCGTTTTGTAGCGTAGTAGATTACCGACAAAAGTGCTGCACTATCCAAAAGTTTACAAGAACGATTAATTAATGAAAAATTTAAATAATAATTTTTGTATAATTTGTTCTATGGCAATATCCGTGCCTACTTATCTTCTTATTCGTATTTTGCAGTTTAATTCTTTGTTCATTGGGCTAATTTTTATTTTTTTCCATTTTTATCTCTTCTATTTTCCTGTCCCTTGAGCATTGTCCGCCGAGAAGTATACGATTTTGATTTACAGCAATGAGTAAAAAGAAAAAGGACAAAGAAAGAAACGCAAAAGTTTGGGAATGGTAGGTCAAGGGTGAACAGAGAAGCCCCAGGAATTGCTCAAAAAAATCGAATACGAAGAAGGGAAGTATAGGATCAAGAGCAGGGAGGATGGGCTTCGGTGTGTCAGGAAAGAGGGTGAGTGGTTTGAAGAGGTGGCCTCTAGGAGGGAAGGAAAATGAAGTTCGGGGCTAGGAGAGTGGAGAAGGACGAAGGGCATTGGCGTGGTGGTTTGGGTGGAGAGAGAGAGGAGAAAAGCAGCGGTATGGAAAGGTTGTGAGCTGGAGCGGAAACGGAAGGGTGGGACGCAGATATGGTGGATGAGTGTACGTGAGAATGCGTGTGTGTGTGTTGTGTATTTGTGGAAGGCTGACCCAGTAGAAAAGGGAGCCCGGACAATTGAAAGGTGAAAAGTGCAGGGATAGCGGAGAGGGCAGACTGAAAATCATCATGGATGACTGGCATTTCGCTCGGAGGAACGGGGATGAAAGCGAAACGAGTGAGGGAAACAAGTTTTGGCGGCTTTAGAAGAGCCCTAAGGCTAGGAGGAGGAAGTGGGGAGAGGATTGTGGTGCTACGGAGTGCCCTGGCAGGGGAGAGGGGACAAAAATAAAAAAAATAACCTCCCCTGTCCCTCTCTTTCAGTTCCCGCTGCTATGCTACGTCCCCCACCTCGAATTGAAATAGCTCTCGGCAAAGAGGGAATACTAAAATAAGAGTGCAGGGTCGTCCGAAATCCATGTCGCAGATCTGAAAGATTGAATTGGGCTTGATAGTCGATCGGATAAAACATTTTTTCTCAACGTGCTCCTACCGAAAAAAATCTAAATTCAATTTTATTTTGTGCCGCTCTTCGCTTTTAGTTTCTTAGCAAACATATATTGAGATAAAAATATCTCTTCAAATCAGGGGTAGCAGTGAGATCTTGGTTGACGTAAAAATATTCTATTATTGCTCCTTTTTTATCTTCAAATCAAATGAGACAAATTCAGTACATGAATCCTCTATGATGCGCTATAAAAAGCGTCTTAAAAATAATTCCGGTGAGCTAACGACAGTCGCCTACATCTCTGTTTGAGAGCATTTAATTTATTTTCTAAAAGTAATATCGTGACTCAGTAGAATGTCTGCAAAGCATGATTACACATTAGACACTCATCCAAAGAGGTATAATTAGGGAAATGTTCACGTCTATACTGAGCTGGATATACAAATGTTTGAGATTTATTTAGGTTTTACTTCAGAAACTATATTAAATAAATACTCATAACCAGATAAAATCATTATTCTCAGTATCCTTGAGTGAAAATTTAAAAAAAAATATATCATGTTTAAAGCCTCAAGAGTCAAATTTTTGACTTCGTTTTCATATAATTCACCTAAAAATCTTTGGCTCGATTGATTTTTTTTATTTGTCGATTGTTTTATCTCTCACATTTCCTTCAGGTGTATTAATGTGAATCTAATTTACTATCACTCGGGTTTTAATAGATGTTTTCATATATTATACTAATATTCTTTGTAAAATATGTAATCAGTGATAAGAAATAGTACAGATTTTGGCCTAAGGCTATTAGATTTAGGCCCCGTGTCTACGGGAATGAGTTATTCATGGAATTCGGAGTTTCTTTCTATCGTTCTACTAAGCTGCATTACCCTATTAATTGTTGCGTACGTGTAACTAAATTTGTGTGAACATACGAGGCGTGTTCATAAAGTAAGGCCCGTTTGGTCACAGGAAAAAATATACTCATATGGAACACATATTATTGGCACTTTTAGTTAGCTACAAACCTACTTCTATCTATCTACATAATAGCCGTTCACTTCTAAGCATTTTTCGTACCGCTGCACCAGCTTCTTTAACCCCTCTGCATAGAAAATCGCCGCCTGAGGGTTGAACCAATCGACAACGCCATTCTTGAGTTCCTCTTCGGTTTCGAAACGTTGTTCACCGAACTACTGTTTCAAGTGCAAGAAGAGGAAGTAGTCGCTGGGTGTAAGGTCAGGACTGTACGGTGGGTGGTTTAAAGAGTTCCCAACGACCCAAAAACTCTCGTCCTCATAGATACTACGAATCAGTCCATATATAGCCTTCTTCCCACCTTTTCCTAACCATTTCAACATTTCTACAGGAATGTTGTCCACCCCCACAGCCTTATTTGGTTTCATCTCCATTAATGTCCTTTCTATTTCATCGTCGAGTATGCCTGGACCTAAGCTATCTTCTTCTACGTCATGTTCCTTTTCTATGTCTAACCTTGTCGGCCTAAGTTCTTTGCCATACAGTGTTTCTATATATTCCTTCTATCTCTCTTGGATTTTTCCTGGTTCAACTATTATCTTACTCCACTTATCTTTAACAGTTAGCAGATATTTCAAGTTAACAAATAAGGTATGTCATTCCGTACCTCTGATTGACCTTTGGCAAAGATTGGTGGAACTTCTAGTAAAGGAAAGAGTGCAAATTAATACGAAACAAACTTTCCAACGAAATCCTAAAAAAAATAGGATTTGGTTGGATTAGAAATAATTAAAATCATTAGAAATTATTCCTTGAGGTTTTTTTTATCCTTGAACCTACTTTTTTAGGGCTTTCAGTCGTATATCTTTACATAGTTTAATTCTTTTCCCTTAACGGCAACCTTCCCGTTCCACTCACACTATTTCTTCTCAATCCCAACATCTAGTTATTCTCAATGTTCAGAGAAAAAATTCTTCCAGAAACTCAATATTTCTCTTTTCTTATTTCCACTATATTTTTTCATTTAAAAAGCTGTTACGCTGTTTCCTAGTTATCATTGAGTCTATCGTTATGAAATTCACTTCTATGCTCCTTCCACAAAACTAGGTGTAATTACCTTTACCCCTCTAGTCTGAAAACTTTAATTCAGTTCTCTCTACGCTTCCGAACTTGCTTCCAATAAGCCGCCTCCACTGTTCTGCCACCCAAGCAGCCATAATAATTTTGTATTACATGCTCGATGCGCCATGAAGTCATGGAGCAAATCTTTGAATTGGTTCTTCAGGATTTCGCAATTACTAACTGGGATATCTGGGTTTCATTCTTTTTTATTGATTACGGTTCCTAGGATCCTTGATTTTACTAGTCTACTCAACCGAGTTATGCTTCGTTATAAATGAAGGAAATAGGATTTTAAACTCTTTGTCGTCGATGTGATTTCCTTATACTAGTATGACATCCCTCAAAAAGGAAATTTACTATTTTGATAATATTTTCATTCATGTTGGGATGTATTTTTTTGAATCTGCCTTTTTATTTTCATTCGCTTTGTTTTTCAAATGGAAGTTTGTCAGAAATTTTATGTATTAATTTTTTTCCAGTACTATCTAGCATAATGTTTTATCATTTGTACATGCTTGTGGATAAAAATGTTCATAATTAGGGTAATTATTAAAACCGATTGTTAGGTGGTTGAAGATTCTAGAGTTCGTTGTCACAGGACATTCGACCTTAAATGAACTATCGCACCCACAACGCACATTTTACAAGCATCCATAGCATCGTCTCTACATGCCTCACTCAAAGGACGATATATTTCCACCGGTGTCAACGCACGCAAGTGGAGAAAACGGATGATTGCACATTGTTCTTGTCCATTGAACATGCTATTTTAAGTATGAAAAACGTTTCGTAATCTAGAGGTAGCTTTAAGAACTGTTTGTACTGCATTGTGTCTTGTATTAATAAAGAGTGCTCACGTATTTTAAGCAGAATCACACCTTTAATCTACTCCCGGTTCCGGGAAAAAATTGCGATAACATAGACCACGAAGACACCTTGTCTTTTCCCCGCTCGATAAATATGGAGTGGATGGTTTTTATACTTTGTTTAGTCCTCAATCATCGTTCATTCTAAAGTTCGTTTGAATTTAATATTAAACCTTCTTCATCCATTTAAACTGTGAATTAGAAAAATTAATTTAGTAGGCAAAATTTGACTGCCCAATAATATTTTATGAAGACATAGTATGCCTTCTCAAGAAACATTCCAAATTCCGAAACGAATTCCAACTTAGAAGTTACTTCAGGTGTTCCCCAGCGAGGTGTCATCGGACCTCTTTTATTCCTACTTCACTTTAACGACATTGACCTCGTAGTGACAAGTAAGATATGCTGATTTGCCGACGATGCCGTGGTTTGCCGTGATATCCGTCATCCTTAGAACACGGTGGCTGTATTAGATCACTTTAATGCCATGAAATGCTGGTGTGACACTTGGCAATTAGAATTAAACTTAAAAAAGAGCGTAGTCATAAATTTTTGGAAAAAGAGAAATTCCCACCCGAACGCCTACTGCATTGGGAACACCGAAATGGAATGTGTAGACTCAATTAAATACCTAGACGTTACCCTCACGATCTCTCTCCTGGGTGAAACGCATATGGGGAATATGTGGACAAACCGACGAAAAATGGTATTTATTCGGGTAGAAGTATAATAGGTAAATGTGTCGAAAAAGTCAAAAAGTTAATTTACCAGGTCAATTTATAGATTGAAGATCTTGCATAAATTGGAAGAACATCTCTTTAGCAGTGATGTTGAAAATGTATTATTAACCCCATCATTCTACGGTAGGAAAGATCATGTTAATCGAAATTGAGAGATTAAGCGTAGAGCAGGTAGATTTAGGATGCCATTTTTTCCACAAACCATAGGGGTCATAGTAATATTGTTCGACCCCGGTAGGGTCATGTGCGGGTAAAATTGTGATGTTGTGTATTCACACCCTGCCACATACCCTGGTGGTGGCTTGCATAAATAAAATAAAAATCGCTATTTTTAGATTACCATGTGGGCCGGATATCGATCTAGAAAAATAACTTGCCGGCAGGAATATAAATTCTTTTCCAAATAGGGATTCAAGGAATAGAATGCTTTATGTGATTTTGATAGTACTACTGGAATGATTAAAGCTCCGAAATCTGTTTACTAACACTCCTATGTTCACGCCACAGTTCTTGTTGACAACATCGGATTTCATTAGTTTGCCTGGAATTCCGAAATACTAAAAGTAAAAAGTGCTATATTAAAAGTGAATGAATCGGAAGAGGGCAGATGGGAGTGATAGGAACACTTGTGGTGATGCATACCAAGCTCGAGGGCGCTAAAGTTAATTAAATTAAGTGGGGTCCGATTCAGGCACATGTCCGCGCGAGGTTAAATGGAGCTATTTGATCGATTGGGATTGGGATTACATTTTTCTATTTGTAGGTAGGTTTGACATACCTTTGATGTTGGTCATTCGAATAGGTGGTTCATGATGCTTTAAAATGTAGCTGTTTACGTTATTGGTAGTCTATAAATATTTATCCCTTAGGGTTGTTTGTGAATGAAAGGGATTATATACAAAATAAAGGAAAAATTTGAAAATATCCACAGTTAAAAAACTTTTATGTGCAACCATTCGTTTTTTGTTCAAAGTACTTAAAAAATTGAACCCAATGAAGTTTGGGTTAACCGTCAACCTAAGGAAGGAATTCGCATTGATGTCGTCTCTCCTTCCAATTCACTCCGCCAGGCTTCACAGTAACGTCACATTTCTCCTCGAAACTTTATCGAAACATCAGGAGAGGTTTTCTGTTTAACCTTATTAACGGTAAACGGTTAATGAATATTTTGGATCGGACTGCTGAGGCCTCTGCATCAACCCCAAGCCATATCCCTTCTATTCCTTTGTCCAAAACCCCCAAAACTAGCACGTTTCTCACCAACACTGCGCACTTGGAGGTCTGAAAATTTCGAGGGGGCTTAGGAAGCGGGCTGTGGCTGTGGAAAAGGACCCCTCTCTATCCCTTACTCCCCCTCTCTCTTATTCGCGATTTGCAGCGCGCGTTGCTTTGGTGCCTGTTTTGTTCTGCGGCGTCTTTTGTGCGTACAAACCACCCGACAGGCATTTGATTGTGAACATAAAAGACTCCTCTCGCCCCTTCTCTCTCTCTCTCTGACCACCGCGGAAACTTTGTACTCGCTCCTGCCTTAAAAATATTCCACTCCTCTTTCCTTTCCCCTTCGTGGGTCCTCCTGTCCAAGCATACCAAGCTATTTCGTAACACTCTCCATAAAATCCTCCCACCAGAGTACACCTCTCCTACGCGCAACAGTGCACATGACATAGACTAGTGATTACATGTAAATATATTCTACAGTTTCATGCTTCACTTCGTGAAAGTATGTAGTATCCATATTAAAATATTTTGTACTTTGCGTAGACTTAATTATTGAAATTGCATGTACATTTGCATAAATGTGTTTCGGTAATGCAAACATTTTATTTAGAAAATCAACGATAAAATGCTAGGCATGTTTCTGGAGAATAGAATGTGGTTGGGTAAAGTGAAAGTCCCTAGGAGGCGGGAAAAGTGGATGCAAATATTTTCATTGGTGATGGAATGTTGGAAACTAATTAAAAGGATGGACGTTTAACAATCGAGGTTGAGGGAGAAAAAGAATGGGATTGTAGGACAAAATGAAGGGATTATTCAATTTTCAAAGAGAATTTAATGAGTTGTAGGTTTTCAGGTTGTCTTTTAGGACTGAGGAGTATAGGAATAATGTCCATCCATATAAAACCTACATTCAAAATACCATAAAATGTGCCGATCATGGAATTCTGTTTGTATCCGTGCTGTTCCATTTTTCTCTGTAACGTTCGTTTTTCATGTATTTTACTATCCCTTTATTCTATAGTATTATATACGTATTCACAAAGCCAGTGGAAAGGTAGCAGGGTGCGTATTCTCAGCTTAAAAAATTTCCCGAATATATACGTACAAGTATTTACGGTTGTGCAATTTTTTCAGTGGTCATATGCTTCTCCTTGATTGTCGTCGTATCTATATGTCCTGTTTTCTTGTACCTATACTAAGTGCGTTTAAATCACTTAGTGTACCTTGGTTAATTGTTTTTATTTTGTATGTATCAGCTATGTTTAATGAAGTCTCATTTTAATATATAAATATAAACCATAAACACAGTAGTCAACCAGAAGGTCAGTTTCACCCACTACTAAGCCCGGCGGCGTGTTAAATTCACACATCAGGGTAAGGGGGCCAGTTCCTTTCCATGTGCCGGCTATGGTTTCCCAGGAAGATATGATACCCAAAAGATCACAAAGGTTGGGTGGAGCTGCAGGTGTCCAGAAAGGGTTTCTCGGGAATCTAACTCGGGCCCTCCGGTCAGTAGTCCAATGCTCTCCACCTGGAATACCGCGACCGACACATACAAATATAATAAAAAACTATATATATATATATATTATATGTATATATTGTACACACACACATTTATATAGTACATATGTTGCATTCACTTGAATAAAAATTCGAAAACGTATGATAAATATGAAACAATAAAATATGACCTCTTTACATGTAGGCACCCATGTTTGAGAGATGTTTGTTCCGACGGTCTTCCCGCTTTTATTTGTAGGGAACTAGAGGGAGGTGTAAAAGTGGCATGCACGCCAAAATGTTTAAATATGCATACAAGCGTCCTTATTGTATGCCATTTATTTTTAAAGAAGTTCGATTTTTGTGTGCATGTGCGTGTATGCATGTCTTCATGTATAAGATATGTGAAGGAGGAACACCAGACTGAACGATGCTGAATCCAAGCAGTAAAAATATATCCTGACCCATGTGCTGAACCACTGCGGTTATTTTATATGCTATCCATCCCTTACCGTATATTCCTATTCTAACTGTGGGAGTTTATGTATGCGTGTGTGTGCGTATACGAACATAAATAACCTCCTTCCCTTCCGTCCTCTAACGTTTCCACGTTTAACTCTCTGTCGTGGCGCTTCTAAACTCCTTTCCCTACCTGCGCCGACGGTATCCTGAGGTTGGGAAAGCCCATACTCCTCACCTTTCCATCCCTTCTGCCGCCATCGTCTCTCCTCCTATCACATCCCTCTTCCTTCTCAGGAGATCCCTTAATGGGAAGCCACACAAACCTCTTTTCCCGCCTCACCAGCGTATACCATTCCTTTGGCGACATCCTTGCCCGCATTTAACTTTAATCCCCTTCGTTTACCTTCTCCCTCTGAAAATCTTGCTTCATTTCGGCTGTTTTCACCTACTTTCTCCTTGTTTTATCTTTCTATTTTTCTTACAATGTCTTTCATTAAAATAAGTGCTGGCATGTCTGACATATTTCATTTTATTAATTATTTATATCTGTGATCTAACAGATACACGGATACAAATATAGACATTATGTAAAATACGACAATATTTTGTCCATATCAGAAAGTAAAAAATATAGGTTCTGAAATAATAGCCATTTATTTTTAATAAAATACCATTTATGGCCATTAAGGGAGAGGATAATGGATCTATACTTGTACTTGTACATGAGCATTTACTAACTCACCTACTTTAAAGCTGCTAAGTTATAGTCGAAGGAATTCTATTCGCTCTGATGCCCGAGGTATGTGAATTTCTCATATTCATGTCCATTTCCTTTCTCTCTGTGTCAAATTCGGAGCCCCACTTGGTAGCCATAAAATCACTTTAGCTGAGGGAGTACGAAGGCATCAGCGGGATTGGAAACTTGATCCCACTTGCCTGGAGCTTTACCCGCGAGGCTACCATGCCGCTGTATATATTATCTTTGAAAGAAATTTAGTGCGAAAAAGTATGTGTATCTTCAGCATGATAGGGTAAAAATCAATGTTGAAGATTGCCAAGAACTATATATATATATACAGTTCTTGGCAATCTTCAACATTGATTTTCACCCTATCATGCTGAAGATACACATTTTTTCGCTCTAAATTTCTATAAATATATATAATATATAGAAATTTATAAATATATAATATTATATAAATATATATATTTATATAATTATTGTGTGTGTACATACCTGTATATATATATATATATATATATATATATATATATATATAAAACTTAGACAGTAACACACAGCCCGAGAACACATAAAAAGAACACTCACAATAATATCTTGATAATTTCGACGGACTCGAGCTCCGTCTTCTTCGGAAGATAAGATATGACTTATATTCAAACACGAAATCCCGCCATACGGCGAAAAAATATTCATTCACATAGAAATAGATATAAGGAAAGGGGAAAGGTACACACATAAAGGACGAACACAGGAGAGGTGGGGAAGGCGGAATCAAGCAGACCACTATATATATGTACAGATTTTGAAATTATCTAGAGGTAAAACTTAATAAGTTAATTAATATCCATATGAATTGAGTTAGTATATTTCCACAGACTTCTACGTGAGTCTGTGGAAAATTACTAACTAGTTGAATGGGCATGAAACTACTCCACGAAGTGAAATCTGAAAGTGTAAAGTGCATAGTTTAATCAATTTCTTAAGTATTTCATTAGATATATATATATATATATATATATATATATATATATATATATATATATATATATATATATATATATATATATATACTGATAGTCATAACAAACACAGAAACCAAAACACACAAAAGAGGGAAAACTCACTGGTTCTCGAATTTTCGGTGGTCCAAACACCTTTCTCAAGAGGAATTAGGAACAGAATATATATATTCCTTTCACGCTCATTTAATCAAATTTTCTACAAAAATTATCCACTTTCATGCCAAAGTTTAAAAAAATACAGTGAGAGAAAAATTTGATGTTATTCAGAATTAAATTAAACATTCAAGTGGCACGAAAACCACCTTCCCGGCTTGTTCTAGTACTGGTACAGTAGTCGTCATATATACAGGTATATCTTCAACTTCGACGAAAATTACGACAGATTTTTCAGTTGTATTAAAACGTTACTCATTCCATTCAGAGGCTGCGCGATCGTAAGTTCCGCCCCATTGGTTATTAATCATAGTCATAACTTTTCTATGACGCCAATATTATTGACTTATAAATAATAGTTACCTTAACAATGTTTTAATATCACGAAAAGTTATACTGCACGGGAAATGAGAATAAGGAGACGAGTGGAAAGCAACAGTCGGCATTAGCCTGCTGCTAGTGACGCTTATGAGTACGTCTCAATGTGGTCCGAATTTGAATGCCCGATTTGGCTGGGGGCAATCAAAGTCCAGTACACAAACCGTCAGATGTATCATCAAGCTGATCATCATGAAGCAGCATATTTCATTGTTTGAGGGTCATTGTCAGAACCATAGTTGTATCCCCTCTTCCCAATCATATTCCCACAATAACTACTCTCTCTAATTAATTACAGGTGTTTGAAGGCTCAAACTAAATTTTATAGGACTTCAATTATATATTTGGGTAGTAATGACATTACATCTTGATATACCTTAATTTTTATTACATACATTTTCAAAGTAGCCACAAAAGCATTTGATTTCTTTTAATTAGTGCTAGTTAGCCGGGGATTTACCTGAAGGAGCAGATATTTTTGTAAAAATAGCCGTCCATAAAATTTAAAGAATTGAAATATATTAGTGCAGTAAATTCAAGAATGAGTTAAAAAATAAAAATTTGAAAAAACAAAAATAACTATATTTAATTCAATTTCATGCAGTTAAAATACCATATTAAAATTGGCAAAAACAATATATTTAAAACGTTAAGACACCTTAATGTGCATGTTTTTGTGGCTAGTGAGGTATGTTCCTATGCTATGCCATCTCAATACGCTAATTGATTTCTAGGTGATTTTGGGAAAGATGACTGACATAATTGAGTGAATAAAAGAGATAAGAAGGTTGGTCAGACATAAGTTCCATAGAATAGGTATAATATGCTGTGATATTTAGAGCTGGAAATTTCATAGTTAGAATTTCAGGCACTAGTAGCGCTCAATGCAAGGCAATATCTGCAAGGCAAAATTAAGTGTAAAAAGGATGAGGAAATGTCGTTTAGAATCTAAAGTAATATTTTATTCCCTTTCTTTAGATATACGTAAAACCTCTGACTTCTTATCTAATTCACTTTGTTTCTATTCTAGTTGTTCGTTTTAAAAACTTTTAAACTCCCATTTTTTAGTAAATTAACGAATTGGAAGATGATCAGCTTTACAGATGCTATCATTTTATGGATTAAAACAATGCATTTGAGTATGAATCAGCCCGCTCTCCTACATTCCCAGAGGGAGGGGACGAACCCCTCTTATTATGGCACTAAAAAAACCCACGAGGGAGCTTGAGGCTCAACCCAGCTGAGGCACCTGACGGAGTCTCACCCCCAGGACCAAACATATGGTGCCACTATTTCACTGTCGGAGGGTCGTTGTCAGCATCAGACCCCCCCTTTTCATTCATTACCGCCAGAATTTGTACCATCGCTAATTAACTACGTGTTTTTCATGGTGCAACGTTGTTATATAATTTTTGGTCGCATGAAATGAAATGGCAGAACAATATGTAAACTGACTTGTATCAAAATTTTTTAAGCTCCTCAATTTGTTCTGTTATTAATCATAATATGTTATTTTTCCATAATTCCTTTTTTAGAGCAACGGATGATGACACATGAAAGTAATCCAATTGAAATTAATAAATTAATTGCAGCAGTATTGCATAAACATAGTCTTAGTCATATTTGTAGAACTTAATATTAATAACACATTTTATTAATGGAGTAGTGTCAGTACATAGATACATCCAAATATTTTCTTAAAATTAATTTATATTTTGAGAATTGAGTAATGGCGTTATCATGATCTATAGTATTGCCAATTAGGTTCCCAAATACTGGTGTTGCGGTGGATGTAACGTGAAGGCGTTGGAGGTTGTTATATACGGAAGGGACACTGAGTTAAACAACAAATATATATATTTTCTGTGACGGAATCACCGGAGAATCTCCGTCAGTCCTCTTGTCTTTTATTTCACCTAGGTTACTCCGCGAACTCCCTCACGGTGTTTTTTATGTTAAGGTAATCGAAATTGACCCCACCCTCGTGGAATGCAAGAGAGCGGGCGGATTCAGATCCACTAAGGCGAAGACGAGCTAAAACGTTACTCAAGATGCCACAACTCAATTTTAACCCTATTTATGGTTCTTTCCTCTTTCAAAGCACTTTAGTTCCCTTATTTTTATCCCGTAGTAGCAGTAATACGGGGAATATGTGGACAAACTAGCAAGAAATTAGGATTTAATATAAGAATACTAGGAAAACGTCATGAAATAGTCAAAGATAAATGTTATCTGTCGATGGTTAGGCCTCATTTAGAATATGCTGCAAGTATATGGAATCCACGCGAAGTTTGATTAAGTGCCGAATCGGATCGCGTGCAGCGCAGCGGAGCTAGATTAGTAAAACTTTGTTATAATAGACTTAGTAGCGTATCCAATGGCGTATTAGAGGAGATAGGCTGGGAATCACTAACGGAGCGAAGATTAAATTACAGATTTAAGCTCTTGCATAAATTGGAAAGACGTCTCTTTAGCAGTGATGTTGAAAATGTATTATTACCCCCATCGCACTACGGCAGGAGGGATAATGTTAATAAAATTACAAATTTAAAGTGTAGAACAGGTAGATTTAAGAGGCCATCTTTTCCAAGAATGATAGGGGATCATAATGACATTGTTCGACCGCGGTATGGTCATGTTTGGGCTAAATTATTCTAGTGTGTATTCACCCCCTGCCGCACACCCTGGCGGTGGAGTGCAGGGTATACTACCTTGATCAAAAAGTTCCCGGAATTTATTCTCAAAATTAAAAATACAAGTTTATTCATCTAAATCTATATTGTCCCCTTCAAAGTAATCCCCATCGACTGCAACACACTTATGCCAGCGCTTGATCCAATCCTCGAAACATTTTTTATATTCGGTTTTCGGTATGTCCATCAGTGCTTCCTGCGATTTTTCCATTACTTCCTCTCGGCTGCTAAAACGCGTTCCCCGTAATGGTTTTTTAACTCGATTGAACAGAAAGAAGTCACAGGGAGCCAAATCAGGCGAATTCGGTGGCTGTTGGATGGTATTTGTTGCATTTTTCGTCAAAAAATTACGAATAATGATAGCACTGTGCGACGGTCTCGACGCACTGTGCGACGATTTCTGGTCTCTTTCGGCGAATTGCTTCACGCAAACGTCTCATAACGCCCAAATAATACTCTTTGTTTACTGTCTGGCCTTCTGGCAAAAATTCATGATGCACTACACCGTTGTAACCCATGAAAACCGTCAGCATTGCCTTCTTTTTTGACTGAAAACGACGTGGTTTTTTTGGTCTCGGCTCATTTGGTGAACGCCATTCACTTGCCTGATGTCTGGATTGCGTGTCGTACTCATAAACCCACGTCTCGTCTCCAGTAATGATCCTTTTGATGAATGTGGGATCGGATTCAGCCTCGCAAATCATGTCTTTTGCGACGTCAACACGGTCTCTTTTTTGCATGAAATTGAGGTCTTTTGGCACCAACTTTGCTGCTACACGACGGAAACCCAAATCATTAACCACAATGTCTTGGGCGGATCCATAGGCAATGTTCAAGTCCTCCGCTATTTCTCTGATGGTTAATTTGCGGTTATTGACCAACATTTCTTTTACTTTATCAATTTTTTCACCGACTTTCGATGTCGATGGTCTGCCACTGCGTTCATCATCTTCGATTGACTCACGACCACTTCTGAACCGCTCGTGCCACTGGTAAACGACCGTTTTTTTTAGAGAATCGTTGCCGAAACACTTTTCCAACATTTCCAACGTCCGTGCGCCACTAAATCCGTTTTTTACGCAAAATTTAATACAAGTTTGTTGTTGCAAATTTAAATCCATTTCTGCAATTGTAAAAAATCGCCAACACACACAGAGATAGATGTACTCTTGGCTACGTAACTTTTGCAAATGTCAAGTTATGACACTAAGATTTAAAGGGAATATCAACAACAGATGTACCAATTTAACAAAAAAAACAGAACTCAAATCGGAACGATGGGAGTGCCACACGGTGGTTATTCCGGGAACTTTTTGTTCAAGGTAGTATATAAATAAATAAAATAATTATCAGAGGCAAACGATAGCCGAGATCAAGATCGGGCTATTTGGGATAGGTGGGTAGTTGGCAGGGGTATAATTTTTATAAGGAATAGGGGGAAGGTTTTTGAGGAATCCGGCACCTACATTAACCTATTCTTTCCGAAAGATACCTAATAATACATGGTATGACGTCCCATCAATCGGACGGTGTACTCTATTTGAAGTAATTTTCACGTAGCACTCAAATAGGGGTCAGTAGGAATACCACTGATGAATTCTCTCACCTTGAAATTTGAAACCGAGTCACCACTAGTCACTAGCCATTGCACCAAAACAGTCCTCATTTTTACCTCGATGAATATGGCTGTAATAATAAAATATTTGTATTTGCGATGATTTTGATGAACACAACAAAATCACCTTTTTCTATTTTTAAAAATATCCATGTGCAGGGTCGAGCAATGCCGTCGAGTTACATAATTTTTCGGAAGAAGAGGAAGGAGGTAGGAAAGAGTAATTGGCTCGTAGAACAGGGTGAGAAAAGGGGAAGGAGGGGAGAGGCAAGCATTTCTAGTGGAGCTTAGAAGAATAAAAGGGGGAAGGTGGGTAGGGCATAGAGACCACAATGTTAGCGGCGAGTTTAAAGCGGCAAATGGTTGGGATACATTTTAGGAAATTGGGTTATGAGGGAAAAATAGTTTTCGGTTCTTTCATGTTATTTCCTAGTGGTAATAAAAGTTTCTTCCAAGGATTCACATATAAAATATCTTTTTATACGTTTTACAAGGACTTTCAACCAAATCGGTGGGATTTTAATCAGTGAAAATTATCACTCTTCGAAAGAAACGAGTCCAAAAAAATATCACATTCATTTACTTTTTGGTTTTTTTTAGCGCTGTGTAATGCAAAATCTGTCCGAGGTGGATGTTCGAGAGCAATCTTCTGCAGTACTTTACTTGTCATCCAAACATTAATATTTTCTCGATTCATTCTTTCGTTGCCCAGAAGTCTTGCTAGCAAAAGCGATTTCCGATTTTTCATATTTTTTCTTACTGGGAATTTGAAATATTCACATGCTTTGCTCTAAAGGTTTCGGTACCTTCGTAAGTGTTAAGTTCGGCTATTGACCTGAGAACCCCGGATTCCAATATAGGCCTCTAGGCCGTCAATGTTGGTTAAACCCAGGCTGTGCGATTTTCTGGTTACCATAATTTTCTGGGAAACCGCAGGTCGCTCTGGGGTAGAGGTTGACCCCATTACTTCGAATGCGTGGATTTTACACTGTAGGGCTTAGTACTCGAATAGGTGAGCCCTACCATGACCTATCAAAGGCCAACTTTTGATTGGAATACTAGTGTGATACTTGAATTAATTTTATCATTGTAAAGGCGCATGGCGTATTAAAGTGAAAGAATAACTAACAGATTGGTTGTCATTGTAAATCTCAAAACTTCTCGACCTTCACCTTTTGATTCCCAATTGATACTGTTTTTGTGCCTTGGTTATTCTTTTGTCGCAATAGAAAATGGGCGTTTTCCATATTCTTTTTCGAATGCCCCGTTTTCTTTTCTCATTTCCTCTAAAATATAGGTATGCATCTTTCTCGTTTTCACTTTATTGTTTTCTCTTTCCCCTATTTACATGGTTTTCGTGAGTCAGGTGCCAGATGGGGTGTAGAATATTTCTATGAGAAGGTCGTCACCTATTGAAGTAACTCCCTACACAAAAGCGCTCATATATTGCTTTTAGTATGTATATGTTTAATAGAAATTTTGCGTGAAACATTTAAACTAAATGCGGTTATATTTCCGATGCAAGAAATAAATAAGAATCTAATTATTCACTTTTTCTATTTAAATAAAATAAGGCGGTTAACGGGAGTTGATAATGTGGATAGAAATAACCCAAAAAACTATAAGTCCGAGCTCACGGCATAGCTTCTCATTTGGGGAATATTTTGCAGAGTAATGTGCATATACTCCGATACATCCGTTCCTATTGAAAGGTAAATAGAGATAACGGCTCGGTAATCATTCTACAGACCTTAAACCACAAGTACTGGTGTTCGTATTCGTCACAGCTTGTCGCAGGGGTTAAGTAACGCTCCCGTTAAATTAGAGCGGTAGCGTTAATAAAGTATCGAGTTTGCAGCCTTGGTCAGTCAGCCTTATCGTGTTGGACCCAATCTCTCACTGCTTTGCAATTTACAGTGAATCTTTTCCTTCGTCATTCTGCTTTTCTCGTCCATACCATCTTCCTCCTCCTCCTCCCACATTCTCTCTCAGGCCTTCACGGACTACTAGTATCTCCCATGCTATCCCTCTACACTCTCTTCTCCCCCTCCCGCTCTTCCCTCGTTTCATCCCCGACCCCTCTGCCAAAATCGTACTGGTATCCCTCTCCATTCACGCCTCCCATTCCGGTGAGCAGCCTTCGTACAGGTCCTCACCGCAGATTCTCTCCCCTTCTATCCATCCTGCCACGCCCGAAACCAATCTCAACTCCTCTCCCTTCGTTCTTCCCAGCTTCCCCCACCAGCATGTAGCCTCCCTTTAACTCCCTCTCTCTCTCCTTAGCCTCCTTTGATCTATCTCTTTTGTTAAGGGATTCCAACCTTCTCTCGCATGGATTTCGTGGTGGCCGAGAGGAACCAAGAAGGGTAAGAGGTTTCGGGGGAGGTTTTTCGGGAGGGGTGATGGAGTTGGGGAGAGGAGACAGAATCGCGGGTACCCTCCGACTCGCCTCACACCCTTTCGTTCATATCCCAGGATCATTCCTTCCCCTAGAGCTCGCAGACACCATTTTCCTCTGCCGCCACAAGCGTTTCTCTCCCTTTTTCCCTTTTGTGTCACTCCTTCCCTACGACTCCATTCACTCCCACTCTCTTTCTCACTTTCATCGCTTCCAACATCTCTCTTCCAACTCTGTAGATTCCTCACCTTATTTCAGCCCTCCTCTCTCAGCAGCTTCCCCGTTGCCTTTTCTCTCTCCCAGTCAGCCACCATCCTTTCGCCCCATTACAGTAACCCCTCCATCACCTTCTTTAATTCTCTCCTCCTGTTTTATAAAGCGAGCTTACCTTTCAAATTTTCGGGTCCCTCCCTTTTTCAAGCACTTAATGAAATTGAAACTGTAACTTAACCAAAGGGTAGGGATGTAATGAAGGAGCTGGAGAGCAGATTGATCCTTAAGTGTTCATATCCCGTTCCGAAATCTGTTACTGAAGTTGAATGTGTATATTATCTTTTTAATTATCAATAGCAATGTGAAGGAGAACGTTATTTACACGCACATTTTTTTCCTGTGTACCTTCATGAGGGCAAGTGTGTTAGGTCACTAACCATTTTGGATTATTTTGATTTTAAACAAGAGATTTATATCCTGCCGTTGTGATCACAAGGAGTGCAAGGGAACGATTCCCCAAAAAATTAAGTAAACGGAAATCGAAGCAAATGATCATCCTCTGCTCATAAGGCGATGATGGTGTTATCGATATGAAAAATGGTCTTTTGTTGGTGCAAAAGCTCATAGCAGGTGGAACTTTGTGTGAAAACGTATCCAAGAAGCCTTGGCAATGGACCATCTGCTATTTTCCTTGGGAAAAGGGATTCTTATATAAGCGTATTCGGTGGCCATGGAGTAATGGCGTCGGCGTTGTGAATTTATGTGCACTCGTTTCTGCTTCATTTTTAGAAGAAATAGAATTTTCAGTTTACTAATGTAAGTGTGGATTCTGGAAGCTGAACTCATCATATGCGTCGCAATAATACTGTATAACGTGTGAACTCTCTTTGGACCAAACTCACTGTGCTCATTGCTTTGCTAATAGATACAATGAGTAGATGGCGATGCGTTATGCAACGAGAATTTTGAATAACTTAGCTGATAAAGAGTGGAAGACAATTATTTCGTCTCATGTAAATTGTAAAATACTAACTTTGAAACTAGCAAGTAACGCAGTGTAATAGACTTTGAACAGTGTACGTTCACATGTTTCAGAGAAAGAGAGAGTATTTTTAGTGTTTGTTCTGCCCCCGATTGAAGTACGTATTCAATAAAGAATTTTATCAGTCATAACTTTGACCTTGACACAGATTAAAAACGTATGCGATATCACTTACTATGCTTTATTTCATCGAGTGAAGAATATTCCTCTGAAAGAAGACTTAATAATATAATAAATTCTTGAAATCATTGAAATAGGAATAGCTCTACAGATATCATAGACATGATTAATTTCCGATAAGTAAAATGGATGGGTGAATTAATTCAACTTAGGTATTTTTGTATGACATAATAATGGGACGAAATATTTGTCAGAGTGGCGCAGTGCTAGTTGGTCTGAGAGAAGTTTATATATCATGGGGGGTAATACCACATACCATAGCATTTACATTGATACACCAAGTGTTGACTGACTGGGCACCAGAGGCCAACTGTTTGCGAGCAGTTTCAGCGTACAGCAGAAGCGAGCTGTTACCGTCAGTGATAGAGGAATGGTCTAGATGTAAGGGTAAAAAATGAGGGATGTTTATATCAAATATAGGCACCGGAGGCCAAAAATTCTGTACCGCTTATCCCGATTAAGGGTTACTTTCAAGGCTCAGGCCTTAAGTTTTCAATATGGTGGGCGAGGAGAAGGAGTTGTTAAGAGAGTTTGAAAAATTGCAGAAATGATTAGTGGAGGATATACATATATCCTGTAATGACTGGTAGAGGTATATTGAAGGCTTTAGCTGAAGGAAGAATGTTAGTAAACTGGTTGGAGGAAGGAAAAGGATATCTTTATTGTAAGCGTTAAGCCAGGTAGAAGGTACGATGAAATAAAGAAGGAAATAGTGTCGGACAAAACGGTTCTCATGACACCCAGAAGATATTAGCTGTATGAAACCAGCCAAAACTTACCTGTATTGAATGCCTAAAGAAAATGCCAATACACTAATTCTGGCCTATCTTTTATAACTGAAGCTTTTATGATAAATTAACATGCAATAACAGTGTTAAATTTTATTAACAGTTTCCCTAATGAAACCCTTTTATTTTCCTAAATTTTATCTTATTTTCCTTCTCTTAACCTTGACAGCCGTTCGCCGTCAAGGCGAATTATTTTTACGCTCTGATATTGTTGCATATTATGCATGTTAGCGAATGATTCCGTTAAAAGTTACTTTTTCAGTTTATTGAAATTTTTTATAAAACTTGTGGTTTAAATAAGAGATTGTGTAGTCATTGAAGTAGCAGAGATATATGATCAGCTCCTTTATTGTAAATGTATGAACGATGATAAGCTGGAGCTTTCACTTTGTTAACCGAGGGTCCTGTTATGGGAGGCAATTTAATTATTCGACCAACTATAAAAGTCACTGTCATTTCTTGATGTTCGTCTTGATGCGTGTGCAGCTGCTGATCAAATATTTATCCTTTTAAGAAACATATGATATTTTCTTATTTATAAAGAAATATCCCTTAGGGGTGGTTAAAGAACTATCATATAAATGGCTAATATTCCTTGAATGAAATCATTAATATTTCTAACAAAAACAAAATAACTTCAAAGGTTAGTAAGAAAAGGAAATTATTGAATTTTAATCCACTACATAGCATTAGCACTACTTTATGGTGCAGGAGATTAATGAAAAAACTCTCGAAATATCGAAAGTAATATCAAATATACAATATATCGTGCGGGTAACTCTACGATCGGTTATCGATGTCTTATATATTGGTTAATATGTTTGCTCAGTCCTATAGAAAGAAGCAGTAGAGAAAATTGTCATGATTTAAACTGCATTGCCTTCCTGAATAATGAAGTAAGATGAGAGTAGATGGTAAAAAAAATCACTTCCATACTCTATCGGTAATACAGTATACCGGTTAAGGTAGGCTTCTCGATGGACACAAGTTACTAAATGGTGCAGCGAAAATTTCCGTCTCCCCTAAAAGAACACGACCCAACATCCCACTCTACCAGAAGCCCCTCTCAACTGCGTATACTTCCTTCATTCCGTCCAAAATCTCTATTTAATTTGTGCTCCATCCTCCCTTGCCTAACATTCTCCACTCCATCACAGTCTTCAAAATGCCATTGCCAATCAAAACGATCTGCATCCATCTTTCCCGTCTATTTTTTATTTCTCCCAACTACCTCTCCTCCACCATACCTAGCATTCCCTTGCTTGTTTTCCGTTCTGTCCACGCCAACCATTCAATCCTTCTCCACAACCACTTTTCAAAAGATTCCAATTTTAACCTATTCCATTATTTTCATCCCATACCTATGCCACTGGTTTTTCTATTCACCCAGCAGAATTTGCAGCCCCCAACTGACTGATAAACTACAGCTTGATAATATGGAAACAACTGATTTTATAAATTGTCCGCCAATTTTTATACCTATCTCCAGTTCATCCCATGCCTCTTTGACCATTCCCTCCACATATAGGCTCAACAGCGCGGGTGATAATGGGCACTCCTGCCTTCCTCCTCTTCATTTCACTTATCATCCGAACTCTCTGTCCCGCACTCGCACTTGAACTGTCTGAGCCATATACCGGTTGCGGATTAGTCTTCTATTCCTCCAATATACTCCTATTTTCTGCAATACATTCATTAATGCTACCCAAGTTACTCCATAAAAAACATTTTGAAGTCTTTAGACAAATATATCTCGATGGTATGTGATATTTCCTCTCTTTATATATTAGTGACATTATTACTGCAATGGCAATAAGCGTGCCTCTCCCCTTCCTGAACCCAATGTGATCATCCCGTAGATAATCGTTTGCTCTCCATTCTCTTGTTGATGATCCTGAGAACAACTTTAGCTGCGTGGGCAATCATATTTATAAACTAACTTATAGAGAAGCAAGCGAACAGGAGAAACATAACTAAGCCGTAAAAATATTTATAAAAGGAATCATAATACCACTATTAGGAATTGTCCACCGGGTTAGTGTAGGTGGTGGCATGAAGTCACTCGGTAATGTACGTGCTTAAAGATGCTTACTAAGATTGTGCCAATTATACTTTAAATCGATGCCACATATTAAAATAGCCCATTCTATACGCTAACTAACTTCCGTAACTACGTTAAAAATGCTTATTCCTGCCCTCCATCTACCTCGCTTTGCCAGCATTATTCCCGCCATTATCCCATTGCCTCGCAGTATCCCCTGCATCTAATTGACTTACCTTCTTCGAATTTTTCCCAATAGCAGTACATGTACATACATATATGACTCAAAAATAATCCTAGATTATAAAAGGGGTAAAGATCACACAAAAAATAAACACATGATATACGTACGAAGATCCACCAAAGAAGGTGGTTTTGCCACTGACATTTTGTTGCACCGTTACATAGTCTGTTTTTTTGGATACGTTATATTTTTTAATTACTTGTATCATATAAATATTCTAGATACATAAATGTATACATATTTATTTATTTGCATATGTGTATATTTCTATATACATACAAATGCAAATAAAGTATACTGTATAAATATACATATGTGTACATATAAAAAATATATATGGAAACATTTTTTATGTATACATATATATACATATAACTTTCTACACATGTATATATATATATATATATATATATATATATATATATATATATATATATATATAGATGATGCGGAAGTACTCACGAGAGCAATATAACTTTTGGACGGCACAATAGAACACAGAATAAAACAGATAACACGTAAAAGGACACTCACACTGTAGATGATTTAAGCTTTCGGCCTCGGAGTAGGCCGAAAGCTTAAATCATCTACAGTGTGAGTGTCCTTTTACGTGTTATCTGTTTTATTCTGTGTTCTATTGTGCCGTCCAAAAGTTATATATATATATATATATATATATATATATATATATATATATAACATATACACACATAAATTAGTTTCGAATGTTGATTGTTACTCACAAGGAAACTTCGAAGTAAATAATGTCTTTTTTTTCCCTTGAAAGAGATTTTTTTATTTTTGCCTTTGGAGCCTTTGAATTTATTATTTTTTTTACCCCGCACGCTGTTCATCTTCGTCTTGACGAACCAATGTTCCATCCTCTCCCTCATGCTTCTTCTACTGATTCCCATGACAATGATGTGTTTCTCTTCCTGCCTTCCCCGATCCCTTTCTTGCCAAACAACGCTCATCTTGTTATCCATCCTTCTCTCCCTTCCCGGGAATGTTTACTTTTAATCTTGCCTCATCTCTTGCATACCGCTGTTTACGGACAATGGAAATCTCTTTCTAATTCAAGGGAGTGTCGACCTTCCTTGAATTACGACGGTTTTGAAAAAATCAAATTTTCACAAGGTGAGGCACATTACTTTAAAGGCACATATTTTTTTCTTTGGGCAATATTGGCTCATAAAATCGTCTCCGGTCTCCGATGATTCATTCTCATCCCGAGGGCCTTTAGGTACCAACTTAACGGGCCATCGGGTGATTAGAATTGAAGTGCTTTTGATCCTGGAGTTTGGTCCGTACATGCTGTGTTGCTGCGTAAACAAGGGTCTCAACAAAACAAGCGCTCTTACCGTACCGTGAAAGAAAAAACATAAAATTTTCGAAGAATCACTCTTCCCGGAAATTTTCAATTGGAAAGTAAAACGTGAAATTGTCAAAAAGTATGTTAGACTATCATAATTTGCGTCATTATTATTTAGGTTATACCGCCTACGCGCATTCATCTACTGATACACTACCTCAGTCGCTTGGATCTTCGAAGGCTCAACACCTTCAGGGTAATTTCCTTCGCGGAAGCGATTAAACGTGTAGTGTCGTAAACTTGTCAACTTTACACGAAGTCCTCTCATAAATCAATCCAGCAGCTCGATGACTTTGGCTGAAAATTCAGCGGTATTAATATCTGCGCGTAATTTTTTCCCAGAATATTTATTACCACATACATATAATGTAATTGTAGTGTCACCAGAAACTATTACTCCCGTTATTTTGGTCATAAAACCATGTATGAGGATAGGCTGAAAAGTAATGCACACATGCTTGTAGACACCAAAAAAAAAAAAATGGCAAGATCTGGAAAAAATTACATCCAAGTACAATTCTTAAGTTTTAAAATCAAATATTTATTTTCAGCATAGCTACATTTAAGGCTAACTTATGTCTCCCAACGTGTAACAAGTTTTTTCATTCCGTCATTGAAAAACTCTTCCGACTTTTCTCGAATCCTGGAATTGACAGCTTCCTTCACCTCATCGTATGAGGTGTGAGAGACACCTCATTTTAAAGTGTCTCTTGAGTTGAGGAAAAAAGTAAAAATAGCAAGACTTAAGATCGGGGGAATAAGGAGGGTGTGGAATCGGTACAAATTTCAGGTTTCACAGAACCTCTCTAGTTTCACGCGGGGTGTGTAGACGAGCGTTGTCATGCTGTAAGGTTATTGGTGCCAGACTACCTTTAACATGACAAACTCGAAAAATATGGTTTGCGATGCGCTTTTGAGTGATTCACCGGTTATTGAGAATCAAATCTTCGACGAGTTTGTGAAGTTTATCGTCTATGGCAGTGATCGAACGTCCGCTGCGTGTTTCAACAAGAATTATCGCTTTTCCAGGCTCACAACCACGATATTTTCTTATTCATCGATTTACAGTAGACCTATAAACAACATCGTCACCATAAACAGCCTTAAGCGAGAACGAATCTCAGTAGGAGTCACTTTTTAAGTCACGCTGTTTAACTTGCGTTGGCACAGCACTAGAACACCTATCCATACTTCCGCTTCTCAAAATGCACTGGATGAATTTAACGACCTCAAGCCTGCGCATGCGTGTTGATGGGGAATGTTACTTCCACATTCCTCTAGGAGTGCTTCTGAAGGTCATGCATGCATTAGTTTTCAGCCTCCTCTCGTATAATCGTTCTAGATTCTGTTTATAATCGTTCTAAGATTCTCTTAGAATGGCAAGGGTGGCGTGGAGTAACTACTTCCAATGCTATTTATTTTATTTATTTATTATCGACTTAATTGGGCGAGGTTGAGACTAAATAGTCCCTTCTTCCACCTAACCCTTACATTACATACATTAAATTGAAGACAATTACATACAGCCAAGCCCTGGATGGAGAAAAATCCACCCAGACGGGAATCGAACCCGTGACCTCACAGTTGGTAGACGAGGACGTTACCCCGCCGCCACCGGGGCCGGCTATACTAATAATCTCTAATAATATTCTATCTATCCTCTAATAATATCCTATCCTTTAGGATATTATTAGAAGTAGTTTATAAAAGTAGAGTTTTTAATAACCTTGTTCACTATTCACTTTTACTATTCACCATTAATTATTACTATTATGCCAAACTCAGTACTAAATATTCTAGAGGCATACAACGCAAAAATATTTTTCAACCCGTATAATTTCTACCTTCCTTCCGTGCAACACTTCCAATATTTCCTGAATTGGCGTTTGATAGATCATCAAATCGATTTTTCGAATATTTACTGCAGGTTATGGATAAGATTCATTTTGTTTTCGGTGGAACACGGCTTTACTTTAGTGGTGTGAATATTTTTGGGGTACCAGATCTTCCCGGGAAATACGTGTATTATGCTGGACTTGAGTGGTCGATTGGTGTGGTGCGGCAACATGACTTCCTTTCTCAAATGCAAAATGGTTTTAAAAGAGGAAGTTATTTTGCCACACCTTGTATTATAGTTGGTGCAATTATTATTTTATCTGGTCAATGATTTTTATTGCGTATGAGATATTTCTCTTGCGTTTTCGTACTTTTTCCACATTTTTACTTCTGGCCTACATAAGTTAAGACGGACAAAGAAGGAAGAACAAGACTTTTTAAGGAGATCTACATTGTCACAGGTGCCATTAAAAAAGTCTTTTTTAAAAATTCCATGGTTAAGAAGGTAATTTCGATTATTATACAATATTTTTATCATTAAAAATGGCATACATTCATATCAATTCTGGTTATGATTATAATATATTGGGGAATTTAGGATGTTTTGTTCAATTGATTCAATTCAATGTTTTGATCATTATTTTCGCAACTCATATAATGCTGTATTACACGGAGAGATCTTTCCATTCTGTTCTTTAGGACGACCTTCAAAATGTTTTTTTAGTTTTGAATTCATGGACATTCGTTTGATGCCGGTAGCGTGAATTTTTGTCAGATCCTTGAGCTCTTTCATAGACCTACTTTCGTATATGCACCCTAATCAGAGAGGTGTGTGATGAACACTTTCCATTCAGGCATACCACTGAGGACAGTTTTTCGCCCTTTCGTCAGTTCAGCCCTTCGCCCCCTGCTGTAATACGAGTCCCGCGACCTTTTATGTTTTCCGCTTCCCACTCCGAGTTTCATTCGAGCACAGCAGATCCAATCGCATCCCGCCCCATTCATAGATGGCGCTGCTCTGTCACCTCGCACGCTCTATCTCTCTCTTCACACTCCATTGTCTCACGGGGCAAATTATGCGCCTGGAGTATAACCGCGGAAGCCGAGGAAAAGTCAGGGCTGCCAACACTTCCACCCTTGTCAACCTCTCGCTCGTAATATCGCCCCCTCCACCCCTTTACCCTTCCTGCCTTTCCTCGCTCCCTCCCTTCCCCCACACATCCTCCTTATCGCTTCATCTCCCCTCACCCACACATTTCACCCGCCTCACTCTATGCCAGTCGTCCCTTTGCTTCCCCCTTGCCTTCTTTGTTCCACAAAAACCCAGAGGTATAGTATTCTCTCTAATCAGGATGAGATATAGTGAGGATATTAGCTCCGTAGTTTGTGAATTCCTTCGGAGTATCTCATTCGCATTCAGGGGATGTAATATATTGGGAAATTTTGTGGGTCTCATATCGTTTGTGACGCCAAAATTATTATTACTCTCCCACCCTCCCTCTTTCACTCCCTCTCTCGTGTCGAAGAAATAGGTTTGCGTGAAAAACGGATTGGTGGATGAAGGAGCGTCCTAGAATCTTTGAGGATTCGAGGTAAATCCACAATGTTGCCCCACTTAGTGCCCAGAATCATTTACGAGAATTGCGGCCCGTAAATCATGAGTGGCGAATATAAAAACGGATATCATATCTTTTCCTTCCTACTCTGGCCGTTCTATTTTCATGCAACACATTTATGGCCACAATTTATATCAAATCAGGAAACTTGGCAAGCTTCCGCATCCAGCTCTGGAGTTGGAAAGTATGTATAGCGTGCCACATTAGGAATTTTTGTATTATCCACTTACTCAAGACATCGCCTATGATCGCATGACTAACTCAGTGTTGTTCTTGAAAATTGTAGATCGTTTGGAAGAGCCAGAAGATGACCTAGATCGTAGGACTATTATTGTTAAACCTAGGACTAAAATTATTTCACATCCTCATGTATTACTCGTAAATTTCGGAAATTTCTTCGTATATAAATCTCTAAATGGGATATGAATTTATGGCTAACTTTAGCATTAGACTGTTAGCTATGGTGAAACTTTGTTGCTGTGCAAAACACTGTTTTTGATGCACTTTCATGATTTCAAATGTTAGGCTAGTGTATATGGCAAGGACATAACTCCTTTCCTAATAGAAGTTTAAACGTTATCATACTATTAAGGAGAAGTGAATGTTATAGCAAACATAAGATAAAGCATCAGCTAATTACATTAGCGAGACCTAACATTTACTCACGTCTACTTTTCTTTTTCAGAAAACCATACAAAAATGTCCTCAAAGTTTTAATTAAAAAGGAACTTCGATTAACTTGCCTAATTACTTCCCCTTTGGATGCTCCAGTATTCTTTCTAGAATTTATTTTTGTGTGTTTGGAATGGTCATATTTTTTTTAAATAATTGCAGAAAGAAAATGAAATTTGGGGAACAGGGCTAATTGTGATATTCCCATCAATTATGAAAACAATCTTAACTGTTAGTCTACCCAGAGGGTTTATAAATAATGAGTATAGGCGTATAAAACTCAAAATGTTATTTCCTTTTCACTACAGATAAATGTGAAAACTTATTTTATTAATTCTAATTTGATACTTACCATATCGAGGGAAATGGTAGTCCATGTGATTCCCACTAGCGCCCCTGTACACCCTCGGCTTCGTCAGAGCCACGTTATTTTTCGGGTTTCGAGATCTTGTGAAACGACAGGTGACGCGAAGGAAAGAACAGGCTCCATACCATCAACGAGTCTTACCCACCATTGGATCTAGTATTAAGTTTGGTCACCATCACTTGTTAAACCAACATTTGGATTGGGTAATGTAATTTAGGTTTAAGATAACTGTGTAAAAGAACCTAATTTCTTATTTTGTCAGTGATTGAAAGGCTCCAAGTTCACTTCGGATTGATGCACATCCGAAGACCGCCATTAAAACTATCAGTGCCCAATTATATTTTTAGGCAATAGATTTAATTGATAGTAATGTTTGGTCTCTGGAAGTGATTTACGATAGCTGACACTTTGATCTTAAATTCTCAGGTGTGACTACTTAGTTAAGGTCTGAATATCTAAACTTCTTTGATTTTGAATGCGCCAGAAAATAACATTATCCTTCTGACCTTACCTATTTAAAAATGTGTGATTACAATTAAAATTCAGTGCACACCCTAGACAAACTCAAATAGGTCTTAAATGAAAGCATATTAGCTATTAGTCATGTAGAAATAAATGGTTCAGCTTTGCCTTAAATAGTTACTGATGATATTATGTTTGCCTTAATAAAAACGCTTTTGACCCTCTATTTAGTACAAGTAGGTCTTCAGAACACCATTGACCAATTTGTATTAAACTATAAATGTTAATTACTCCTTTTTATTTTTCGAAGTTATATTTAGTATTACTGTAAAATTAACCTCAAAAACTAAAATGAAGGCGGTTTTTATTAATTAACTCGTAACACATGAAAGATATATGGAGTGGAAGTAATTGTACGGGAGATTAAATCCAGAAAATGTTTTGCGCCCTTATGGTGAAAATATGTGGTTTTTTTCTGAGCCGCTAGGCAATATACAGGTTCGGGTGCAATATACGGGTTCGTCCGGAAAATAAGTGTACTGAGCTCAGGAAAAAAAAATTATTACATATCTTAAGCTAATATTCCTCAAAATAGGACCCTTGTGAGTCGATACACTTGTTCCAGCGGCGTTTCCATTCCTGGAACGCTCCCGCGAAGGCATCATCGGGAACCTCTCGAAGACACGTCGTCACGGCCTCTTTGACGGCGTCCCGTATCGCGTTCCTTTCAAACTCCTCTTTATCTTCGGGAACAGAAACGTTCTCTAAAATATGTGGATCATTTTTGCAGTGATCCGCAAGTTGTGTCGCGATTTCCAAACGATTGAGTCTTTGATCATCACTTTCGGCACCAACTTTGCACAAATTTTTCGCATCTGTAATTGGTCCCTAATAATCTCGTGCACTATTGTTTTTGGCACATTACACTGCTCTGCTATCATCCGAACACTAAGACGACGATCAGAGTTCAGTACATCGCGAACTTTTCGCACATTTTACCGCAAATTTGATGGAATAACGCTGCTCCAAAAACTTCGGCATCGCGTTCCGTGACGTGGGTCGAGCGTGGAGGTTCGCATTAACAGAGCTCCTCACTACACCACAGCTCAGAGCCGACTGCCTTTTTCAGCAACGCTTGCCAACATACCCCCCTCCAATCGCAGCCCGTCAGAGCGGTGCTGGGCGCGCCTGGAGCGGCGGGAAAAAATCAGTACAATTATTTTCCGGACGAACCATTTATGTTTTATATGGCTGATATGTTCTAATTACGTATATGGCTACACGTATATCAAAGGGTTCCAAGGTTAAAATAGTCCCAAAAATCTTGGCTTTATTTATAAAACTAATTTTTTTTGCGATCTATTGTAGATTGATGATAATTATTCCCTTTAGCAAGTAGAATCAATATGGTTATGCATAGCTGATTATTCTTGTAGACATGGATATGTTTATTCAATTTTAAATTTATTAAACAGTCCATTTTAATCGCTCTATGAAAATAAGGAATAGATGATAAAAAGATCCTAGCATTATATTTCAGTCAGGGTCTGGAGAATGTGGGCTAAGATTATTATGCAAGTTCCATCTCAGCTGATGATGAAAATCGTGAATTTTCAATATCCTATTTTATCTCAAAAATAAGTTTTTTTAAATGCATTAAGCTATGCCAGGAAATGAGATTATACGTGAGTTCTTCGCTTTGAGAAAATGTATATTTTAAACGATTCCTGATGAACTTTCAGAAATCTATGTTTCTTAACGTTATGAATAAATTTATTTATAAATTTCAGTGTCTGGGTTCTTCACATGTTTTGAACATAATTTTATTTAGGCCCGATCTAATTCAGCGCGGGAGAGCGGTTCACTTATTTCTAAAAGAATCTGTGTAAGTTCCTTCATTTTAGTCAATCACACCATTATTCGGTTTGCACCTTCCTACTGCCCAATTCTATCATCCCTCGGTGGCTACTTCAACAGCATATTGCATTAATTCCTTAATGACTGTGTCCATCCATTTGACATCTTTGTAAGAGAGACTTTCCACCCTTCACCACCACCCTACCCTATGAGAATACGTCCATAGCTTCCAATAAGCTGTCCTTCACATGATTCACCTGTTTGCAACCGCGCCTTCGATAATTATGGACTATAGTTTCTGCTTGATCTATATAACCATTTTTTTAAACAGGCGCTTCCAGATTACAATCTGGCTAATAATAATTACTGCGTATACTTACCTACGTCCCATGTTCTCTTCGTAGTACTCCCAAAAAATCTTTTCTTGACGACTTTCTGTACGTAAGTACAAAATTCATTCAAAGCTCGGCGTAAAAAAAATTTTTTTTCCAAAGATCGTACCTTTCCACAAACCCTGACGTATTTTCAGGCCTATATCATTGTCATCTATCACTTCCTTCCTCCTATTTTGCAAACTCCCTGCAAGCCACGATGAATAGACTACATTTAGTGGAACTAAGCTGCGAATCAATCACGGAATGTAGGCTAAATTGCCGAGGTAAATGAATTGCATAATTTTGAAACATTTCTCTTTTGTGATAATATTAGAACTTTTAAAAGTCCCGTCGAATTGTTGTTGGATATAAAGAAAATGTTTGTATCATTACTTCACTGTATAGTGAAAATATGTCGCTTTTTTCTGAGCTGTTGGACAATACAGGTCTTATCCAGATTATGGCTTGCAAGACTGTCGAACCGAGTGATTTTCCCAAATGTTTTTAATATATTTTCCATTATTCTATATTTTACTGATAAATAATGAAGCTATACTTAACATTTATGTTGTATCGTATACCTAGAGTGGAATTTCGCTCTGCCTGAAACCCTAGCGATGGCTTACCATATGTCATGAAGTTATCAGTGTATATATTTATGCCTGAATACTTTTCAAATGTTTTTACAATCACTCTATTGCCAGATGTTTGAAAGTCAAATTATTCATACCCAGGTCTTTAGCTATTTTGCAACATGTTACGATTAGTAACATTTTCTAAATCACAACTGCGTTCATTTTAATGATTTAATAGCGGGAGAAATATAAGAAATTAAATTTTAATGATTAAGAGCATGCCAATCATAATAAAAATAGGGCAAGCTCATGCCTTTTCTTTCTCGAGGATTTATCTTTCAGCGGAAAGTTGAAGAAGCTTTTTATCGGTCTTTATTAGAAAAATAGGAAAGGTTTGGGGGCGTTTTAATTAAGTAATGAGGGGCTATAGATGCCGATATTTTTATAAATATCGGTTGTCCCTGTTTATTTTCTTATTTTACCTCTTCCTTTTGTTCCTAACCGGTCAACTATTATTCTATTTTTTTATTTTTTTTCGCTATCACGTATGCTTTTCGACCAAAACTTTGGAATTTTTTTCGGAACTTTGCCGTTTTTTAATCCTCACTTTCCTTTTGTTTTTATGGAAGCTTTTGGTTTGACGAAAATTGTGGTTTTTTTGTCTTCTCTGTCACTGTCAATTATGACACTGCCCTCGAAGTTTATTTGAGGGTTAAAACCCTTGAAAGCGGCACACATCGTAACTAGTGAGTGTCGGTAACCACGATTGTTAACCAGCAGTACATCCTTGCATGCTGAATTTATTGAATGGCTCACCAAAGCTAGTAACTGTTCGAAAACAGTCATAGATACATCAATATTATAGTGAATGCACTAGATTTAGAATGTATTGTAGACAATTTTACATATTATTAAAGTAATAAAACTTTACCCCTTTTGCAAACCCCTTAGGGCCCTAAAAGATCTTATGTACACTGATTGTTTTTACATTTTTCTAACTAATGAAAATTAGCGGCAGAAATATGAAAGCCGGTAAATGACTATTAATTATATTGATGGGTCAGTAAGTCTTTAGCGATGCGGCACCAAGCGGGTGGATATTTAAGTATACTACCCGCATTTAATGCATTGTCATCAATGTCGTCAATTTCGGGACTAACATGGATAATTACCGGTATAGTGGTAGCCAAGGAGAAAATAAGCAACTCTTTTGGTTTGGTATCATAATAAAATCATGATGAAAATACCTTTTCATAAAAATTGTGGTTGAAGTTGCTAAGGTTGTATAAAAGCACAAAGCGAGTAAAATATTTCGGCTTTAGCGCGGTGATTTTAAGGGAAATGTATCCCTTGAAAACGCGTGGTAGTAGAAGTACCTCCTGTTAAGAACACATATTGCAAAAACCAGTGCACTTTTTCATATGGGATTTCTTTGATGCTTTTAGTGCGTGTGAGAAGAAAATTCTTAAATTTTTTTGGGTTTGCTTTTACTTGGGGCTGTTTTATATATAAAACGCATTCAGTCGTGCAGGAGGGTAGCATAAAAATGAATTCTACGGGGGAGCTTCAAAACATGCACGCGACTTATATCCAGCGCCAATGGCTCCGAAATGCCTGGAAGCGATTTTGCGGCGTGGCTTGGATAATTTATGGCGGGATTGTGATGGTAGTATGGGGTTTGGGTTTTATGCGGAGGGAGGGGGTTTATTTAGGGCGGGATCGGAGGGGGGACGGTCGACAGAGAAATAGGGGTAGAGAAGGGAGGTTCATTGGGGAAAGGAAAGGAGATGAGCACAAACTCTGCTCACTCACAGGAACCAACTGTCTGGAGTTAATCCACACGCTTGGATATAGCAAATTGTTTTATTAAATCCTGACGCTGTACTCCAGAGCTACAAGAAGGGAAGAACCAGAAACAAGCAAAAATGAAGTGCAAATATGCTCCGGGTTTACTGGGAAATACTTCCGCTAGTGACTCACCTGGGTAACCAAGAGTAAAAATAGTAAGTTGAAGAATATCGAGGAATGACTTTTTTCGAACAGTTACCAGCTTAGGTGGACCATTCAATAAATTCAGCATGCAAGGATGTGCTGTTGGTTAACAATCGTGGTTACCGACGCTTACCAGTTACGATGTGTGCCGCTTTCAAGGGTTCTAACCCCTCAGATAAACTTCGAGGGCAGTGTCATAATTGACAGTGACTGAGAAGATAAAAAACCACAATTCTCGTCAAACCAAAAGCTTCCATGAAAAAAAGTCTTGGGAAATTACACTTCCAATTATGCCTGTGCTTAACTATAATCTACGTGTTTATCGGGAACATATTATGGTTTGTCGGAGCATTACACCCACGCCAAGGTTTCGTCAAAGACACTTAAAAAAATTAAAAATAATTTTAATTATCACAGAAAACACTCTAAGAGGGGCAATGTCTTCTAGAGTCACAATCACTTCCATGGTCACAAATAAATCGAAAACGGCAACGTTCTGAAAACCTGACATCAAGTGTTTGTCGTGGCAAATCTGACCTCTGTAGGAAAGATGTTTATGCACTGAGATGCATTGCGCATTGTCCATGACAGGGATGATAATGACCTTAAAGGAAATATTAGTGAATATTTTAATATGAGGATTACTTGATGGTCCCAAACATGGTCGTTTAGGCAAGTGGATAAACGTGGACTGGAAGATTATGAAATGTACGAGTAAGTATGGGTTGAGGGTGGAAAACCTGAAATGGGCGGAGAGAAAATAACGTCTTAGGTGTGCTAAGTGGGAAAAGCATATTTGCGCTATAAATTAAAGGATGCATATAAAAATGTATATGTGTCACATTGTGGCAATGGACTTTTGGAAACTGTTAATGACTACGGTGTTGGGTAGGCGAGGTCAAAGTAGGAAAACAATAAGAATTTTGGACGGAACGAAGGAAAACGGGACGTAAGTAGATTCGAAGATTTGGGTTATTGTAACGCGCGGTTATAGAATATTTTTTAGTTTCGTGCAGCAAAAACCTCCATTGACTGGTCGATTGGGCTTAACAATATTAAATGAGATTTTGAAGAGAAAAAATCAGAGAACAATCCATAAAACTGCAGTCCGCTGCGGCAGATATTATGTTGAAGAACCTTTTTCAATTTATTTCTCTGAATTTATTGTGATAATTTTCATTGTGGTGAATTGAAAATTTTATTCTCTACATCCACACGCCTCGAGGAATGTCAGTAACATTGAATCTACATCTTATGGCCCCTGCAAGCCATCGCTATGATATTTCAGGGGGTGATCAAGTTGTACAAGTTATGCTACATCAGAGGTCGTTTATCTTAATTTTTAGATACAAATGAATATTTAAAATTAAAAAATTCAAATAATGGAGATAATATTATCTACAGGAATATGTACTTCGGTACTTAAGTGTTAGATACATCTCTACGCATACGAGGCCAGTATACACTATTGATTAGGTTGTATAGCCTAACGGACCAGTGTAAGATGCACTGGAATTTTGTTTTCTCCTCGTAAGCCTGAAATTATACCATGAATATTTATCCAATGATGTCAGATTATAAGTTGGCTCTAAAAGTTTTTGGGTTGCGAACTCACGTACATCCACTTCACTAGGCTAGAGTTTTTCGAAAATTCCAATCGGTACCTTCGGATCTGATAATGTACTTTGGAATGCCGGATTGCATAAAAGGACTATTCTGAAGGATATAGTTCCTGAAGCTCGTTTTGTAAGAGAATTTTGTCTAAATTTTTTCTGCCTCCCGCTAACACCCCCAAGTGTCCCTTGAAAATATTTATAATACGACTGAATATATTTCAGTGTAATCAATGTCGACGCCTCCTCGACACGTATATTTCGATGTCGTGGACATCAGGAACCATGTCGATGTCGGTCTTGAAAATGTCGAAAATGTCCAGGTTGATATAAATATCGACGTTCCTATTCAATGCCGAATCGGCATCTAATTTCGTGGGTGACGTCAATGTCATGCCGCAATGATTGTCATTGAGTGAGATCGGATTGGGAGCAGTATTCTTTAAAACCTCTACTCAGAATTTTTTTCAAGATTTACTTTACTACAATGGGCAGATGTTAGGAATTATTATTGGCGCACGTAGACTTCCTCGGACCTAACGGGTTATAAATAAATATGTTGCAATTATTTCGCATATCTCAAACATTTACATTTAGAGATAAACGATAAATATTGTTTCTTTCTTACATTTATGAGATGTTTCGTAGTAGAAGAGCTGGTTATGCCCACGTCACTGACAATACGAGGTCTGTTAAAAAGGTAGCGCCAATTGAAGACAAGCCAAAACACGTCCAAGCAAAACAGCTGTCAACAATTAACTAAACATTCAAAATGGCCGAACCTTTCGGCATAAGTGAGAGACATAAGTACCAACATAACGCCACAAAAAATGGAAATAAAATATACGTATCTCCTCGAAATAAAAAATTCGCGATACTTTTTGAACAGACCTCGTGTAAATGTCGATCCTGTCGTCAATATTGATGGCATCAACACCGCCCGTGATGTATCAACGACACCTCAAGTCAGTGTCGAGATATTGGCATCAAGAGGTAACATCGACACCAGGGAGTGATAATGAGATAAATGAGCTATTTTTCTCCAAATAGATTTTAGAGCGAATTGGAGGAGGGTTACCAAAATTAGGTAGTGTGTTGAAGTGGTTAACTTCAAGTTAATCAGTCGCTATACATGGTGCTTATGTCTTGCGATCTTTCAGTACGGCTAGGAGTTAACCAGTCTTACATTAATAAGAGTCAGTAATAATACTCGTATATACATTTAGATAAAAAATCAAACCACTATCGAATAATTACATTTGCTGTATGGACTTTGATGTTTTTTCAGCGGATATCCGAGTAACCGCTCCTTAATAACTTCGAATACTTTAATTGTGGCGTTAGTTTCCTCATCTAGTAGTTGTGTGGTAATTCTACAATGTTGGGAAATTAATCAGTGTAGTTACTGGCTACCCTTATAATGTTAATATTTAGGCTTTGTACTTGGTCTCAAAATATATTATGATATCTGTTTGAAGTTTTAAAGTAATTCTGTATAACAGAAAACACTTTTGTCCCACAGCCTTTTATATTTCAATTCTTCATAGAGCCTACCCATCTTCATGCCATTCAAAGTACCTTTTATCTTCTTTTTCTTCTCTGCTGTCCTTAAATATTTCCCCACAGGAAAACCTGTCGATCTTATTACTTATCGATAAACATACATAACCCAACCATCCGCCTATTATTTTATCTTCCAAATCTCCTTATTCACTTCCCGAACATAACTTACACTTTTTCGGCTGACTTTCACTTTTTCAAGTTGTTTTCTCCTTCCTTCACCATACATCTACCTTAAATTCTCCAATCTGTCATCTCCTTTTTCCATTATTACGTAAACAAATCTCGCATTCACACATCTTCGCGCTATATTAGAGTCTGCATAAATATTTTTCTTCCATCCTTATACTGAATTCAGTCATTCAAACCCAATTATTTGTTGATTCTGATTTAGATGACGAATTATATCAAATAGATTTTTTCTATTTTCTACCAAAGTACTGTGAAAATTGCTGTATTTTCTATCTACTCAAATAAATATCTCTCAAATAATGTCAAACTTAAAGTTGATGTCTCTTGAGAATTCAATTCCTTTTTCTCATGCAGTATTTGTTTTTATGAGATACCTCAATCTCAGGTCTACAATGTTGTCAACTGTGGCTTTTAGTCCTTAGAGGGTTAGTTGGATAGTTTTTTCTTGCCAATTTCTATTTGATTTGAATAATTTTAATTCCTAACTGTAGTCAATTTTGTGGTTTACCTATTATTTCCTGGATTTATGAATTTTTAATCGTGAAAGATAGCGACACCTTTGAGTTATTCACTACCTTACAGTGCTATTGAGCAGTGTAAGGAAGTGAATTGCAATCACAATCGCATCCGCCACCCTTGAATGTAATTGTTTTTAAAAATACGTCGTGCTTTCTATTCCTCATAGTTGACAAAAGCTTCATCTCTAGTGTCCAAGACACTTTGCCGAAAACACTGTTGAAATCGAAGATATAGAGTATTCATCAAAACTATTCATATGTATACTATATATATTACCGAAAATTTTCATAATATTTTTCGCAACAATGTCATGCTTTTCCCTCCAAAATGCAAAATGATGCTCATTAATGCAGTCGTTTGCATTTTTTTCCAAAATTATGATACTTAATCTTTTTTTACCGGATAAATTACATCTTTATGCAGTCCATTTCTTTATTTCTGTGATGAAGATAGCTTTGATATTTTTGTACAAATTCTTTTCTCTAAAATGATTATATTAATATCAATTTAATCATTACATTTTTCGACGCACTCTCTGTTTATGCCTGATTTTGGTTGAATTAATGAAATTTCTTAAAAAGTGAATCCTAATCATATTATTTGGTTCTTTTTGGTTTTTAACAAGCAGTGGGTTCTTCTTCCGTCACTTCCGTCACTCGCCCCAGCGTTACCACCTCTCACACTATCATCACATTTTTCACATTAACGCCTTCGATTCCTATGTCTATCGATAATATAGGTAAACTACCTACTTCTCGTAAATTCTTCTCGGGTCCTCCACCGGGCTATATCGTCTATCTCGGCCGACGTTTCGATGTCCGACTCGGTCATCGTCATCAGGGCTTCAGAAGCCCTGATGACGGTGATCGAGTTGAACATCGAAATGTTGGCCGAGATGGACGATATAACCCGGTGGAGGACCCGAGAAGAATTTACGCAGCTGATACGCCGGGAAAACACCAAATCTTTTACTACCTACCCTTCCCACCCTTAGAGCATTATTTTGAAAGCTAACAAGGACTAAAAGTAACTTCTTGGATACCTCTTTTCTCTCGAAGTGGTACTCATTTAATTGCATACTCTTTATTCGGCACTTTCTTGGTCAGTTATGAATCAAGATAGTGAAATTATTCTCTCCGATTAAGTTATTATGTAAAAGTCATTCCAATTGCTATCGGGGTGATTTAGTCTGACACTGTATGAGCACAATACGTAGTACTTCAGTGGGTATAGCGCTGGAATACTGACCGGAGGGCTCCTGCGGTTCGATTCCGGCGGACCCCTCTGTGAATCCTCAGCTTCGCCCAAGTTGCATGATTTTTAAGAAACCAGAACTTACTGAGAAACTGCAGGCATCACTGAGAAAGGGAATGTTCCCCCATACTACCCTAATTTGTGACATACGCCGTACATGTCTTGGTATTAGATGAGCTCTATCCTCAAACATCAAACCAACCTTCGGGTTGATAACTGTTGTCTGCGCGAAACTAACATATTTCCTATTTGTTATGCTCTTGTTCTCTAACTTATTTACTTCGGCAATATCACAGTTTGGCATTCAATAAATCATTCAATGTTATGGGAGTTGCGTGTTTTTCGCGCTGTCTTTTCTACTTTGTGGAATTGGCTTTATAAGGTTTTCGTTTTATGACGGAACGCTTCTCTTCATTCCCTGCAGTATATCGATAACGTCCTGTAGGAGTAGAGTGATCGTCTGGATGTATTACTGCTATGCACACTGTGTTCGACATAATATCATCGGATGATAATTAAATTGGTTTCACTTATCTAATCCTTAGCATTTGAACGGGACACCATAATTTATAATAAAAACTTCACTGTAAATAATCTAATTACAGAGTTTTCACATAGAAGAGAACCCCGAATGGGTTAACATTAGTCAGACTGTTGGCCTTCGTCTTTTGGGAAACCCATGGTGGACCTTATCAGAAGTGATCTCCTTATTCATGAGCATAAGAGCTTAAGATTTCATTGAAACTCTCATCTACACACGCATTATACTCCGGAAGCCGCTGCTTGGTCACTTGGGAAGACGTGGTAGGGCATCAGACATACATTTATAAATACTTATTGCAACATGTGTTTTAATGCGTATGTATTATATGATAAAAAACACGTTCACGCATAGATGACTAAGTACTATATATGACGCAATAATCGATCAAAGCATAAATTCTGGTAATGTTATTTAATACGAGTATAAAGGTAGGAAACAGTGTAGTAATAACAGAACAAGAAACAGATAAGACTTTCTTTGACAGAAATATGTAACTAATGTGTTGCCAGTAATAAATAATTACTTATTACCTTCAGCTTGAAGTTTTTGTGAACATCCATTTTTGAATAGCCTTATACGTAGTTATAACATCTTTCCTTGTTCATTTAGATCAAAACGCTGCAAACCGCGCATGCTAATCAATCCATTTAATCATTTATTATGTTCCCAATGATCAGATACTCTATTTAAAAGGAATCATTGAATTAACTCGTCATGAACTCCACATGGCGATGAACTTATGGAACCCATTTATTTTGAGTGGGAAATATATATTCATTTCGTTTAATTATGAGAACCATTTAGGCACACCTGTTATTTCCATGGCGTGATACTTGCAACCGTAGTGTTAAAAAATCGGACAGCTTTAATCATAGCGCGAGGTGGAGTCCGCAGGGTATAGGGGCAGGTCGAAAATGAGGCTATTCTCGCAGGGAGGTTGAATGAGAGCTAGAGCGGGCGGGTCACAGTAGGACATCGGGAATATGGCGCCACAGGTCTCGAAGGATGTATGGGAAAGGAAGGTCAAAGAGCGGAGAAAGCGGATTCTCGTGGAGGGAGGGTATTTGGAGAGATAAGAGTAGGTGGTGCTGGGAATTATTGGCTCCCAGAGAGTCGTGCTGGCATGTCCCCGCATTCCTTATCGCAAAAGACGCTGAACAAAAGATTCTCTTCGTCGAGTGGGTTTAAATCTAGGCCGCTTACTTTTTAATTATTGTAGTAAATCGGTTTATTAACTTCCTCCGAATGCGAGTGCTTCTAAACTACGGGAACACCTGTATATTGGACGTTATCAAGTTCTGAAAGTCGAGAAGTTAGGCGTTCCCTATCATTAATTCTTCGTATTCACTTGTATTTACCAATGCAGGTTAGAATACGAGGCGGTGTAAATCCGAAATCATCCCGCTCCTACTATATCATAAGGATTTTCAACTGTCTTCCGATTCTGCATAGTAAGATAAGAGAGCGAGAAATTTTTTTTCGTCAAACATTTTAATTATTATTTCAGGATGCTCCGTGGTGTATTCAGCTCAAACAATATTTGAATTTAAAAAACTTAAGTATTTTTAAACATTTAGGAAGTTTTTAATCCTAACAGATTACTTTTATATTAACTGTATCATTTTGAATAATAGTCATCCCACATAATAATTATTTAGAAGTTAAATAAACATCCTATTTTAGGTCTAATCGATGTTTAGGATATGCACGTACTAGATACCAGTGGTATATATTATTTATTAAGGTTAAGGTACGTTTTTTGATGGACACAACTACCAAATAAATATTTTGTGACTCCTAACAAAACACAATCCGACAACCTAGTCTGCATCAAATCCCTCTTCATCTCTGTTTGCTTCCTTCCTCTCTTTATCCTATCCAACATTCCTATCCTGTTCCTGCACTTTCTTTTTTGCCCAACATTCTCCCCTCTATTACAGTCTTCAACATCCAAATGCCGCTCAATACATCCATTTTTCCTGCCTCCATAGGATTTTTCCCAACAAACCCATCTCCTCGCCCACCACCCCTAGTACTTCCTCATTTGTTTTCCTTTCGGTCCATTTCACCTTCGCCATTCTTTTCCACACCCATATTTCAAAAGCCTCAAATCTACGTCTATCCTGCTTTAATGACCACGTTTCCGCGCCGTACAGAGCTACGTTCCATATCAAAGTTTTAACAAGTCTTTTCTTAATATCCTTACTTAACGTCGCTGTCATCAACTCCTTCCTCCATATATATATATATATATATATATATATATAAACCATAAACACAGTAATCAACCCGAAGGTCGGTTTAGTAGGTGATGGTAGAGCTCACCCATGTACCAAGCCCTATACGGCGTGTGAATATTCACACATCAGGGTAGGGGGGCCAGTTCCTTTCCCTGTGCCGGTTATGGTTTCCCAGGAAGATCTGGTACCCGAAAAATCAACTAGCTTGGGTGGAGCTGCAGGTGCCCAAAGTGCCTTGCCCGGGAATCGAACCTGGGACCCTCCGGTCAGCAGTCCAACGCTCTAATATATATATATATATATATATATATATATATATATATATATATATATATATATATATATATACACATAAAATTATGTTTATTCTTACTATCGAAAACTAACCGATCAAGGTAGGTTTTTGATGGACACAACGTAAAAGCACGACACAGCTACAATTCTCATATCTCCCATAACAGAAAAAACCCTACACTACAATGAGCCACTCTTCAACACCATATTCTTCCTGCTTTCTTTCATTCCGTTCAACATTCATATCCTACTACTGCCCCTTCCTCGCTTACCTATCATTTTCCTCTCTATCACATTCTTTAACCCCCCATTGCCAATCAAAACACTCTGCATCTATCTCTGCCTAATTTAGATCTCTCCCAACAATCCTCTCTCCTTATCCAACATGACTGAGTATTAAAAATACCGTCGGTCAAAACAGAAAATGCATATCAATTGTTATAAAGCTCATCTCTCCTACGTTTATCACTTCGCTTTCGTTTTATTATAACGACTACTCATTCCGATCGGTAGAAATTTTATTTAATTATTTATGAAATAAGTATCTACCAATAAAAACTAAGACCTGCTATTCACCCCTATGAATTGGGTCTGTGAAATTATTTTTCATTGTCTCAAATGTTTAAAATTTGGAATCATTCCTTTGGATACATACTCTTCAGAAAGAGGAACAAGTATTTTTTTTCTAGATAGCATTAAAGCTGATTAATGGTGAAGTGGAGAGCAAGATGGTAAGAACTACATAAAAGAAACGAGTTTTTATGGAGCAGGAAGGCAAAGACAAATAGTTGGATTGAAAATAATAAATATTAGAGTCGGAATATTCTGATACTCATATCGTAGTGTGGGTGCGTAAATATGAGATATATTTATTATTGATTATTTCTATATACATGGTGGGTCGCGGCGGTCCAGTGGGTAGAGCGTTGGGCTAATTACCGGAGGGTGCCGGGTTCGATTCCCGGGCAAGGCACTCTGGGCACCTGCAGCTTCACCCAAGCTAGTTGATTATTCAGGTACCAAATCTTCCTGGGAAACCATAACCGGCACAGGGAAAGGAACTGGCCCCCCTACCCTGATGTGTGAATATTCGCACGCCGTCGGGCTTGGTACATGGGTGAGCTCTACCAAGACCTACTAAACCGACCTTCGAGTTGATTGCTGTTTATGGTTTATAAATATATATATATATGTATATGTATATATATATATATATAAACCATAAAAATTTTTACCTATTGTATGTATTTGTTTCCAAACCATAGTTTCTCCAACAAAGAGGTTTTTTCGATTCCTTGGTGGTATTCGATGTTCCTCCTTTGATAAAAACCTTTATTGATGTGATTGTTTGTCTTGGTCCTATTTACGGAAAAATGGAAATTATTGCAGAATTCTAGATAAACAATATGCCGTCTTTTATGAGCGGAGTTTTCTATGCATGCATATTTTTGCCCAATATTTTCCCCATCTTCAGGTCTTCAGTTTATCACCACTCCTTAATACAACTACCTTATCTGTCATGGAATCAGGTGGTAGAAGGAACTATATAGTATCAATCTCGTCGCAAGATAGACGTTTTAATATGAGTATTACCTTTTTAAAATGCACCTAGCTTTTATTGTCTTTCCTCTTTATATTTAAAATGCTGTTAGCTATCCTCTCTGTCCAACTCATTTTCTACAATCTCCTCCATAAGAATATCTCTAAAGCATCCACAAAGAAAGTGATTTAGAGTTGTATAGGTGTAATTCGAGTTTTTTATGTAAACATTATTGATTACATCTTTCTAAAGGCAGTCAATCTGACGGAAAATATGATATCTCCCGGAAGTAACTGTGGGTACAGTCCCTGTAGCAAAGTGTGCAAACGGTCCAGAGACTTCTCACAATATGTAACGCTTTGCTCACGGGTATATAGCTATCTCCCGAGTTAAACTTCGAAGGGGCAGGTACGACTGTGTTTACGAGAGCCTTTGGCGGTTAATTATGCTCCAAGCGCCTCGGTCGTGGGTTTGAATTCAATTCCGGGAGCGGAGGGGATGTGGGGCAGCCCAGGGATGAGGAAGGGATATGTAGGAGCGAAGGCGGAGAAGGGGAGTGTCATATAAAGGGGAGCCAGCACCGAAGATGGAAACAAATGAATCTGGCGGACCCTGTTTCAGCCAATTATGACGTCCGGCGTGAGAATTTACGTCCGTTATCGAACGCTCTGGCCCACAAGGCAGTTGAAGATATGTGGATAGGTTGGTCGGTTAGAGTAAGCGGGGGAGTGAGGTGTGTGGTGGAGGGTGAAAGAGTGGAGTGGGGGACATCAGCTTGAACTACCACACACATGGAAGAGGAGGCTGGGGGGAAGGGATGGGTGGGAAGCCGAGCTCCGTAGTGAGTGGCGGTGTGGGTTGGGAGAAGCAAGCGCACACTTAGCGCTGAGTGAGAGAGGGGCGGGGAGGCAAAGGGAGCTGGGGGTGGTCGGGGTCTGGTGTGAAGCTTCAGGTGGAAGGGTTTGCGGGGTCGCCCCTGGCTACGTGCGGGTTGGAAGCGGGGTCGTTAGGGTGCGGCCGTCCTCCAGGTGTACCCTGAAACTGTGGGGAGTGGTTTGCAGTGTGGAGGAGAGAGCGAGAGTGGGAGCAGGGAAAGAGAGTGAGGGTGCAAGTGAAGGTCGCGCACATAGGTAAAGGCAGCGGAGGCCACTGCCAGCGGGTTCCATGCAATAAGGTGCTCCGCTCGAATCCACTCCCTAGGCATCCAGCACCCTTCCGTTCCCCAGGGCCCACACTCACACGCGCGGCCACTCACACTTGCACCGCTACTCTCTCCCCACCCAGCGCTCCGTTTCACGTCCCTCGCATTTTCAGCATTATGCCTCACTCTCCCTTTCTCTCTCTCCCTCTCTCTCGCGCGCGCGCGTTACTTTTTCATCTTTTTTCGTCCCTTCCCCATCCAATAAATATCCCTCATACCATGTCTCTTTCCTCTGGTCCTTGCGCTTGATCACTTTTAATTCTCCCCAACTCTCCCTCTCCCTGCCGGGTGTACTCGTTTGGATTGGGCTCATCCTTATTGTCGTTTCCACCGTACATATTCGCTTTATTCACATCACAAAATGCTTTCCAAATTTGCAATGAATATTTAAAATTTTAGTGACATCATGAATCCACCGTAAGGAACATTGTTCCACACAATATTAGTCTAAGTTTTCGTAGTTAAATTCAGTTTCTTTAATTTTGCATATTTATAGATATGATGTGAATACAAATATGAGAATTTCACAGTTTTAAAATAATTTTTCATGGCTCGAATGCGGACCTGGATCCCTCGAGTTCCGGTCGAGTACTTTAGTTTATTTATCTAACCACGCGTCTTTTGACAACTTGTGCAAATTGAGGAATTCGAATCTTCGTCAAGACGAAATATTTTCGTCCTCTGAGATTCTCGCATTTGTGTATCTAATTTATATAGGTGGAAAAACCGTACTACTAAAATCAATTGCAGGATATTTGTCAAACCAACGAGCCGAGTTTGGATTAGGAGGAGATGACGCTGACACAATAGCAAACAATTTTGTTTTACAGCTAATAATTTTACCCCTACCACGTCAACCATGGCATCCAACCACTCCTGGAATTGGTAATTTTTTTTTAACAACCCTTGAGTTTCCCTTACCTAGGATTTGATGAACCCGAACTTTTACCAACATATCACCAATGGAATTATACGTGTATTATTTTAAGAAATATTTAATCGTTTATTGTTATGCTACTATGCAGTCCAATGGCTTCTTTCTTGCAATATTGTAATTTAATATATTGGAAACTGTTCTCACTCTCTCGGAAGTTAAACAAATCCTTTAAACTATACGATATACCCATATATACAGTGTACTTATGAAAAGAGGGTGCGTGTTATGGACTCATGTTTTTCAATCGCTGTCCCGAAAAAAAATGTGTGACCTTAGAACTTAAAAGTATTTCGTACGTAGCCCTTCTGTTTATTACTTATTACGGGTCCTATTCCGATTCAAATTTTCTATTTACCCAAGTTCATTGTCTTAATATTATCTTGCTTCTCGAAGTTATTTTTTAAAATAAAAGAAAAACGTAACATTTCAGGTTTGACGAAATACCCTTTAATGTATATAATTTTGTTTTAGTACATGAAAATAACTGAAGGTAACGCGAGGGTAGTCTGAAAAGTTTCCGACCTTGGAAATGAATGAGACATTATTTCTTAAAATTAATTTTTTTCAGTTCAGTCTCTTTTTAAGTCAATCCACTTTTTTCCATCGACGCTCTCTTTTAACCCAACCGAATAGTGTTAGACATCTTTCTCCGTGAAATATTCGTTTACGAATTCGATAACCTTCTCGTCCGATGGAAATCTCTCTACTGTAAGCAAAACTCTAATTTTAGGAAAGAGGAAAAAGTTCCTATGGGCCAGATATCGTGAATACGTGAGTGGTCAACCACTTCGAAATGCAATTTGTAAACCTTAGCCATGGCTACCGCCGAAGTTTGAGTAGGTGCGTTGTCTTGGCGGAGAACCAGCACTTTTTTCTTCATCAAATGAGGTATATTTTTGCAGTTTGACTTCAGATTGTCAAGTAATGATACGCAATACTCTCCCGTTATGATTTTACCTCTTTAAAGGCAATCGATGGACACAATTCAGGGACTACCCTAAAAAAGAGTCGCCATCGCCTTCCCGGCCGATGAAACCGTGTTCGCCTTTTTTTGGAGCAGGTTCACCTTTCTCAGTCCCCTGTTATGAATGTTCTTTCGTTTCAGTGGTGCAGTGATGGATACGAGTTTTAAATTCAGTTTTGGATTGTTACAAAACATCTGACTGGTTTTGCTTAAACAGCTCCAATAGGGCTTTGGAAATGTTCATTCGAATATGTTTTTTGTGCTAAGTGAGCAAAGGCGGCACTTAACGCGCCGAAAACTTTCCCATGTCCAATTCGTCAGTCAATATATGACAAAAGCATCCTGTATACCCTCATATATTTCTCTATTCCCCCATAAACTCTACTTTCTCTCTAACCTTTTCGACGGTCATCCTGTACCATTCAGTGAACTTCAGCTAAGATGGTACGGCCACGTTTAAAATCAGGTGCTCAAAATTTCACGACCTTAAAGTGTGCTGCATAGTCCCCGTACACAGCGTCTAACTCGTCTTTGATTTGCGTAGGTGTATCGCCTTTAACAACAAATATTTAAAGACAGTTCGATGTTCAATTGTTTCCATTTATACACAAAAAACCTCGATAACTAGCTCCAACGATTATGGAACGAGAACTGAGTGTCTTAAATGAAGTTTGGTGAATACCTTTCAACGCATGCGCAAACGCATTTGCTAACTTTTGTTTAAGAGTGCTCCCATCTTTAGGCTCAGGTGGGACACTTTTAAGATAGCCCTCGTGTACACACTAGCGTTATCAAGCATTAGCTAGGAGGGACATTAAGGAGAGATGAAATAGATCGAATAGAAATATTCAAATAAGAAAAGCGGTTATACTAATTTCTAGCTAAACTCCATGCCTTATATCCTAATTAAACTCCCGTAATCCAAAACATTCTAAAGACCAAACAACAATTTTTGTGCGGGAAATGCAGATTAAATACTTGTGATTTATTCCAAAACAATCCTTCTGAAAAAGAATTGCTTTATCCAAAGAAGCATTCACGAGAAGGACGAATTTGATGACCTGGACGTTGAGTAAGAAAGTTAAGGAAACGCTAGTTAAAACTGTGATACGCAGTTATGTTAAGTACATTGGGAAACATGGACGCTAAAGCAAGATGATAGAGGCATAGAGTGGAGACTTTCGAGATGCGTGTGAGAAGGAGGATGGCTACGGCAAAATGATCAGAAAGAAAAACCAACCAACTATTAGGCATGGTTGGGAGGAAAGGGGATTTTTGGGAGAAATTCAAAGGGAGCAGGAATGGTGCAGAGCATTTTGAATGGAGAAATAATTTTGTAGACTGTAATAGAGGGGAGAACGTTTAGCAAATGAAATAGGTAGGGAAAAAGGATATCCGTATTGAATGAAATAAATAAAGGTAGAATGTGACGGAATTTAAGAAAGGTTTATATTCTATCCATCTGGAACCTACCTTAAACTACCAATTCCTTTTGATTTTACCTAAAACTTTTGACGCTATGATCAGCGCTTGGTAATCGACATAATCCATTAAATGTGCATTCCCAAATTATACTGATGATGAAAATCTTTGTCTGCATCATTATTTTGTAACATTGCTCAATTCCCAACAGTTCATCTTTCGGCATTTATTTTTAAAGTGAAACTTAAATCCGTAAAACTTAACGTAATTTTATATTAGAAATGTTCACATCTTAACCTTAATTCAGAGAATTAAAATTCAAACAAACTGTGCTCTATCACCTCTATTATCAGCAATTACAGTCTCAGTTATACATAATTGTTATCACAGTGCATGGGACGCTTTGACTATTACCATGGAAGGCATCCCTCCTCTGAGTGGTTGATTATGCACGCCTCAGGACATAATTCATGTTAGCTTATGTCTGTCAAACTACATCGGGTCTCATGCCAATCAAATCATGATCTCAATTACATATCTTTGTGACGGGATTTTCACACTAGGAAATAAGAAAACTATTATTAACTCTCTACCTTGATTGGGATGACTGAATCAGTTTTATTTAAACGGAAATGGCCACGTAATTATTTACCAATACGTAGTTGCTCAATACAATGAATACGCCAGCCGGAGTAATGCGCATGATGGAAAACCATGACCACCTCGTTAACCTTTGTTGGGTGTTGCTTTGCTTATTCATGTGCTTGGGTTTCGATGCAGAACTGGTATTATGGCTTCCGGATAGGCAAGAAAAATAAAACTTAAATCAGCGGATGCATGAATTGTTGTGCCATCATTCGGACATTAAATGCAAAACGCTGTTTTGGGCACATTTCATAATTTACCAAGTTAATATTGTTCAAAGGTTACTTTTACTGCAATCATAGTAGACATTCATTTGGTGCATAGGCTTCTTAGGCCGTTAATCAAAGCTAATTCAACCCGTGAATTTACGGAACAACAATGCCCAGGTTAGGATTTGTACCAGAATTTAATGAAACGAAGAGGGTGTTAAGAGGAAGTAAGTTTATAAGGTGTCAACTCCTATGGCCGCTATTGATTTTTAAACACTCTATAACGATATTTCGGTCAACTAGGTGATCATCAACTGGAGTGGGAATTTGACACCGGGGAAGACAACAGTAACGAATTACTGTCCGCGGTCAAGTCTTGACCCCTTGACTAGGGACCTTCGTTCCTGTTGTCTTCCCTGGTGTCAAATTCTCACTCCAGTTGGTGGTCACCTTGTTGACCGAAATATCGGTATAGAAGTTTTAAAAAATTAATAGTGGCTATAGGATTGACACCTTAAAAACAGATCTTTATTTATGCGGAATTATAAACCTGCCATTCGGAAAATGAGTGCTATTTTATGGAATTTTTGTGGAATAAAAATAGGTAACTATGAATATTAAAAATTGTATTTCTTTCGAAAAGTGAAGAATCAGGCGTGATATTGTGGAATCGAGACATAATGAAAACTTTGTTGCAATTTTCCACTGTTAAAACTTTATTGCCGACCATGGTTTCGATACACTGTATCATCTTCAGGTGATACCCTTCTGTACCTGAAGATGATACAGTGTATCGAAACCATGGTCGGCAATAAAGTTTTAACAGTGGAAAATTGCAACAAAGTTTTCATTATGTATTTCTGTCGAACGAATTTCATTCTTTTCCACTCTTTAAAAGTCAAAGGAAATATAGATTTTTGAGTCTGCAGTGTAATTTTTAATTTTTTGTTTACGCCCTATCATATGGGCATGTGGTTTTGCCTTAGGGGTAGTAAGCATTAGATTTATGGACCTTAAATTATGAGTAGTGCCCTTTTTAGCTGGTTTCCCTCATTCATGCGAAGTGCTACGATATCAACTATAAGCATACATATACACTGCCTAAGGACGTAACTCGCCTATGAGTCTTTCCTATGTCTGTTACCATAAAGTTTTATTCATTCTCCTCTTAGTACTAGTTTGTATTCCACCTTAGTCCACCTGTACGGACAATATTCCAAATTCACACATATTCTTTCAAATTGTATGCCATGTAATAGCTTTTCTCCGCCAAGTTTAACCTATTTTCTAAATGAGCCGTTACCTGTCGGCTTCAACCACTATTGTAAACCTCTGTTATAGCATAGCTTACTTTAAATCATAAGTTTCTCGTCTCTCACAAACAACACGCACACGAATGAGATGTTTTTTTGGAATGTCATGGCTTTATCTTGTTTGTTAAATGACCGGTTAGGGTGGGTTTTCGCTCACCGGGACGGTGTATGTGTGCCCGTATGGGCCGACAATGAACGCTTGACTATCTATTCCAAATGAAAGAAGTAATGTTTGATTTTTTGGCTGCAAGATGTTAATGAAATACTAATTTTGGTGATAGTTCTTTCACATGGGTTTCCATAGAAGGCGTGAGTTTTTATCTAATGGCCAGATTTCAAAACATATTTGGGTATTGAAAGTTCTTTCGTCCATATGATTGCTTACTTACATTACTTATTCGAGCCAGTAACACTTTTTCAGTTTAATACATTTCACTGACGTAATCAATCGAATTCATTGGAATATATTGTGGTGCCAACGAATTTTGAATACGTTTAGGGGTGGCTCAACAAAAATTGAAATCATGTTAAGGAGGGTGCAACGGGCGGAGTACGTGGAAAACACAGTCAAAGGTACTATTACGTGTACTATTATGTGTGTACTTGACTGCTTTGTCCACCGTTTTGTTTCTTCGAACTTTGCATTTCGTTTTTATGAATTGTGGTGCCATATGTTCAAACACTATGTTGAACATTTAATGGAAACCTTATGGTAGATATATCATTCAAATTTCTGCATTGGCAAAAAATGCACGAACGATTGAGAAGGAGTACGTATAGAAAGCAGTATAGTAGGAATGGTGAAGAAGGCTTTCTTCCTGAAGAAAGAACTACTAGCAGTAAATAGTTATAGGATGGACTTAGTATGTCGGAGATTCATTAGAACTTTTGTATGGACTATACTTTTCTACGGATACGAGGCGTGGATGATAGATCAATCAGAAAAAATAGATTTTAGCCAAATGTGGTGCTATCCAAGAACGATGAAAATAAAATGGATAAACACGGTAAAAAGTATTAGTAGTAGTTTAGGGGACAAACGAGGTCATTTGCGTCATTAGGGATGGAAAGAATGAAGGGCGAGGAGAAACATGGCGTCGGTATTAGCCTTCTCTTAACGAAAGGCGCCAAGGGATCCGCAGCTTAACGTCCCACCCGACGGACGGCGTAATCGCTCATAGTGCCCTCCAAAAAGCACCTCAAGTAAGGATCGAGATGCCACTGAAAAATATTCGAAGCCGCCGGGATTCGAACCCGAGTACTCTCTGTGGGAAGCCAGTACGATATCCACCGCACCATCTCGATCCCCTCACGGTAACAAATATTTAAAAAAACAGTGTGAGATGCTACAACCGGTTCATTAACGGAGTCAGATGTGCTTTGAAAATGAAAAAAAATTACGATTTAAAAATCACTCTCCTTGGTTGGGATTCAAACCTCTTTCCCTCGAAGTCGGCCTGCTTTGGATTTACAAAAGGAACACACCTTTATATTTAAACGTTCGCTCTAAAGTCAAATGGGTGTGGCGCAGTTCGACTGCGATTACTTTTGACATTGTATATACGGTACTTCATTACATCATCTCGTTCATTTAAAACCCCTAGAAATTCATAGTGTAAGAGGACATCTTCCTTGTATATGTTAAAGTACTCGTGTGAAAATCAGGTTTCGATTGCCGATTGAGGCAAATGATTTTTACTCTTCAAAATGCCTGAAACTCGAGATGTACTTGAAATAATGGTTACTGGGAGAAAATAATGGAGGACTCTCAAAGGAAGAAGAGGTAAGCTAATTGGACGCATCCTAAAGCACGACAGTTTACTGAAGACCGTAATGGAATGGAAAATTGAGGGAAAGAATAACATAGGAAGGATAAAGTATTAGAAACAGGTAGTTGAAAATGTCGGTTAAAGAAGCTATTATGGAATGAATGGATTGGGTGGGAACATGATAGTTTCGAGAGCTGCTAGAAACCAATCCTTGGATTGATAACCCTTGATGGTTTTTAAATGCAAAAGAATATTTCACTGAAAAGTCAGTGGATATTTGTTATCCTCTCCTGCTCTTATTCAGGGTCTGCTTGGAGCACTTTGCATTCTTTCTCTCCCATTTTGCTCCAACGAGATTTGGCCAAACGAATCGATTCGTTTCGAGTCGGCCCGGCGAGGGTGAGAGCGGCGAAGTGATTAACAACACGTCCTCTTTAGCTGGCCTCGCTTTCGCTCTGGACCTCCTAGTGCTTTAAAAAAACAATCCTCTTCTTCACCGCCTTCATTTGATCGCATGTGCCTCCACTTCTCCCCGCAGACGCCTTCCCGTATCGCATCCTGGAACTCATCTGCCTTCATCCCTTCCTTATCCTCTCCCCTCGTCGTGGAAACCATTATTCCCACCACACCCAACCACCAAGACCTCCATGTTCTTTCCCACCCCACGGAACCGCATTCCCTTCATTATGTCCGCGTTACTTTCCTCGCTTTCCTCTTCATTCTTAATGCCGCCTCGTTCTCTCCATTCGCCGTTAACTTGAGCCGATTAATGTAAGTATATTTATATGCACATTATTTCTTCTACCCAAGTCGCGTGTAATCCCTTGCCTCTAATTGAAAGGGATTATTTTTTTCTTCACTTTGTTTGTTTCGCGATAAAATTGTCTGGAGGACTCTGGTTAAAAAAATCTCCTCATCGCCCAGACGTCCTTTAATTTTGCTATTCTCCTCTTCCGTTTCTCTGAGCGTAATCTTAGGGTTTTGTTTTGGAAGGGTTAATTTTATTTTTTTAACACCTGAGGCGCGGAAATATCCAAATAAAAACAACAGAAATTCATCTAGCTTTGTTTTTCTAGAAATTTAGGTCTATGGGGAGCACCGTTGGCCAATACTCTGCCGAATTCTAATTTCCAAATCATTGGAATGAGATTATATTTGAAACACATGTGATAACATGGCTAATTTGGAAGATAACATAGCTAAGCGGTTTTAGAAAAATAAATAGTTTCAGGGGAAGCAAAAATGTTACGGTCCCTTCTCAAATACGGTTTTGGGATGCTATATTCATTTACATCTTCAAGATACCCTGCAAGCTAACTCAAAGACCTAGAGGAGGCTGTTAGGACACTAGACATATATAAAACAATATTAGTTCATTAATATACGTTATTTGATCTATAAAAACACTCGTGCACATGCCGGCTTATGTACAGCATGCAACATTGGTGTGTTAGACTGATGAATTTAGTTTTATAATATATTCTGGGGCTTGGGATAGATTTTTGTAAACATTTTGTGTCGTGCAAGACAGGAATGAGATCTTTAAGCTCTTCTTGACTGGGTCCATCTTCCCTACGTAATTTAGTTAGTTAATCTTAAGTTATTCAGTTAGTCGAATCCATCAATATAATTTGGTGCAAGATTGATTCCCTGTGTCTCCAGAAAACTAAGGCTTACTGCAACTATAATAGACTTGTATACAAGTCTTGGTTGTTTACTTCTTGAATCAATAGACTCACAACCTCATTTCTCCAACATAACTTTCAAACTTGCTATCTTCTCGTTGGAATTTGTTAGGAAACCAAGCTAATTTTCTATGACCATTTTTCAATTTTTTTTTCATTTTTTTTCTCCCGTGGATCTCTTATACTTGCCGTGCATTAAAATAGTTGTAGCAAAAGAGGTGTGATTACAAAGCAAGAGGTAGGTATGCGCAATACCCCTTCCTTTTTAAGTACATTCTCTATTAACTCATCAAGTGAAACATCACTTCTTGAAACCTAACTCGGGTATCTGAACATGGCATTCAAGGTGACACATAAAGGAACAATTCGTTTCAAAATTCAATTCGTTTCAACCAAAAAGTAAAACAGACACCAAATATATCGACCCGAAATATGTAAACGAAAGTTAAAAAAAATTGTTGGATCGTAGTCTTCCGTGGCGTTCAGGATTCGTGGATGTCTCCATTTTTCGGGTTCCCGCCGCGTTGGTAGTCATGCTTGACGACAGTTTCGGCATTTCGACCTGAAGACGCCTGGTGGAATCCAGGCGAAACTGTTGTCAAGCATGACTACCAACGCGGCGGGAACCCGAAAAATGAAGTAAAAAAAATTGTTGAATTATTCAAACGATAAAATTTTTTTCAGAAAACTCACTTAAAGATAGAGAATGGTATACTGGATAACTATAGTTCGAGTCCAAGAATACGGATCTAATAACACTACGATTGATGAACGTAAAATACTGCATTGATAGATAACTTTCCAGTAGGTTTCCTCAAAATTTTATAAATAGAAGCAAGAATTCCATTATACTGTGGGATTGATGGCGAAGGATCTCAGTAAAAAAAGCCTTATTATCGGTTGAAAAGCAACCCATCGACCAAAGCTAAACAATTAAATACAGTCGAATATGAAACCTCTATGACGGTAACCTTAACTTTTAATCAGCCAAATGAAGTACTCAATTCTTTAGGAAAAAAATGAGAATAAATTAAATAACCTCTTAGTAAAGATTGGTTAGCAAGGATAGGAAAAACCATGACACTTCTGGCAATTACTCGTACAAAATAAAGGTTTGTCTTGCTCGTATCCTATGCATAAATAATAACTCAGAAAAAAGTCCCATTACGGTTGCTATCTTTTCGTAGCAATTAAAAAACTGGCGGATATAAGTGCAGTATATTTGATATCCCTGGGAACTGGAATGAGAATAACAGTAGAAACTATGAAGTGGTAGGGAATGAACCTTGTATTTTACGTTTACTTATTTTAAAGAGGTATTTTTACCATTGCAGAAAACAGCCGTTTTCAAGTTATAGAAAGAGGACAAATAAATAAACGTATAAAAATTCATTGCCACAGGGCTAATGTGAGTATGCAACCTTTATTATGGCGTAATGTATTCAAAACTCTTTTTTATGACCGGTTTCTATCCCACATTAAAACATCTTTCTACAATCAAGGAAGGGTGTTTCAACAGGTTACAAAACGCATCTACCGAAATTTCTGAATAGAGCTAGGTAACTATTTGCGTTTTTTCTTTTGCGAGTAAAGTGGTCATCTTTTGACTCATAATATCTGGACGAAATTAATTCTAAAAATGCTTTTAAATTATTTTTGGATCATAGAAATGTTATCAGTTTGGAGCACAAATATATTTTATAGACTGGAGATAGATAATTATTTTGTTCAAGTAATTAAGTAATATGTAATTAAGAAATCCAAAATTGGCCAATGAATTCTAACACTACTTATGTAATGTTCTTTTCACTCTAAATATTTATCACATAGATAACTGTTTCACCATTGGAAGGGAAACCTACCACTTCGATTTTCATTTATTAATGAAATGATTAAACTTGACCCAGCGGAAAATGTGTTCCAATTTTTCGCATTATGGCTAATTTATATTAATCACACCTCGTTCTCCCATGACATGAATGGGAATATATTTACCATGGGCAATAATAAACATTCAGAGGTAGTTTTGATGAATTACGGTTTTGTAGTAAGATTTTACATTGGGCCTCGTTTTTCATTATGGATATTTTTTGGCTTTAAACGAACGATGGACAGTTAGACGCCACCTTCTGTTGACATAGCTGACCGAAATTCAACTTGTAGAATAGTGTGCGAAAGAAGGAAATACGCAAATTACACCCAGAATTGTTGAATGAATCAATCAAAACGCGTGTTGCTTCGATTCACCTTCTGCAAATAGTCACCAAGTTCCTGCAATTTCCAGAACTCTACTCTCAAGCATCTCGAAACCTATGTTCCTCTCCGATTTCCCGCAGTCAGGTTTCGGGAAGCGGAAAATAAATCCTTCTTTCGTTCGTCCATGCACCCCTTGCTCAACCACGGAGACGTATCTTGAATTTGATAGCAAAGGCCAGCGAGCAGTGGTCAATAAAAAAGGTTGGCGCAGTGAGAGGGAAGGATCGAGCAGCCTGTAGGAAAGTGATACATCTTGAAATATGGGACATGGGAGAAAACCTGTATACGTGGAATGAATACGAATGGAAATGCTGGAGAAAATTCCATGGGCCTGAAAACATATGCATACATGCGCGTACATAAACACATACGTGCGCGAAAGTATGAGTTGATATTTTTTCAATGTGATGGATGTATTGTGATACATTAAAAAACGGGACTGTCAGTGCGTCCTTCCTCCATGACCCATATAGTATTCATCTTCATTAACAAAAGGTTTATGGGGATTTTTACATTTCAGGACGAGATATTTCTCTAATAAATCTCTCCTAAATGATAACCCTTGAATAATTTATTACGACAAAATTGCAGCTGCAATTTTATCCCCTCGCGTCCCAATCCAATTTATTGGATTACTTTCTATTCTCTGTTTATTTTCAATCCTCACATACTTCATCCCCTTTCTCTCGCGCACTCAACCCCGGAGTGTTGCCATCCGTCGATTTGTTCGATTAACTTTCTATATTTGATGACGCTGACGTATAATTTTTCTTGCTAAGGATGAACATGGGTCTCCTGACGGATAACCCACCATGGCAAATACCTGCCGATTGATTAAATTGTTGTCGTGAACATTAACAATATGCAAAGTGTATACTTCATTTGTTACTATGAAAATATATTTTAAAATTATTTTCTAAAATATATTTTTTTTACGTTAATGATTAGTTTAAAAATATATTATTTTATAATTAAGTAGTTGTCAGCTAAGGGTAGATTTTTCATGGACCCCTAAAACCGTACGCTACTGTAAACGTAATACCTATCTACCATTAGGCAAATCTTTTCTTGAATACTATACTAAATATTATAAGGACTCATTCTGTAGCTCTACATACTTTCTACGCCCTTAATTTAATCACAAATGCCTATTTTTCCCTTCTTCTACTCCGTTTTCCTAATGATCCACCCTCTATTACCTACCCTTTCACAGTTTCTCCCGTATCCACTTGCTATACCGTCTTCGAATTTCTCAGTAAAATTTTCTCCTTCCCCCTATTATATCTAGAACTTCATCGGATATATATTTGCCCGTTCTTTTTATTTTCTTCATTCTTTCACTCCTCCACGTATGCAAACCTTCCAATCAAATCTTATCCCCCCTCATTAAAGATCAAGTATCCGAGCAATAAATAAATATACTCCGTATTAAAGTTTTCACTGTTTTTTTCTTCTTGTCCTTGCTAAAGATGAGTTTAATCAACTGCTACCTTTTCTTAAACACTTTACTGCTCACCGTAATTCTTCTGGAAAGTCCCAATTACTTTGACCACTCTCCTCCAAAGCATTTCCGAAATGGCTGAACTGTTCTATCTGTTCTCGTAGTTTATGTCCCAAGGCAAAAATAAAAATAATACATGCTATAAATTAATTTAATGTATGAATCATGTGCACAAGTTCTTATAGTATATGTGTAAGAATAGGAACACGCAAGAAACGATACATAGCATGCATGAGAAATTTTTAGCAGTTAACCACCCCAAAGGCCGAGTAAAAGTCCATATTTTAAGGTCCACGAGTCCTTTTTTAGCACTGACGACGGCTAACTGCCGAAAATTTGCCTTATAAGTTGTTTTTTTCCTTAATATAGTATTCTTGTCTCATCCTCGTTCATCATCTAAATTTTCATTAAACGCCGTAAGACTGCTTTCATGTAGGAAAACGGCAAAATATTATGTAAAATTCCTGTTGTATGGTTCTTCTACGTTTAAGTTGAATTTTACTATTGCATTTCCTGCAGTCGTTCTTCAGTATTTTACCTCGAGAAAATTTGGGCGGAGGGTTTATTTTTTCATGTTGGATGAAGGTTTATCTAAGAACCTGCTCTACAATAGTTAATTCTATAGTGTTTAATATTTTGAGGGAAAATCACCTAATTCTCTCGTAATACTGGCAAATTGTAAACAATTCAAATTCTCCTGTGAACTTAATACTAGGGTAATCCAGGGAGTAACTTCCGTTTTCATGTAGCGTGGGAACTGGTGGAGGTTGCCGAATGGTCACTTTATTGACGCATACGCGTAGATCAGTACGCCTCGAACTGAAGTGGTTGGAAGGTCCCGCCCCTTGTCATTTGTTTACAATAACGAGTCAAAATGAAATATGCAACTAAAGTACCCGGCAAATTTGAAGTTCGTTCCGCGATAAGGTTTTTGCTGATCAAAAAAACTTCAAAACTGCTGAAATTCATCGGAAAATTATTGCTCTGTACGGACCACTGTGATGAGTGACAATAGTTGTGCGTCAGCGTTGTCGTTCTTTTAAGAGTGAATCCGAATCTCCATGATTACCTCTGGTGAGCCATGAACTGCACCTGAAAATTGATGGTTAACTTCGTGAAAATGGTTTTGCGATAACTGAAATCTTTTTCCACATATTACTAGGACTCTGTTGAATGGAAACACGACAGAAAAGTTAGGTTACTACGCATCTTGTATAACGGAGGTTACTTTTGGGACAGAACATTTGGAGGGAATTCCAATTGTGTTGTTCATTTTGACTTGCTATTGTAAACAAGTGACAAGAGGCGAGAAGTTCCAACCACTGCAGTTCGAGGCGTACTGACCTACAGTGTTCGTCAATACAGCGACCATTCGGCTACCTCCACTAGTTCTCACGCTATACGATAACGGAGGTTACTCTCCGGATTACCCTCGTATTTCCGGTGTTCATTCTTTAATGCTCTAAGGCAGAATAGTACGTAATAGTCTTTAGTGTCCCGCAGCTAAATAAATAGATGCGCAATGCTCCACCAGGAGCTTTGCTGCAGATTTCATTATTGCTTCCATTAATAAAATGTTGAGATATATTTCATACTTTGCGTTACTGCAAATGTGGCGTGAAAGACGTAAATGTTTATACCATTTGCATATACATTGTTTTTTTGCTTAGTATATTTCGAGAAGATGTTTGATAGGGTAAATTTGGTGGAATTAATGAAGGTAATGTAGGAGAAAGGAATAGATTAGAGGGATAGGCGACTTATCCGCAATACGAGTATGTACGTGAATCAGACTTCTGTACGTGTGACGGATAGAGAGACTGGCTAAGTAGTTTCATGTAGAAGAATATGGCAAGAGTGTCCATTATAACCCTTGGTACATAAATGTGTGAAGAGGCATCGGAAGAACTGGAAGGAGGAATGAAAGTCAGTGGATTATTTACAAAATCAGTTATGTTGTCGGATGATCAATCTTTTTCAGTTAGTTAAACTGCAGCTAGCATATCTGAGCGCATTTGAAAACCAACGTGATAAGTATGCGATGCGAATAAAAACTAACATTTCAGGGTTTTCGAGAAAAAAAGTTAAGTTAAACGTTAAAATATGAGTGCAAAAAATAGTGCAAGTGAAACAGTTCAATTTTCTTGGTAGAAAATTAGACCAAGATATTCAAGGCAGTAGGAACATTAGAAGAAGAATTTGTTTAGAAAAAAATCTCATAGAAGAAGGAAGGAATTAATGACAAAGACGTTGAGTAAGGAGGTTAAAAAAGGGAAGAAATCTTCGGTTTTGAGCTTGGTTTAGTAAGGTTCGAAAAAATGGTCGTTGAAGCAAGATGACAGAAGTAACTCGAAGGCATTGCAAATGGGAAGTGTCGGTGTGAAGAAGAATGGAAAAGGTAAAATGGACGGAAAGGAAAACCTACAAATAAGTAATTGAGATAATGGGGGAGGAGAGAGGGGATTTTTAGGATAAATACAAAGGCGGCCGGAGAGGCAAAAACAGAACATTTTCATTGGAAATTGGATGTTTAAAACTGCAATAGATTAGAGAACGTTATGCAAGCGATGAAGAGGAAGACATTGTTTGACAATTTGAACTGAATGAAGAAATATAGTTTGGGTGCTCAAATAAATAACAGTTCATTATGGTGTACTAGTCTTATTGTATCTTGTAGGCGAAACTAATAAATATAGACGTTTACAAGTGTGAATCCATTCAAATTGCGCCATAAAAATAATTCCAACCTCAGTAAACATTTGCGTGTGAATTGTCGACCGTATGCTAGCATTTTAATCTGAAAACGGAAGGAAATTTACTGCAAGGTCGCCGTTGATATATCCCTTTTTGTATTGAATTAAGGTTTAATGGGGCATAAATGGCAAAAAGACCGTATTTCATGCTCCAAGAGATGCTGAAATGGTCAATATAATTTTTAACAAAGCCCTCGAAAATAATACTGTGTCCTTTGCAATTTCGTTATTAACTTTCCCAGATCACAATGGAAGGAGCGTCTTCATATCAATCACTGGAAATGAAAAATAACTGAGATAACAAAGGCGATCAAGCGGTTCAGTGGGAGGAAAAAGAAAGAAAGATCGGGGGAGGGGGGAGTGAATGAAATACAGAGAAAAAAGTGGAAAAGGTATGAATATGGAATGGGAGTACGAAAGAGACGGACAAGTCGATTTTAATTGGATTTCTAGGCGCCTACAGAAGGTACGTCAGGCGTGAATCTAATGAAGCGACGCTTTGATAAGACAAACGAGACTCATTGATTTACGAGAATTATTTTTTTGGCCGTGAGAAAGAGTGAGAGAGCCAGCGAGAGGAAGCCATATACCATGGGAAACGGAGAAACATAAACGAAAGCGTTGCGGCAGGCGTCAGCGCTTTATGTTCGCGCGCAATGGCAAGAATCATAAAATGCCTTTCATGCCTACTGCCTTATTAATGAGTAATGAAAGACTATTGCAGAAGTTGCAATAAATCCTTCCTCCGTGATTGTAATTCTTCTGGTAGCACATAGTTTAGGATTATTGTTTACCCTGGTGCATCCACAATTATCTGCCTTTTTACGTACCTCAGTTTTTACCTAGACGTTTGCTGAATGTAATGAAAATTGGATAGTAAAAATAGGTATTCAATTGCTGTATAGCTTGCGGAACAATTAATTTTTTTTTAATTCCTAACATCCTTTATGAAATGGACGTAAATTAAGAAAATTTTGTTTGTTTTTCTTTGCCACTTCACGACTGTCCTTAACTCTCAGTTACCGTTTTTGTTAAAGAGCTATATTCCTATGCGGAAACGAGTGAATGATTAAACATACGATGACCATATTATTAACTTTTCAAAAAATTTCCGAAAAAGTTCATATTGTAACTACTCTAAAATACAATTGTAAGCATGAACGAAATTTAGTAACAGGATTAAAATTTCCCAAATCTACATTAATGCCTCCCGCTAGATAATTAAGTACCTATCATTTGAGAAAAGTAAGCCTTGGACTAAGATTCATTATCCCATGAGCCACTCGTATATACTTTTCAGTTAAAATTCTTTCTGAAGCCTTTACCTTCCCTTTAGGGAAGTAAGTCGAGATAAATTTTATCTCTTGTCCTTGAGAAAGAATTTGGAATAAAATAATCTGGAATCTTCACAAGGATCAATATCTTTGGCTATGAAAACTCTAGTCAATCGGAGATATTTATTTGTGTTTCTCATTGGAAATGGCTACCTATTACAGAATTATGGAGATCGCTCTCTTTGAATTCAGTTCCTTGAATAAAGGCATACGTTTGCAGTTCTGGAAAATATGTCCCTAAATATTGATTAAATAATGATTTATTACCAACAGTATTGGTGTAAAGCTAGTACATGTCCTTTGTAGCAAACTGTAATTACACTGAATATGGAATGACGTTTCCCTGGTGGTATTTATCAAATATGCATAGGTAATTTAAACGTCAAAATATTACATTTTTATTAATATCGAGATTCGGTGAAGAATAGTCGGCGATAAAAGGTAATATTTTTAAGCCAAACTGAAAAGTGCTTATCTCTTTTATGTTTGTCTTCGATAACACTTCACCATATTTCTCTTAGGTCATTTGAAGGATATGGCGTAGAAGTGGAGACTTATGGGACTGAATTTGAGCTCGTAAATTCTAAAACATTGTAATGTCCTATTGGGATCACCTTAAACATTCAGAATTTACAATTTTATTTTACTCTGCAACCTCTTTCAATCAATGAGCATTTTTCTCTGAGTCGGAAGGACATGAGCATTGTACATTGAGGTGGTGGAACACTGCTAGGGGCATATTTTCACTTGAACAGAATTGTTCAAAACACATAAGTTTATTATTTTTCCATTTCCCATCTAATTTTCATCACACGTCCATTTAAAAGCCCAAACTTTTTAACCTTCATAAAAATGGTTAACCTGTAGATTTAAGGCTATTTTCGTGCATTTTAAGGCTGTTAAAATACTTTAATAATTATTTTGTAAAATCTCTTTCGAATTTTCTCGTTCATATCGGATTTGTCTAGGGAAAACCTTAGTCTGGAGAACTTCCTCCGCTTTGCATGCCGTAATTATCTGCATCTCATTGTTGAACCCTTCTCAATAAACTCAGTTTTGGTGAAATTATATATTAGCTGTTCATTTTGACTGAGATCTCAACTTCCTTAACACGTGGATCCACGCAATATCCCGCAGGCCGTCGCAAGTGTATGTAGAGAGAGGTGCCGTGAAATATTTCTTTTAATTTAACCATAAGGCATACGGCAAAAGAAGTTCTCATAACAGAATAGAGGGATCTTTTTCTGTGCTGTCTGTGATTTCATAGAATGATCTGGTACTCTAAAAATCATACTGCTTGAGTGAAGCTGAGGGAGTTCAGAAATGTCCTTCGGTATCGACTCAGGACAAATCCTGGGTTAGTAAGCCAGAGTCCTAACCCCTAGATTCCCGCGCTCCCTGTTTCGCTGAAAAGTATTTATTATTTGGTAGTTCACGGTTTAAGATGATAGATCAAGATTTTGCATCAATACAAATTTAATATTCATACATTTATTGGTCTTGCTAAGTAAGGAACAACCTGATCCCGCAATTAATTACGTGCGCAGACTACCTCCCTTCATTCCGTCCGACACATCTATCCTTCCCCTCCCCATTCTCCGCTCTTGCGTCATTCTTTCCTCTTTCACAATTTTTAGCATTCCATTGCCAATCAAAATTCTCCTTTTGTTTACGTCCATTTTACTTCTTCCATCCTTCTTCACATCCACATCTTAAAAGCGTCCAACCTACGCCTATCATATTGCTTTTATATCCAAGTTTCCGTGCCGTACCAAAATTTCTTCCGAATTAAAGTGTCATTGAGTTTTTTATAAACACCTTAACTAAACGTCCCTTTCGTCAAATTTCGAAATTATTTATTGCCATAAATTGTTTTTAGGCATATATGCCTAAAATATTTTAAGATTTTGTAAAATTCATTTTGTCAGCACGAAAGAATTATTCAACTAAAAAAAGAAATTCGCCCCTACAATTCGTCTTACATTTGCTTTTGAATGGTATCGCTGGGTCTTGCTCCGCTTCTACTCAGTTTTCTCGGGCCAACCTGCTGAGAAGGGACCATCACCCCCACTTTCTCCTTCCCGCCCTCCATCCATCCCTGCCGTAACCCTTGCGAACCCTCCCCACTCTGACACCGTCCTCCTGCCGCCTCCTCTTCCACTCTCCAAGCCCGAACCGATCATTTATTCCCTTTCATCGCTAGCGTTTTCATACCTTAACTCCATTATACCGGTTGATTAACGATGCGTCACTTTTTTGCACCTTCCTCCTGTTTTATTAACTTTTCTCCTTTAATTTCTGTAGCAATATGAGTGCCTCAGATCATTTGCTAACATCATCATCGATCAATACGAATCCATCCCCATTAAACGAAATACGAAAGATGGTGCTCATTTATTTATAGAGAGAGAGAGAAAGAGACATTTGAATGCGAATAAATATGTGCTCTTTGTCATTATGAATGCGTCGACCAAGACAAGTGACAAGCGGAATACGTACTGATAAATTATAATTTAACGAAATATTTCGCAAATTTTGGCGACGCTTCACAATAGATGACATCGAGGTGTATTTTGTCTTCCTATCCAATTAAGTCACTTGAGAAGGTTTCTGTTAAAATTTATATCCATAGTCGTTGTTAACTTCTGATTTTTTCTGTTAGTTTCAAATGACGGTAAATTTCTATCGCGTAGTGAAAGTCTCAAACTTTTAGAAAAAAATTTCTGCGTGAAAAATACATGTTTTTGCTAATATCTGCATCATTTTTGATGGTCAATCACACTGACCGGATTTGCATAGTTTCTGGAACACTGCCATTCAATATACATGATGAACGGCTAATTAAAATAAGAAGATATCAAGGAAAAATCGTAGGATTTTGACATGTAAATGTAGTATTTATTTTGTAATTGAGAATACTATACGGATTAGGTTTTAAACCACAGAAATTTCATATATCAATTCCTATCTGAATATTTTAATAGTGATAATGTGTGTGTATTAGATGGAATACTTAATCATTTATTAATAAATTTGAGTAAATTTATTCCGAACTCTAAAATAGAATAATTTTGGGGTAGAAAGTCGTTCAATAAGTAAACAATAATAATAATTAGGTAATCTGCCGGTTAAGGTAGGTTTTTGGATGGACACAACTATCAAATTAACATTTTGTGACTCCCCACCTAGCAAACTAATCTATATCAGGTCCCTCTTCATGTCGGTGTACTTCTTTCCTCCCTTCATCCCGTCCAACATCCCTATCCTGTTCCTACCCTTACCTCGCTTGCCCAACATTAGCCCCTCTATTACCCTCTTCAACATTCCACTACCGCTCAATACGCCTTTCATCCATTTTTCCTGCCTCCATAGGATTTCTCTCAGCAAACCCCTCTCCTCCCCCACCATTTCTAGTACTTCCAAGTAAACAATATAAAATATTATAAGTGGAAATTAAATTATTTCACGAATCACTGTTAGCCGTGACACAAAACTTATTAACCTGAAGCGGAATGTACTCGTATGTCTACAAAATTAGCAATGGCAAGCTTCACTCATTTCTTGGGTTCCCAGTGGCTGCATTGTCGATTCATATCTACTACGGCTAACATCCCTGCACTCCCAATGGTCGCGATGCATTGATCCCCTGTGCCATTAAACATTAGTAGTAGTTGATAAGGTTACACTCTCCTGTCGGATTAACCCTTGGGACCCATTGCCTGACCAATGCCCACTTTGTCTATGTCTATGTGTTATGATTCTTTTATTCAGTTTTGAGCAGCATTTGATTTTCAAATTAAAAGAGTTTGTAACTTTCCACAGACTTTAAGTCTTCAGTCTAAAGTCTATAAAAAATTACAAACCCTTTTAATACGGGCATCAAACAATTCCACGAAGTGAAGTTTGAAAGAGTAAAGGATTTGATTTAATTATAGTTAAATGCTGATATGGTCTCAATGTGGAACCTACAGACAAAACATTATTTACTTATATTAGTTCACTGTGAGTTTGATGAACCAGTATTCATTTGGGATGCCTACGTCCAGTTTTAAAAGTTTTTTCTCAGTTCCATTGGTGTGTACGTTATCCTATGGACCCTATTTCATTTTAATATCCTGCATTTCCACCTTTTTCCCGTTTTTCCTGGGTGAAGAGCCTCAACTTTCTTCTTCTCCGCCTACGCAAACTAGATGAACATATTACTTTACCTACACTCATTGTTCTGCTTTACTTATTTCCGACTTTTTGCTAGCTACTTAAGAAAAATGAAACACACACTATTATATCATGTTCTAATCTTAGTAATATATAAATCTGAACTTTAATTTCTTTTTTTGTTCGGGAAACATCATGTCAAACTGGTAAGGAGTAAGGGTTTTCAATTTTTGCAAAAATAAGATAAAAATTACTTAAGAAAAATAGACTAGGTCCGATTTGGATATACCTTCATGGAAATTTCTGAGATCAAAGAAACTCATTTCTTTTATTTTATTTTACGTGGGCAGATGGCGGCACCTGTCACTCAGAACTTAGATTTTTATTCATTCACTTGAGCATGGATGCACAAGTAAATTACCTAACCATTTATCAAGCTATTATATCATTTACAAGTTTATATTTTGTTTTATGCCGATAAGTGAGCAGAGGCTTCGTTTGTTGCAAACAGTAGCTGCAAAATATCGATGGCCTCGAATTATCTCCCTAAGAGATAACTTGAAAATTGCATTTGTTCTTTCTTCGAATTAAGTGATAATTCTCGTATGACTGCCAAACCTATTTATCTCTCTATCTATTAATTGCTAGGGTGAGGGACGATTACAAACTAGGTATGCAATGTAAAACATTGTATTTTCTTAACTTAGTTACAATATTTTTCTGCAAAATAGTTCAAATGATGTGGATTATAACAACTACTGGTATGTACACACGGTATTTATATTAGTGGACGGAGTTCTATGGGTTATGAGAACGCACAAGCCCTTCGACCATGTCAGGGTTGTTGTCCATTCGGATTGGTATGTCACAACATAGTAACAAATATTTTTTTCACTAATTTTCATAACACATTTGTTTTATTATTAATGATGTTAGCAATTACGAATTTACAACACTTACAACGAATTTACTTACACCTTTTCATTTTATTCTTCCTTAATGTAAATTTAAAGGAGGTATATAAAATATTAAATATTAGAATTTTCTGAATACTTGCAAGTTCAACCCGTTTCAAAAATATTAATATACTATAATGTTACCATTGATTTAAAATGCTTCTCGGGTGATTGTTTTCCATATTTGAGGTTAAAAAACTATCAATACTTTTTCCTTAATTTTGAGTTTGCTTCCATATATTAGTAATTTATTTGCATTATCAATCTATTGGACTCAAATTTTAATTGCTGGTGCCTACAATTATTCCAAGTCATGAAGAGAAAGTGCTGGATAAAATTTAGTGTTTTGTTGTTAGTCATGTGACATAGTTACTTTCCGAAATGCCTACTTTTTAAAGTCCGGGTGCAGTAGTTTCGTGGCTAGACATCTGAGCAACTGACCGGGAGACCTGGGTGGACGGCTCTGAGGTAAACACAATAGTCAACCGGTTTGGTTGGGAAGTTCGCTTTGGTAGGGGATGATAGAGTCCACCCAGTACTAAGCTTGGCGGTGTGTGAAATTCATACATTAGTGTAGGGGGAGCAGTTCCTTTCCTATACCAATTATGGTTTCCCAGAAATATAACCTCTACCCGAAAAATGACATAGCTTGGGTGGAGCTGCAGGTTCTCAAAGAAGCTTGCCCGGGAATCGAACCCGGGTTCCCCGGTCAGTAATCTCTACCCCTCGTCTAATTACATATATTTATATATACATTTTTATGTTTACTCTCTACCCTCTAGAGAGTATATTTTATTTCCTCTCTACCCCTCGTATATATTACATATATATATATATATATATATATATATATTCAAACTTGAAAATCCCGCCATACGGCGCACAAATAATCATTCATTCAAACAGAAATAGGTATAAGGAAAGGGGATAGGAAAAACACATAATAGGAGAAGACAGGACATGTGGGGAAGGCGGTTTTTGAGCAGATCACGAAAGTAAAAATATTTCCCTATCCGGGATATAGAAGATATCCGGGATATAGAAGATATCCCGGATAGGGAAATATTTTTACTTTCGTGATCTGCTCAAAAAACCGCCTTCCCCACATGTCCTGTCTTCTCCTATTATGTGTTTTCCTATCCCCTTTCCTTATACCTATTTCTGTTTGAATGAATGATTATATATATATATATATATATATATATAAGTTTGATATCCCACGCAGCTAAAGTTATTCTCAGGATCATCAACAAAAGGATAGAGAGTAAGGCAAATGATTACTTAGGGGATGATCAGTTTGGGTTCAGGAAAGGAAGAGGTACGCGTGATGCCATTGCAGTAATGAGATCACTAGTCGAGAGGAATATAGAATACAATCAGGACGTTTTTGCCTGTTTTGTAGATTTCGAAAAAGCGTTTGATAGAGTGAATTGGGAAAAATTAATGCGTGTATTGCAGAAAATAGGAATGGATTGGAGGGACAGGAGACTGATCCGCAACCTGTACATGTCTCAGACTGCTCAGGTGCGAGTGGGGAACGGAGAGTCCGGATGGGCAGTGTTAGGAAGAGGTGTAAGGCAGGGTTACCCATTGTCACCGGTACTGTTCAACGTATATGTAGAGGAAATGATTAAAGAGGCATGGGAAGAACTGGAGGTAGGAATGAAAGTCGGAGGGGAATTCGTAAAATCGGTTAGGTTTGCTGATGACCAAGCATTAGTTGCTCAGTCAGCCAAGGGGTTGCAAGCATTGTTGAGTGAATTGGAGGTTCAGTGCGATAAATATGGGATGAGAATAAATATTAATAAAACAAAGGTTATGCGATTTTCCAGAAAGAAAAAGGCTAAGCTAAATATTAAAATAGGCGGGGAAAAAATAGAGCAGGTAGAACAGTTTACATATCTCGGAAGTGTTTTGGACCAAACACGGTCCAAGTGGTAGGGACGTAAGGAGAAGAATTGCGCTAGGCAAGGAGGCTTTCTCAAAGAGGAGGGAGTTGATGACGGGGACGTTGAGTAGGGATGTTAAGACAAGACTCGTAAAAACTCTGATATGGAGCGTAGCTATGTACGGCGCGGAAACGTGGTCGCTGAAGCAGGAGGATAGACGTAGATTGGAGGCTTTTGAAATGTGGGTGTGGAGAAGAATGGAAAAGGTGAAATGGACCGAAAGGAAAACAAATGAGGAAGTACTAGAAATGGTGGGGGGAGGAGAGGGGTTTGTTGAGAGAAATCCTATGGAGGCAGGAAAAATGGATGAAGGGCGTATTGAGCGGTAGTGGAATGTTGAAGAGGGTAATAGAGGGAAGAATGTTGGGCAAGCGAGGTAAGGGTAGGAACAGGATAGGGATGTTGGACGAGATGAAGGGAGGAAAGAAGTACACCGAGATGAAGAGGGACCTGATATAGATTAGTTTGCTAGGTGGGGAGTCACAAAATGTTCGTTTGATAGTTGGGTCCATCCAAAAACCTACCTTAACCGGTAGATTACTTAAAAAAAAAATATATATATATATATATAAACCATAAACACAGTAATCAACCCGAAGGTCGGTTTAGTAGGTGATGGTAGAGCTCACCCATGTACCAAGCCCGACGGCGTGTGAATATTCACACATCAGGGTAGGGGGGGCCAGTTACTTTCCCTGTGCCGGTTATGGTTTCCCAGGAAGATCTGGTACCCGAAAAAATCAACTAGCTTGGGTGGAGCTGCAGGTGCCCAAAGTGCCTTGCCTGGGAATCGAATCCGGGGACCCTCTGGTCAGCAGTCCAACGCTCTACCCGCTAGACCACCGCGACCCGCATATATATATATATATATATATACATACAATTTTATATAAAAAAAACATAAACACAGTAATCAACCCGAAGGTCGGTTTGGTAGGTGATGGTAGAGTTTCACCCAGTACTATGCCCGATGTCACGGCGTGTGAAATTCACACATCAGGGTAGGGGGAGCATTTCCTTTCCCTGCGCCGGTTATGGTTTCTCAGGAAAATCTGGTACCGGAAAATTCACATAACTTGAGTAGAGCTGCATGTGCCCAGAGTGCCTTGCCCAGGAATCTAACCCGAGCCCTCCGGTCAGTAGTCCAACGCTTTTTTCCCACTGGAGTACCGCGCCCCCACTATATATATATATATATATATATATATTATACATGTAAATTCAAACTTGAAAATCCCGCCACACGGCGCACAAAATATTCATTCAAACAGAAATAGGTATAAGGAAAGGGGATAGGAAAAACACATAAAAGGTGAACACAGGACATGTGGAGAAGGGCGGTTTTTGAGCAGATCACGAAAGTAAAAATAAGGAAATATTTTTACTTTCGTGATCTTATTTTTACTTTCGTGATCTGCTCAAAAACCACCTTCCCCACATGTCCTGTGTTCGCCTTTTATGTGTTTTCCTATCCCCTTTCCTTATACCTATATCTGTTTGAATGAATATATTACACATGTATATATACTAGAGCAGGTGGAACAGTTTATTTTATCTCAGAGTGACCAAAAGGGTCAAAATAGTAATAGTAAAACGTTAGGAGAGAATTGCACTAGGCAAAGAGACTTTCATAAGTACGAGGGAATCGATCGCAGTGACGTTGAGTAAGGATGTTAAGCTACAATTTGTTAAAACATTGATATGGATCGTACTTATGTATGGCGCGGAAACATGGTCACTGAAACAGAATGATTTACGTAGATTGGAGGCTTTTGAAATTTGGCTTGCGAGAAAGTGAAGTGGGCAGAAAGGAAAACAAATGAAGAAGTGCTACGCGTGGTGGGGAAGAATAGGCGTTTGTTGGGATAAATCATAAGTAGGCAAGAAAGATGGATAAAAAGCCCATTGATCGACCGTGGGATATTAAAGACGGTAATAAAGGACAGAATATAATGAGAACGAGGAGAGGGCAGGGATAGGATACGTACTGTATGTTGGACGGGATGAAGGCAGGAAGGAAGTATGCAGAGATGAAAAGTGGCTTGTTTAGATTAGGATGTTGGGTTGTGCTTTGATAGAAGAAACAAAACATTAATTTGTTAGTTATGTTCATCCAAAACCTACCTTACTGGTGAATTACCTAATTATAGATAAAAAAATTTTTTCCCCTCCCCGTACGCATTCCGCGCCCAAGACCTTTCAGTCTGACCTGAAGAAGACCTCGGAGTAGGCTGAAAGCTTAAACAATCTACAATATGAGTGTTCTTTTGCGTATTATCTATTTTATTCTGTTTGTATATATATATATTTATTATTACACAAGATAATTCAAAATGCATTCGTAAATACACATACAAATTCGATGCGTTTTGCGCGCTCACCTGCGTTAAGTGCCACCGTTCTTACGCCACCTGACCCCCCACGCCGTGACCCACAACTGTTTTTAACCTCGCCTTTGAAGAACGCCACACCGCACCTTTATCCCTCCGCGTGGTTTGAAAGGAGAGCCTCCAAGGCGGTATGTATTATGCATTAAGGGATGTAGCGAGAGAGAGAGAGAATACGTACGGGGTTGGACGGCAGGGCGGTAGGAGAAGCTGAGTAAAGAGTTAAGGGTGGAGGACCGGGTGGTTCGTAGGTGGTCACACACGGTCTGCGGGGAGACACCTCCTGGACGCTGCGGATATCTTCTCTTTACATCTCTCAGCCTCTTCGTCTCAAGGTCTCTATTCGCAACGAAATCCTTAAGACCCCTGGGGTTGAAGAGGAGGGAGGGAGTGAGTGAGATGGAGGAAAAAAAGAGGCCTGGAAGTGGCCAAATGGGTGTGCTGCATGGTCGAGGATGTGGCCGGCGAAGTGGGAGGTGTTTCCCGTTTTCCGTTTTTTTTTCTTTTCCCCTCTTCCTGGTTTACTCCGACGTCCATTTCACCTCTCCTTCACCACCACCTTTCTCCTCCATCTGCAGGGTCGGTCATTCCTCCCGCTCTCTCCCGCTCTCTCCCGCTCCCGATGCTCCCTTGAGCCCTTTAAGATAGGGTTTACTCAAGCGAGCTCCGGAGGATATCCCAGCGAAACGCGTTGCTATAATTCGCTACGCCGCAAATTTGTTGTTTCACTGATTCACAAGTTTCGTTTCATAGGTCTCACATATTCCCGAAGGAAATATGTACTTGTGCCTATCTAGTTATTGACGAATTGGGATATATTTTGTTTTTTTTAACAGGTTTTAATGCTAGAAAGAGCGAAAAAATAAGTGTAAAAGTCCGTTTTTATGGAAAAAACAGGATAGGTACATTTTTCAAAGGGTTTTCTGTCATTTGCAAAGGTTTTGCTATCAACAGCAATAAATTATTAAATTAAAAATTAAACTATTGAGGCAATTATCTTTGAATTTGACTGATGTACATTTAGCGTGAAAGTATCGTTATTCATAAAAGAAGTGATAATAGTAATTGTTCTTCGATGTGCTAATATTTGTTTTACTTCATGTGAAAATTTAACGTAGTGAATCGTCATCAAAAGGTATATTATACCATGAAAGTCGCCATAACGGAGGCCTTTGGTCGCTTCATGGCATTAGTTCCAGTTTCAAAAATGCATGTCAGTAAAACATATATAGTATAGACATAATATATACATATAATATCAGTCCTTTGGTTCCACTGCCCTGCATGTTATAGTTATTACGGATGCTGTGGCACATGTTTTTATTTGGGGCAATTTTGTGATTTGTGATTGTGCCAGCGGATATTGGCCTACTTTATTTGGATTCCATACCGGGTGGTAACTAAAATTTGATCAGAACGTAATTTTTATGTTGCACACCAAGATGTGGAATCCCTCTTTCACACACTGTAGCAGTAGCTTGATGGGTATAATGCAATTGTGTATATAAATAAATATATGTGTATAATAATAAAACAATCAATTTATTTATAGTACTTATCATTTCTCTTCTCTTCTAGGTAAGAAATTGTTGCATACTAAGTGAATTGAAGCGTCCCAAGTTACTGAAGCTTTGCGTAGCAACCAGATTCACCAATTGGGTAAGAAAATATATACAATTCAAATAATTATTTGAATTGTATATATTATAATTGTATAAATATAATTAATCCACTGCTCAAAGAGAAATTTGAGTTGCACCAAATATCATAAGAATATCAACATTAAGGGTGATGGTGCGAGAACTTTCGCGGTTAATTTTTGTGGTTAGGAAATACCTTTCTTTCTCGTTAGGACTTCATATATTTTATTCCACAGTTTCTTTTCAATCACAGACAACATTACCACGTAAAGGACAAAGAGAAAGACAATATTATATTCTAATAATACAAAGTATTATGGAAAAAGGAGTATTTTAAATGCAATAATACTATATTAGTGTATTGTTCAACACTATTTCTTCAAATTTATCGAAGAACATTCAACTATAGAAGCTGTGATTAGTTCTCTTTAAACTAAGTACTGTTTTCATTGATCGTAAATTCTGCACGCATAGTAAATTTCCTTCTCTGAATAACCAGCAAAACTCGAGTTCCATTTTCATCACATCCGCCGAAGATTCTGTAAATTCGAGAGTTCTGTTTTCATTGAGTCAACTACTCAAGAATTTGCGGAATATGTGGCCACTCTTCAATTATGTGGTTTGTGGAAAACCTAGAAATTGATTCTTCTGCCGCACATTTTCACACCATTGATAACACCTCAGAGTAGGATTTAAACCCAGCCTGCCAGGCCTATGATGAATTAAAATAAATCTAATTAATACAACTGGTTAATTAGCCTCAATTTGAGTAGCGAATTTGATTAATAATCTGCTTTACCATCTCCTTTTTTTCTATGTTCTCTGATGCTAGAACCGAAAACTAATCATTGAATATTGGTCTAACTCATGTATTCGATGACCAAAGAAAATGACAGTTTACCAGAAGAAGTGGTGAAAGGAAATAGTTTTTCTCCAAATTCATATATTATCTTAAAGAAACCTTTGGCGTATTTAAGTTGATTAATGAAAACATTTCACTTAGTAAATGCTAATTTACTAGAAGGAGGAAATCGATGGCAATGACGATGAGTAAGGATGCTAAACAAAGACTTGTTGAAATATTGATATGGAGCATGCCTTTTCACGGCGCGGATGCATGGTCATTGAATCATGATTGGTGTGGATTGGAGTATCTTGCAATGCGGGTGTGGAGAAGAATGGAAAAGAAGAAATTGACAAAAACGATAACAAACTAAGAAGTACTAGGCTTACTGGGGAATTATAGTGAACAGGTGCTAGAGATTCAAAGGATACAGGAAGAGTGGCTGCAGAGAATTTTGATTGGTAATGCCTTATTTACTATGCTTAAGAGGAAAGATCGTAAAAGTGACTAGCGTTAGAGGAAAGGAGTTGAGGGAGAGTTAGAGAAAAGGATAGGCATGTTTCTATGCTCGTTGGGATGAATGAAAATTTAGGAAAAACGGATTTGAGTAACAGTTTATTGTATGGTGCGGTGTCAGGTTGTGATGTTAGGCGAGGTTAAGATAAGTACCGATGCTTCATTCTGTGTCCATCCAAATTCTACTTTTAAACAATAGAATACCAATAATAAATAAAATTTTGTAGTGGAAATACAGAGATTATTTATACAAATTATAAAATATAGAGAATAAGTCACAAAATACATTTGACATCTAGCATTGATCTGTATCCAGAAATGACGAACAATTACTGATTTTAAAACTTAATTGAAACCTTTTTCGGAAAAATATTCAATAAAACGAAACTGTCAGAAGAAAATAGAAATTCGGTAAAAAGTTATAATTGAGATATCGGGACCGAGACTTTTTATTTCCATCGAAAGTCAAAGATTCTAACACCTATATTTATTTTTTCAGTACGAATCATGCTACTTGCCCCGATAACGGCAAACGGTGCTTAATTAGAAGATTTAAAAAATCTCTGCATTTGATAATTTTAACAAGAATATATTTTGTTTGGAAAAATTTCCTTGCCACATAAGATAACAGTCATGGAAAATAAAATGAAAATTCATCAAAATTTGTACTTCAGTATGGGAACCTGTTAATTGTCGCTGGTATCACCAACAAAATTAAATTAAAATGAATTGGGTATAAAAAGGCTTCACACACTTGACCAATAGTTTTTGGGTTGTTTTAAATTTGAATAATATTATTGTATTGAAGGTCAACAATTTATTTAATCGTTTTATGCATCACTTTAGTATTTTTTTGAAACAATTTTTTTCATCTATATCTACCTGATACCATTCAGAGCGTCTCGAAGATGTGTGAGATGTGTGGCCATATTGATAATTCAATATCAGACTTGCAAAATTAACAAATAAATTTTTAAAAATGTTTATTATCAATGAAATGTGAAACAATTAATATAATTTTGGCAATGATAACTTCTAGTGCACAATAATGCACTACGGTATCTAAGTGTAACAAACTTCTTTTTGAATGAAAGATGACCTGTCAACAAAACAAAGCTAATAGACTAAGGACTAATATGGTAAACGATGGTTGGATTACATAAAAACAACAAACAAACAAAACACCTTACTGAACTACTTGAATGAAATAAAAAAATATGTTTTTACCCTAGCGCGGTCGTGTGCAGTCATTCTGACCCCTGATCTTTCGTAGCAGTAATGATATCTCAAAACTGTCGCTTTCAGATTTGATTTCTCTAATCTTATATTCGTAATTTCTTCTGCCGCAGTTCTCTACGGGTATTGCTTCATTGTCAACATAATCGCTATATAAATATGCTTTCAATTTAGAGTTATCTTTTGGGCAAAATATTTACATTAAAATGAATACAGAGCGATGATATCTATACATTATACTAGAAGGTCTATAGCAGAGTGGTAAAGGGAAAGGGGTTAGATAGTGCGTTATGGAAGTTGAGGGGGAGGGATGGGAGTAGGATTGGGAAGGAGACGGGAAGAGAACAAGGTGAGCGAAGAAAAATCTGAAAACAAATGAAACTCGAGGGTGAATTTCCAAGTCAAACAACAGTGAGCGTTTTGCGTAGGTTGGTAGAAACAAAAGGGGAAAAGCTGAGCGAGGTCTAAATTTTGGATAAACGCGGAATTGAACGCTTAATAAAGTACCGCACGGTAACTTTTCTACGAACAGTCTCGGGTCTGGGAAAGGGTCCTTTTAAAGCCTTTGTATGTACAGGTATGATGTGATCCAGGATTTGGTCCGCCTCTGCTCCGCTTGCCGTCGGGAATGTAAAATTATTTGATTACTGACGCGTTGAATGGTCTGCGATTTTTATCAAAATAAAATCCCAAACGATTTACGTACTTTGTACTTAACCTTTGAGAACTTACTTGCCCGCTGATATTTGGATAAAAAATTGAGGGAGATGGATTTTTAAACTCACCACCGGTTTTGTTAAATTTACATGGTAATCCGTGAATGCGAAATGTTCAGTCTTTTCATAACTGGAGAACGTTATGATTCCCTTAAAATCTTTTTCATAAGCTTGACCTTTCTATTCATGTAATACGAATTTGTCATTCTATTGGCTCTCTGTTACGCTAGTGTAATCTACCAATATTAGAATTTAGGAACGAGAATTAATGCGTGTTCATGTTGCAGAAGTATATGACTGTGATAGTAATGTGTGTATTCCTTGAATTATCCACATTAGTAAAATCGTCTTTCCTCTTTCTATCGACCATCAGTTATATTATATTAGGGCGCATTGCTCTCGATTTCTCAAGTTATTTGGAAATTATTTCTTGGGACAGTGAAAAATTGAGTAAGAAGTGTTAACCTTTCGTTGAATTTAGAGCTGGAGAGTTCAATACTGAATTTAATCTCTTAATGGTCTGTGTATGCTCTACACTGTAAGATTGTCTTTTCTTGAGGGACATATTTTATCGTTTATATTGGAATGTTTTTCGCACGGAAAAAAGTTTCATGGCGCCAATTATTAGTGTATGTACAGATTTGTGAATTTACATTTTCATGCACCTGTTATTAAATTATTTACCGAGTTAGTTGATTTACCTAGTTAAATGATTAGTCATATCAAATTCGTTTAAAAAATAACACCATAAAATACTGATATGTCGGTACGACATTCACAATAATTTAGTTGATACTAAATTTAATTCGCTCTTATTGAAGAGTAGATAATTACTCTAGTTAGTTAGATCTAACCCACTTGATTTACTTCATGTGCTTTTTATGCTGAGCGCCTAATATCTAAAACAGTTTCTGGCTTAACTTGGTGGAAAATCTTCATATTGACGTTTTTTATAAAAATAAAACCACTTTGCTTTTCCACGTAAACTTTTTATTCTCAAGACCCTGGTTTTGTTATAGCATAACATCATCAAGTCTGAGTGGTTTTATTTTTATAAAAAACGCCTAATATCTCATTTTTCTTACATTTACCTATTATAAATTTGTCAACTCTGCTGTGTTACGAGTTATTGATTGTGGTAACGTGGTATCCTGATATAGAATTGCTGTTTCTCAGGTCAAAAATTTACGCTGATGAAATTAAAGTAAAAGCGAAGAGGAATCGCTGATAAATGTAAAATTTGTATTATCGTATGTATAATCATTCATCTCTTATTGTATAATATGATTTCATATTCTTTACACAAATGTTCCGCGTATTTCTGATACGGGCTAATGTTTACACATGTTGAGATGGAGGTACATTTATACCGTATTATTTGCCGATCAGGCAAAGTAGTTAGGAAAAAGTTTATATGGCCGAATTATTCTCTAAGACTCTTCATTGCGAAAATTCACGTTATTTTTCCGTCTTTCTTTTTTTTCAATTTATGTATTATGTTCCTTTATTTTTCATTTTAGCCTTTTCTCTATTTTATACAACAGCTTACCCGCTCTTCAAATATTATGCTCTAAAATGACATGGTTAATATCATTCATGACACTATCTTTCATGTCATTATTTCTTTTACGATGAGCATTTGAATCAGAGAATTTCTCTTGCTCATGAAAAATAAATTTCTCAATCTGTCTGAATTTTTCATCAATGTGCCTCTTAATTTGCAGTCTTTTCTCTTTATATCAATTAATTTAAATAACTTCATCGATTAGTTATACACTCTCTTCACCTCGCGTTTTTCCCATGTCAGCGGGAATATTTTTCTGCAAGCCAGCGATATACTATTTTGATACTTAGGGTCAGAAATACAATCAAATTAATTTTTGTAAAAATAAATTGAAAAGGTATTTAAAAGTTTAACAAGTAATATCAATCACTTCGTTGTATTCGATGATTTATTATTCTGCTTTCCCATAATTAAAATTTCGTTATTAAGCTAAATTACTTCAAATATTGTATATACAATTCCCTTCCATTATTTTCCAATGTAGAAATCTATGTTGACGACTTTATACTAAATAATGTTATCTGTTTTTAGACATACCGAGTTGCCGGTAACGGTTACTACTTAAATGTTATATTCATGCATACCTAAAATTTTTGTTTACATCTCTCAAGTTATGCTGTAAATTAATTTTGGAAAATTTATACTGTACTGTCGGAGGTTGGGCACTATTGATATGGCGGTCGAGAGTTATAAACGAGGTGTTTCCAAAATCTTAAATTATCCTAAACTGTAATTCCTAGTGCATTGTAATTTTATTTTTGATTTTTATACGTACTTTAATCTATAAGGATAAGAACTATAGGACGTGGAACGGTTACCATCTCTTGGAAGTGTTTTGGACCAAGGTTGCCAGTTTAGTGGGGACAAAAGAAAAAGAATTTCATTAGGAAACGGTTTCCCAAAGAAGAGGAACTTGATTTCAGGGACATTGAGTAAGGATGTTAATAAAAGACTAGTGAAAACTTTGGTGCGGGGCGTGACTTTTTACGGCTCGGAGACATGGTCGTTGAAGCAAGATGATAGGCGTAGCTTGGAGACTTTTGAGATAATGTGGCTGTGGGGAAAGATGGAAAAGGTAAATGGACAGGAAGGGAAAGGAACGTAGTTCTAGGCGTGGTGAAGGAAAGAGAACTATTACTAGAAATACAAAGGAGGTGGGAAAAAATTATGTGTAGGATTTTAATTGGCCTGGAATTATTGAAAATTATGATAGAAGGAATGAGTTTAGGCAAGCATGATAGAGGAGAAAACTATTATACAAGGGTAGGTTGAAACGTAATACACACATGCTTGTAGAGCGCGAACAAAATCAAATAGCAAGATCGGACAAAAAGTACATTGAAGTACAATTCTTAATGAAAACTTTGTTGCAATTTTCCACAGTTAAAGTTTTAACTGTGGAAAATTGCAACAAAGTTTTCATTATGTCTCGATTCCACAATATCACGCCTGATTCTTCACTTTTCGTACAATTCTTAAGTTTCAAAATCATGTATTTATTTTTCAACATATTCATCGTTAAGCCTAAAACATTTCTCCCAACGTATATCAAGGTTTTTCCTTCCGTACCTGAAACACTCTTCCGACTTTTCTCGAATCCAGGACTTGACAGCTGCCTTCACCTCATCGTCCGAGGTGTAATTATTGCTCTTGACGTACCTCTTGAGATGAGGAAAAAAATAAAAATCGCAAGATTGGGGGAATAAGGAGGGTGTGGAATCGGTTCAAATTTCAGGTTTCACAGAGCCTATCCATTTGCGCATGACGTGTGTGGACGAGCGTTGTCATGTTGCAAGATCATTGGAGCCAGGCTACCTATAACACAAAAACTCGACCTATGGTTTGCGATACGCTTTTGAGTGATTCACCGGTCATTGAGAATCAAATCTTCGACGAGTTTGCGAAGTTTATCGTCTGTGGCAGTGATCGGACGTCCGCTGCGTGTTTCATCAACAATTATGGCTTTTCCAGGCTCGCAACTACAAAATGTTGCTACCTATCGAATTAAAGTTGACCTGTAAACAGCATCGTCACCTTAAACAGCCTTTAAACGAGGACGAAGCTCAGTAGGAGTCACGCTGTTTAACTTGTGTTGACATACCACTAGAATACGTCTCCATACTTTCACTTCTCAAAATAACACTGGATGAATGTAGCGGCCTCAAACCTGCGTGTGCGAGTTTGGGGGGGGGGGGGAATTACTTCCACATATTACCAGGAGTGCTTCTGAAGGTCATTTTGTTTGTGGTCTACAAGCATGTGTGCATTAGTTTTCAGCCTACCCTCCTATAAGTACGCATAATCTAATTTACGGAGGGGGATTTCCAGCCACTATTATATACACAGGAGAGAATGCAAGGAGAAGTTCCTCGTCGAGCAGACAAGTCTAAGGAATCTTTTGCCTCACACATAACAGTTCATGACATACTAGTCCGAAAGGTGAATTACTCCAATGTTAATCATCAACAAATATTCTATTGGCAAGTACCCAAATATTCGTTACCGTACGCCCTTGTGTCGTTCTACAGAGAGTGATGCAGATGAGTTTGCTATTTACCTCTTACGTATTTTTATCGCAAGTTCTGTATAACTACGAAAATTTTCAGTTTCCTCCAGAAATTCACACTAGAATTTAGTTCAAAGACGAATTTTTTTATTAAATAATCGAAAAAAATATTCTTGAGGGTATTAAGTTAGCATTGCTGTCCAATATTTTACCTGTAAACTGTCAAAATATCTGAGTCAATAATAATTTTCACTCTCTGTGTCCTCATCCTTATTCCCCAGGCTCAAACTCTTTAACCCGCAGTAATTGTGAGTGATCAGGGCTTTGAAACAATTTCCATCAGCTATTTCAGAGTTCCTTCATTTGCATTTTCAGTTTCTACTGTTTGCATTTGGTAAGAGTTTTCCGTTTTTCCTCCCAACCTCCCCTCGCTCTCTTCGAAATGGACGGCACTTAACAATTGATCATATGTTCCCGCAATTCCATTTAAAACGAATAGACCTCTCCATAGCGTTTATGCCTCTCATTTCCTCCGAGTCGTCCCAATCCACCCTTCTTCCGACACCCCATCCCACTCTCTCTCGCTTTCGTCCATCGTCAAGCCCTTATGCGACGCCAGATACGCCCTCGTTCGGACGCACTTTCATCCCTTCCAATTTCCTCCCTTTCCCCTCTTCTTTCCGCCACCCCGCTTTTACTCTTCCCCCTCCCCAACCCTCTCTCCGACCCTCTGTGCTGGAATAACCTTGCCCTGGCACCCTCTGAGTGATAGCCCCGATGTCGTCTGCCAAGTGGGTGAGGCGGTCAAGCTCTCCTCCATCCCTCGACTGTTCACTCTTCGGGGAAGGGAATCGTGTTTTTCGAGGAGAGGGCGTGATAAAGAGAGGAGGAGGAAGAGGGGAATGAAGAAAGAAGGGAAAGGGTGAGAGTGGAGGGAGGGGTGGTTGGAGACGCGCACACACATCTCTCCTTTGGGAATGAGGTAAAGGGTTGACGTGGAACACATCAAAAGCTTTGGATAGGACAAAGAGAGTCTAATTATGCAAATTAAGGAGAGAAGTTGGTTAAGGGGCAACTGTTCTAAGAGCTTCATGTTGTGAGGGCAAAGAGAGAGAAAGGGGAGTGAAAGCGGGTGAACCAGGAAAAGATGGAGATAGCTCCATAAGGTTGGGGTGATGTTATTCAAGCAGATAAGTTTGTTTCATGGATTCGTGGTTGTCGTACTGCAATATTATAGTGTTTCAAAATAAAACATATCTCCCCATAGAGTTTATTTTAAGAAGTATTTTTTGCTACATTTGATCCTGTTGACAACTCTTCTCACTACACATTAACAACATAAGCCACCAAGGTAGCAACATTATTCGAAGACAAGACAGAGATTTACAGAGAAAAAAGGACATAGGGCACAAGCGTGCCAACTAATAATTTAGATCAAACATTGAAGTAGTGAAAAGTATGAGGTTTATAATTAATGCACGAAAATGTAAGGCACTGAATTTTTGGAATAAAAGAAAAAAATCCACGATCTGTAAATTATAAAATAGATGGGTTCAAGTTAAATATTACAGAAAAGAAGAAATATACGGTATTATATTGATATCAAACTTTTAATAGCAAAAATACCTAAGAAAAAATTGCAGGTTCGTAATAAAATGTTATTTAAGAATTGGAAAATCCGTCAGGTTGTTTAAAATGTTTTTTTAATTTTAAAAAGAAGAGTACGCGTAGCGAGTATGTTGGAGGAATCAATAAGGGAACCCGTTGATTCACAAAGAAATTTTATTTATCTTAGTTTATTTAGTACCCTGAGAGCACCACTAGGCAAGACATACATTTTTGGACAGGTAGAATACACCTGAACTTTCATGCGATACTGAACAAATCGGCGCGTATTCAATTTGAGGTATAACAAACGCGAAATAACACCTCACTTGAACATTTTAGTTTGAATTTTCGATTGTCCTACCAAGCTCAGTAACGTTAACACTGCTCCAAAGAGCTCTTAGCATGATGCTCCGATGTTACGTCCAATGTAAATATTTTAGTATGAATACAAAATGCTGTACTCCGTCCGCTACGTTCATATCTACCAATTTAAGCCCAAAGGTGTAACGGTGAATCTATTTATTTTCTTAGAAATACAGCTCTCTAATTGTATAGGGCTTCTTTGACCTCTTCAAGGTACTCCCATCCTGATTCCTCTAGTTTTCTTAATATCTGTATGTTATTATGGTGTATAACACGCGTGAAATATCCATACTGCACAACCTTGTGGTTGCTTATCGTAAATATAGATTACCGCCACTCCGGCAACTATTTTTGTTCAAGCGTCAAATTTTTAAATGCATGATATTGATGTAAATGAGAGCAGAGATGGGACCAATAATGTTTCTCTATAGGATGCCAGAGGCTTCTTGAACATAATGGAACTGATTTTATCACTTCTCATCTTTTTTGCACTCGAAGAAAAAAAAATCTTGAACTTTTTATTACCACTTGGTAATTAATTGCATTATATTCTAATGATTGTGCCAGTTAATGTGGGCACTTCATTGGAGCAGTTTTTCCTTTCATCTTTATGATTGCGTCATTCATCGAGTAATAAATGTCAGGAAGACTCTTGATTACTTTGAGTCCACGCTATTCATCTCCATCTTACCCTTCAACCCGGCACGAATGTCTCTGATCGGGTCGGGGGACCGGGATATTGTTTACTGTTTCATAACATTCTGCCTGCCCAAGATGTTTACGTGTGCTACACCCTCTGTAACGATATAACCATATTTCTTTTTTAGTGTATCACTGGATAAGCGTTTCTTCTATAACTTTATATTATATTTCTTTATGGGACTTCATCCACTCAATGTCACGAAAGTCTCTCTTCGGGAGGTTTAAGGCAAAAAACATCTATATATTGGGTTTTTGGGATGCGTAAGGTATTTTGTTGATCGAATATCTTGGAAAAGGTGAAACAATAACTGGGGAGCATTATTCTAACCTTTAATGAAACTGAAATAAAAACAATATATAAGAAGACCCTGCTTGCAGAGGAATTGAAACGCTTTATATCAGAGAAATGCACCTACCCACAACATTGTTTTGGGGTTGCGAAAATTGAGGGATTAGCACTTTGAGGTGCAGGAACATTCACCCTATTCCCAGAATTTGGCTCCCTCAATTTTCACCTCTATCGAAAACTGGCCAACGTTTTCAGTTCAATCAATAAGCAATTAAGGCTTTAGATGAGTACTTGGCAGAATTTTCCGGAAGATTACTACAGAGACGGGATAATGCCACTAGAATACCCTTGGGTGAAACGCATTAACATTAAAGGCAAATATTTTCAAAATAATTTTTTTTGAAAGCATTTAATTTTCATCCTCATGCTGAGAAATTTTCAAACCACCCGCTTTGATGTTACACATACAAACATCCATATAATATCCCATGATTCGTCGTAAGTACGTGTGGCAGGGGGTGTTAGACTTCCACAAATTGACCTCCATGATTCACCGAATGGAACCATGTAAGTGGGCGACCGGACATCATTCATGCAAAATCCTTTGCATACATTACAGCTGTGAAACACTCGGTAACATTTTCACTAAAAGGACACATTTTCAAGTTAAAGGTTCACAGAGACCTAGGATCATGTCCTTATTTTTATTCGTTTTTTCAGTGTTTTTAATTTTTGATCTTTGCTACTGTATTATGGTGGTGCTTATTTCAAGATAATCGTTAGGGTGACCAGCTTCCAATTTATGCTAAATATTTAATCTTTATAATAACTGATGATCCTTGAGTGATTTCCAGCCTAGTATCTCCAATAAACTAGATACTCTCCCTACGCTTATCATAAAAATGTAACTCTAAAATAAAATATTTAACTAATCCTGCTCCTATTCGCTGGAAAAAATCTTTGGCATAAAATATGGCACTCTAACATACTTATTTAATATTTGCATCTACGTCGTAACCTGTCGTCTACCGAAATGTCATGTGGCAGTGTAATTAGGTCATCGGCCTTTATTAACTAAAAGGAAAGTGGTTCGAGGTTATAGCTTAGCGTACAAGGATGGAAATAATCCATGGATTTATTTTTGGTGTAGCCCCTTATCAAATCCAAATACTCCAATCCACCAGAATAATTAAACGCCTTAACGATTTTTGGAACAGTAAATGAAATGTAATGTCCTGTATCTTTCTGATAGCTTTAGTCTCGCCTTATGTCTATGTGCTTGGAGGAAATTTCATCCTATTGGAGGGTTCTCCATCTTACTTTCTCCCGTTTTCAAAGTTCGTAGGTCCGTCTAGCGATTCAGTGTATCGAGGCACATGCTCGACAAGATCGAAGGGATCAGGGCGTTCCTCGGTACTTCTTAACCATCCCCCCTTTGACAACAATTGCAACGATGGAGGGAACTCACTCGCCGTCCGCTTCATCTTAGTAACCTGGGTCCGTAAAAACTTTCAATCAGGTGAACACTTAAAGCGGGAGAGACCTAACTTAACGCTAGTTACCCTACTCAAATCCTGGCGTCTTTTCCCCGCGACTTGAAATTTAACAAATTCCTAGTCATCTTTGGCTTGGAAAAGTTTGTGGGACGAAAGAGGGTCGACGATGGGATATAGTGAGTTTTCACTTTGAAAAGACTTGAATGTACCATCCAAGTGATGAGAGGATATTAGGTTAAGTTATATTAGATAGATGTTTTGTTGTAATTAAATTTTATAGGACGAAGGGTTGTAGGCGAAGTGTATGCATTGAATTATTTATGAAATACATATTAATTGCGAATATTAATTTTCAACGATTAATTAGTAAAGTATTAAGTATTAAAGTATTATTAAGTATTAAAGTCTTATCTGCGATCAAGTGCAATTAGTACTTTGGAGGATACAGTGCACTATTGAAAAGACAATACAAATACCAGTGATTGAAATATGTAAACAATTGGAAGACCATATCGTAATACAATGTCGTAAATATAAATATTTTAAGGATTAAAGTATATGAACTCTTAAAGCAACAATAACAGCATATTTAGCAATGAGAGAGTAAATTAAAAAATACCACCATAGCTAAAAAGGTGCTAACTCTCATTCTCATAGGAAGCTAATATTGAAAACTCAGGGGGCTATTACGAACAAGAGAGTGGAGGCATTCCGTCAGGCGGAGTTTACTGACACACTTTGTAACTCCACCTGCTGTTATTACGAGTGAGCGGTCTGGAGTCTCAGCGCCCATCACTGCGTTTAGTTTAAGAGTAAGAGTTTTATTAGCAACCAGAAGCTTTAGGTGGCTTGTACCACCGAAAATTCGAAAACGTGTGAGTTTCTTTTCTTTTTTTACGTATATGTTTCTGTGTTTTTGTCTTTGTCCTAGCTAGCATTGTTCTAACTTTATATACATTATTATTCACGTCCGTGAGACTTTCATGTTTCTTTCTCGACTTTCAAGTTTTGTTTTTTTGTACTTCAGTGTCCTTTCTTTGTGTTCTGTATTAAGATAAGTTTTACAAAATACGTTTTCAGTCGCCAGGACGGCGTTTAAGGAGGGAGGTGGTAGGACGCCAATCATGTATGCACGACTTACAACTCAGTTCATAGTATCATTTGACTGCATAATACTAAATGTACAAAAACACTCCTACGCATACACACACAAATTTCTAAATACTTCATACTAATTGATTGACTTAATCCTTTAATGCGTGTCTTTAGGTAACTATATTCGGGTGCTTGGGTTAGATTTTGTAATAAAATATTGTATTTTGATATAACAACCACTGTTAGAAACTGATTATAATTGGCAATATGAAATATTTTTTATTTGACTAAACTTAAATGGTTCGTCAGGTTTGAAATACGTATCACGATGAAATCGGAACTTTTTCATCCGCTACTAATTTATGCAAAAGACATATCTTTGGTGATAAAAATGTTCCTGTTTCGTCTAGAGTAAAGGCAAGACGTAGAGTTTTATAAAAGTACAGAATATCCGAGTTTTCCAGCAAAAATGCTACAACCATTATGTTGCCAAATAATATTGGTAGAGTCTAACACCGAGGTAAAATCCACCGTCACAGACAAACTCAAGTATTCGTTCTTCATTTTCACGATGCACAGTTATTAAAAAATTGTACCCAATTTCCTATGTATTTAATGAAGTCAATTTCTGCCTAATTGATACATGCATGCATTTGTTTATGTATACTATATTTTTGTACATCAGCTAATATGTCTTCAATGTATGTGTTTCTGGTGCTCTATCACCATCTACCTCACGCCCATGCAGAGGCTTGATTGCGCAGACACACTGTAAGCCTCCGAATACTGGATGCAGTCACTGTTTTTTCATATTCAAATATTTCACGGGAGGGCGCTTCTATCTTCGTCGGAGGCAAATAGATGATGGTCCCAGGCCGCTTAATGATCTATCCAGGGTTTGGGTTTGACTGGCGACTAAAGGGAGTGAAAGGCAGGAAAGAGAGTTGGGGAGAGAATTGGCGTCAGGCAAAAGCGGGAGTGTGAGATGAATAGCGGTCAGGGCGTTTGGCAAATGGGCTCTCATCCATGGGAAGCCCTTGTCCGAACGGAATTGCCAATAGCATCGGTTCCGCGCAGAGGCGCCCTCTGTCGGGTGAAATGGGAAATGGCACTCATATACTCGTCCATCACTTCTTCAATGGCACCTCGTCGTTAGCATACAAGGCTAAATATGTGCGTAATTTTTAATATGTGTTGCTCGCTGAATTTGCATCATATATTGCTGAGAGAGGATTCCGCGAGGCGTCATGTGCCATTCATGAAACAAAGCGATGAACTTTGATATAATATGTGACAAGCGACGGAACGAACAGGAATAGCGATGTGCCTGAGTTTACATTTCGGAGCCTCTGAATGTACAGTGACGAGAGTACGAGTAGAGGTTAGGTCGAATTGAACATTTGCGCTTTTAACGTAATTGTTTATCAGTAACGAGTGATTTTAATTTTTGATTTTTTTTAAACTCAGCGTGGGAGAAAACGGTTAAACTGGAATTGAAACAGTTGAAAAAAACACTAGTTTTATTGAGTATTACTACGAGAAGAGAGTATTGTGACAATTGTTATGCTAGAGTGGTAAGTTTGATCGTTATCCTGGGTCCCTGGGGGAGCAGGCAAGACCAAGACTATTAGGCAGACCACTAGAAATGTACTTATATAGAAAGACGTTCGAGAATCTATGTGCATCATGCTAAACAATCAATGAATACTCGTCTTTAAGTAAATGTATTTGGTTGACAAGGTTCGATTTTCCCATGAATGCGTATTTTCCGAGGAAATAACGAATACTTGAATATATCAGTTACGGTATCTATCGCTCTAATTCTATTCTGGTAATCGAATCTACCAATAAAATTTGGTGCCATAATAATAACTTCGGTGTTGCAAGAAAACGCAGTTTCCCTGCATCTTCCTTAAAGTATTGCTTACTCTCCTTGTAAGTCAATTGGTTCCTAACCTAATTCCTTTAGCATACCCGTCATGCTTGCTCTCTTCCCCTTGCACTTTTTATATCAAATCTAGCGAATTTTCTCTGGAAGTTTGACATTTTCAGATTATCAGAGTTTACTGATGACAAAGGGAAACTGGAATATTATGTCATAATGGTAAAATGAGAGAAAGATACCACCATTGATAGATTCGAGTACTCCTTCGTCTCTCGCGGGATAGAAAATTACGAGTTATATCAATTTATACGCACAAGTACCGGTATAAAGTAAACTTTAAAACTTTACACAACAAAATCGATATTTCATGTCGTACATATAGTATTTCAGTAAGTCTACGTGTGACTATGTACGTCTGCAAAAATAAATTCATGTACATGTTCAAATTTATGCGAAATAGACTTGTACTTTTGAAAATACTTGAAACGGCTTACTGGATGTATTTGAAGGTAAATGTTTTTTGTGGCTAATGGTAGTGATGCCTAATATTTTATGTGTTATAAAAAGAGACGTTTCAGGCGTGATATGGTGGAATATCATGATTAATTAAAATAAAGTTTATGTGTTGACTCTGGTTGTGTTTTGACCATAGAGGCAAGGTTAAGTAACAATAAAAACTATGTCTGCTGTCATAAAAGTTAATGTTTAGATACAATTTGATTTACCAGGATAATGAAAAAGAAATCCGTAAATGTTTTCACTAGGTGCACAGTCTCTCGTTATGTGATAATTTATAAAACCAGTTGGTACATTTTTAATGTGTTTAAAAATTAAGTTAGTACCTTAACTCAATTTTAAACCTCCCACAAATTTGGTTTAGTATGAATGTTATATACTAGGTGTTAAATTCAGGTATATATATTGAATCGAAATGATAATTTAATATTTAAAAATCGATCATTTACCGATTTATCATTTCTCGTTATGTACTCTGAGCGTGAAAGGGATAAAATAAATACTGAAATCAATGTTTTTTACCCTCGAAAATTTCATTAATTAGTTAAGACCATTGATTTAGTTATTGAATCAAAAATTAATTCGTTTCAATGAATGGAAAATAGTCTCTTGCATTGAGTTAAAATATTTATTCGTGTAAAAAAAGCTGTGAATTAAAGGCAATTAATAACTAAGTATTAAAATGTTTCCTCTTGGAGATTACCGCTTCAGTAACACGTCATTAAAAGTGTATCTTCTAGCAGTTTTCAAAACTTGCGCTCCCGTTCCTTTTGAGAAAATTATCTTCTGTGGATGAATCGGTTACTGTTTAATGCAAGTAAGCTCTTAAGTAGATTATTCCTACTAATACGATTATTCCTCCTCATAGAACTCTCACGCCATCTCCTTCGTCCACTTACAGACCTCTTTGTTTCTCCTCGTCATCGGTTGAAAATTTTTTTTCCGCCATGTAAGTCTTCAGGAAGATGAAAAGATAAAAATCTGAAGCCGACAACTCAGGGCAGTATGCAGGGTGGTTAAAAATAGGGGAGTTGGACGTGTTTTGGCGGGCTTTGTCGTGCAACGAACACACTACCTTAGTTCTCCTTTGTTTTGAATTTCTCTCCCGAGTCTTTTTAGATTCTCAGATTATTGTACTGCAACAATTGTCTCCCCCGAGGAAAACTTTGATCAAAACGATTCCATTTTGGTCCCAAAACACGGATGCCATGATATGTTTGCCCAATTTTGAGGTTCTGAATTTTTTGGCGGATGGGGAACCAGTGAGCCGCCACTGTGAAGACTGTCTTTTTGTCTCAGAGGTGTAGTGAGATATCCATGTTTTATCATCAGTCACATTGGAGTTCAGAAAATCCTCACCTTACTATTCAGATCGCTCAAGGAACTCGCGAACGCTAGCGATCCTTCAATTTGTGCTTCTCTGTCTGTTGTTTTGAGATCCATCTTGAACACAATTTTTGGAATCCCACAATTTTTGTAAATGGCTTGTGTAAGAGATATCTAGAGATTTGTGAAAACATCACAGAAATTTCATCCACCGTCAATCGACAGCTTTCACGAACAGTTTCTTCGATTTATGCACCAACTCTTCGGTCAAAATTGAACTCCTTTGCTCGTCAGGAAAATTTGTTCTCCCTTCATTAAACTCACGAAACCACTTAAACACGTTCGTTCGGTTCATAACACTTTCACCGTAAACAGTTTTGATCTGTGCAAATATTTCAGCCGGTATTCTTCCTTCCGCGACGATGAACCTAATAACAGTGCGCACCTTGCACTTGGCGGGATTTCTTATCGACATATATCACAGAAACCGCCACTGCGAGGCAAGTTTCGGCACTAACGAAGGTCGCCGGTGCCCGTTGCGTTCAGAGACTGTCGAAAAAAATTTCCATGACGTGAGAGCTCCATAGTACTCTTACTTTTTGGACATGCCTCGTATCTCTCAAAACATTTGTTAAGGAGCACGCCATTGATGGACCAACTTTGTCTTTAGCAAAGTCACCACATGTTTTTCTCAAGCTATAAACATTTAAGATTTTTTTTAAAATCTGTAGTTTGGGGGCTATGATCTTATCTGGTAGTTAGTGATTGTATTTGAGCCCGCATTTTTGTTGCCTTTCCTTATTTGTTTTTCTTGTGTAGATAGTGAAGTAAATACTAAGAGCATAGTATTCGTAATGTGTACAACTGTCGTTGCATGAATGGTGTCCGTTCGGCCCCATTATACGTGCCCTAACCTAACGCCACCCACACGTTTACGGCTTGCGGAGAAATGTGTAAATGTGGATTTGAATATCTCGCTTATATTGCCTGCCTAAAATTTTTACTATGAGATACGGTTGACAAAGCAACACATTTTCATTTGACACGGTTACCCCGGTGTATTTATTGGGAAAAGTATTCATGAAATCTTGATTTAAGAGAAGCTATAAGTAGTACGTGAGAGTGACTCATATGCATTCGCAACATTTAACCCGCAAAACGTGTGCAGTTTCGAAAAATATTCCGTCCTCTTTTTTTGTTGCAAGTGGGATAGGAGGAACTAACGCCGCAACGGGTTGAGGGTACGTAACGCAACTCTCTCTCTCTTCCCTCTCCACCAAGTCACCAAGAAGGTGAAAATCAGTGCAGTTTAAGGAAAGAAGGAAGGCAAAAGAAGGGAAGGGTAAAGAGGGGAGACGTGAGTGCACATAGCCTTCAAAACGCATAATTGCCACCCACGTACCGATCCCTACACCACTCGCACACCGACATTTCCCACGAGTAGGAGAAGGTCCCTTTAAAGCCGCATCGCATTTCACGTGCCGTCCCGGAAACAGCTTATGCAGCGCTTATTCCGGTGGAAGCGTCTCTGTACCCCTCCTTCCCCCATTTATCGGCGGAGGAGAGACAGATGACGAGTATGGGAGTGTAATGCTGTGCGATATTGAGGTGCACGGACTGCGAGGCTAGCACGATGTCCGCCCGAATTTATATTTCTCGTAATTTACGTGCCTATAACCCAGTGGATGAAATAAGTGTTTGAATTCAACTCCTTCCATTTTCAAATATCGGAAATATGATTGATTAGAGAGATTGATGGGTATGCGGGATGGAGGGTGGAATAAAATAACTATTTAGCCCGCATGAAATCAGGTCGAGATTGTGAAGAAATTATAAAGAAATTGGAACCAACGGACAGAAGTTTTTGTCATAGTTCTGTTCCTAATTCCTCTTGAGAAAGGTGGTTGCACCACCGAAAATTCGAGAACTAGTGAGTCCCTCTTTTGTGTGTTTTGGTTTCTGTGTTTGCTGTGACTATTTAGTGAGTTTCATTGTGCACGTTCGTGGATTTCCGGGAAAGTGCTTATATATATATATATATATATATATATATATATATATATATATATATATATATATATATATATATATATATATATATATACTATATAATATACGACCGTTAAGGACCTATTTTATTTTGTTAAAATATCATGTAATATCAAAATAAAATAAAATGATCGTAGTGGTGGAGGCAGGTGGAGAAGCGAGAAGCGATTACTTACGAGAAGCTGAGTTTTTATGACAAGTACGCAAAAAAAAACTGTAAACAAAAATAATTGAATGCTTTAAAATGGAGCTGAGCGCCGTAACTCACTATGTGAGGAAGATGAGGGTAGATTGAAGGTTTTATAGTAGTGAAGTTTGAGAAGAGAGGAAACTTATGGACGTAGAGGAAACTTGGCAGAGAAGTTTTGAATATGGAGTGCGAAAAAAGAGAAAGTTTTTAGGAGAATTTCGGAAAGGTAGAAAACATGGGCGGAGGAAACTGTAAGATAGTGAGACGCTGAAGGCCATGACAGAGGGAAGAATCACGCAACTTATTAGATATGACTTTGTGTAAGCAGGTAGAGGAGGGAATGTAATACGCTTTTTGCACAGCATGGAAGCAGGACAAGCAAAAGACAGTTCTCGAGAAGATAATATTTCACACGGGCTGTCTTAAACTTGTACTTAATAGATAGATGTATATTACCATAAATTCAAATTGATAATTCATTTTATTTGGTATTCTGAATGAACGATGGAAGTCGTTGATAGATTTCAAAGAAACGCAATAAATCAAATAGCAATGTAAATTCTTTGCGAATGCGTTATGTGAAATTCGTGTATTTGTTGCTCCATTTGATATACGTATGCATTCTACACTTTAAATTTATCTAAGAGTTAGCGACATGAAGCAGGTATACCCTGCAATATCAAATCGCATACATATTGTACAACACTATTTATTTCGTCCATTTAACTGCCCATGAATATGAAAAAGGGGCTCAGCTCGATAAACCTTGAATACTTTATGAAATGGCACGTACGTTATAGCAAATAAACGACTATGTATTGATAGTTATCAGGAATTATTTATGTGAATACAAGGACAATTCTAAATATCTTCTTGGTTTCAAATTAAAATAAAATGCTGAAATAGTAATAGAGTTACCAAACAAAGAACACGCTGAACTTATTGTATTGATTATTATAATATATTGTGTAACTAAAGGCAGAAATATTTTTTGGGGGCATCTGTAGGTATCTCTCATCTGCATACGTGCGTAAAAAAACACCGCGAATACTGTCTGGGGCGGGGATTCCAGGTATCAGCCATGAATGTGGGCATATCAGTTCATTCATACATTTGGATGCATGTTCGCCAAAACATAACAATACGAATGAACATATACGCCTATATATAATGTAATAATTGATATGGTTGACTAAATAACTTTTTCCTTATGTCAATGCTTAGTCACTTGCGTTCAATTTGTTGATTATTTCTTGAGCAAGGAAAGAGTACGAGTATACTCCATTCAATGGTTTACTGTGCCTATCTCTATGATTTTATCCCGTTGATCAAATGTGATTTTGTAGCATTATAATTCCCTCAGTTTCTCGAGAAAACTCCATTTCCTTTTAATTTTCGAAGGATATAAATCTTGCCTACTCTCTAAAATATCAATTTCTCTTACATTTTCCACTCGCATGAAAATCCTAAATGAATTTTTATTCCGGGTTTAAAACTAAATGTGCACAGTTTGATGTACAATGGGTCAAAACTTTTTCAAAGAGTGTTTCTCACTAACTGCAAACGATGACGGATGACCGATCATAGAGCAGAGAGGAGTTTTTCGAGTGTAGCAATTAATTTACTTGCATGCAATATTTTCAAGTGTATGCGATCTTGTGCCGTGCTTCTTCGTGTCGGTTATAGAAGCGAAAGTTTAACTCTCGCTTTGTTAGCTTGAGCTCGGATTTTCACAACCTTGGCGATTTTTTTCTCTCAAGAGGAAACAATAATATCCTAGCATGGCCTAGGAGTATAAGGTAATTGAAATATGCGTGATTCAATTACGATACGAAATAATTCTATGATGTGAATGCGATGTCAATCATTTGCGTCTCCGTGTACGCTGCACCCCGCGTGCCGTCACCGCTGGTTGTGCGGCTGAGGCTGCTAGGATACTTTCCTTTGTCGAGTGAATTCAATTGAACATGATACGACTGCAATAGAATCTTTGGAATACATTTAGGCTGTTTGAGCTTTCTTCGTCGCTTACTAAGCCTGGTTCCTCTTGTTGCAGAGATTGGTGCGACGGAGGAGAGACCTGAGTTAGTCAGTACCAGAATTCCTTTCCATTATGTTTTCCTTTGGTGTTGTTTGACGACAACGTGAGATACTAAACGTACACCGTGTCGCAATGTTCAATAGCTCTTCTAATATTTGACCTTACAATCAACCATGAGAAAGTGTGAGGAGGTGTTAGATTAATAGCCATCCATATCTGATAAGTTATTAATTCGTGCATGCGTTTGAATACATGCACGGACATGCGTTGGTACACATACGAGGGTCATCCGGAAAGTAGTACCCGTTCGTGAAATAAAGACACAAAAGTAAATATTAACAAACATAAAAAATTTTATTTGAAAGAGGATACTTTAAACTACTTCTCAACATAATCTCCAAGCAAATTAAGGCATTTGTCATAACGTGTGACAAGTTTCTGTATTCCTGCTGCATAGTCCTTCGCCGCCAGCTCATTGAGATACAGGGTCACTCCTTCTTTAAGTTCTTCATCGCTGTCAAATCTTTTTCCTGCCAAAAAGTCTTTAAGCTTTGTAAAGAGATGAAAATCTGAAGGGGCCAAGTCCGGGCTATACGGTGGATGGTCGAAAGTTTCCCATTTGAATTGCTGCAAAAGTTTTTGTGTTATCCCAGCTGCATGAGGCCTGGCATTGTCATGAACGAGAATGACACCAGTAGACAATAGACCTCGCCGCCGATTTTGTATTGCCCGCCGTAATTTCTTTAATGTTTCACAATACGCATTGGCATTAATATAAGTGTCTCCACGGGCCATAAAATCAATAAGCAATACACCTCGTCGATCCCAGAAAATGGTTGCCATGAGTTTCCTGGTGGACAGAACTGTCTTGAATTTTTTTGGTTTGTTTGGTGAATGAGCATGATGCCACTCCATTGACTGTCGTTTACTCTCAGGTGATGCATAACAAACCCATGTTTCGTCACCAGTAATTATGCGAGTCAAGAAAGAGTCTCCTTCATCAGAATAACGTCCCAAAAACGTCAGTGCTGCAGCCATACGCTTGGTTTTGTGCTCATCTGTAAGCATGCGAGGGACCCATCTTGCACAAATTTTTGCATAATGCAGATGGTGTTTAACAATTTCATGAACAATTGTTCGAGAAACATTGGGAAAATGCTCACAGATGTCATCAATTGTGACGCGCCGATCGTTCCTCACGAATTCGTCAACTGAGCTCACCAGTTGGTCTGTAATGACAGACGGTCTCCCCGAACGCTCATCGTCGTGTGTGTTCCCCCTCCCCATGTTGAAGTTGCGACACCACCGCCGAACAGACGACTCGTCCATTACATTGTCTCCATACACCTCCATCAATTGGCGATGAATATCACATGGGCGAACGTTTCTTGCATTGAGGAATTTAATCACTGCCCTCACTTAACAACTGGCGGCGTTCTCAATTTTTTTAAACATTGTAAACAATCACAGAAACAACACAGGCAATGCTAGCGTCACGCAACTTGGCTCAGAGAAGGCAGACAAGCCACTGAAGCTATCTGACCTCGTCCAGCGGCTACTCGCGTCGTCAGCACTTCATGCGGCACGAACGGGTACTACTTTCCGGATGACCCTCGTATGCAACATACATACATACATACATACATACATACATATATATATATATATATATATATATATATATATATATATATATATATATACTCTTGGGAATGACGCTCTCCGGCGACGCACAAACACACAAACACTAAGACAACAAACACCACACACATAGAAACATAAAAGAAGGACACTTACATTGGATATTTACGTTTCGACGGCACGGCCGTCGTCATCAGAATCATCAGATCAGATAATCAGAATCATCATAATCATCATAATATATATATATATATATATATATATTTATATATATATAGATGATGCGGAAGTACTCGAGAGCAATATAACTTTTGGACGGCACAATATAACACAGAATAAATCGGATAACACGTAAAAGGACACTCACACTGTAGATGATTTAAGCTTTCGGCCTACTCCGAGGCCTTCTTCAGGTCAGACTCTATATATAGTATATATATAATCTTGAAAATGACGCTCTCCGGCGACGCACAAACACACAAACAAACACTGAGATAATAAATATTATACACACAGAAATATAAAAGAAGGACACTTACAGTAAATATTTACGTTTCGACGGCACGGCCGTCGTCATCAGATTCTGTTTGATCTGTCTGATTATGGTTTTTCAGGAAGATCTGATACCCGAAAATTCACATAGCTTGGGTTTAGCTGAAGGTTCCCAGAGAGTCTTGCCCGGGAATAGGACCCACCGACCGACGCTTTACACCTTGGGTTGGCTTTACACCTACACACACACACACACACGTACATATATATATATATATATATATATAATTATTATTATTATTAGGTAATCTACCGGTTAAGGTAGGTTTTTGGATGGACACAACTATCAAATAAACCATTTGTGACTCCCCACCTAGCAAGCTAATCTATATCAGGTCCCTCTTCATCTCGGTGTACTTCTTTCCTCCCTTCATCCCGTCCAACATCCCTATCCTGTTCCTACCCTTACCTCGCTTGCCCAACATTCTCCCCTCTATTACCCTCTTCAACATTCCACTACCGCTCAATACGCCTTTCATCCATTTTTCCTGCCTCCATAGGATTTCTCTCAACAAACCCCATATATATATATATATATATATATATATATATATATATATATATATATATATATATATATGCGGGTCGCGGTGGTCTAGCGGGTAGAGCGTTGGACTGCTGACCGGAGGGTCCCGGGTTCGATTCCCGGGCAAGGCACTTTGGGCACCTGCAGCTCCACCCAAGCTTGTTGATTTTTCAGGTACCAGATCTTCCTGGGAAACCATAACCGGCACAGGGAAAGGAACTGGCCCCCCTACCCTGATGTGTGAATATTCACACGCCGTCGGGCTTGGTACATGGGTGAGCTCTACCATCACCTACTAAACCGACCTTCGGGTTGATTACTGTGTTTATGGTTTATATATATATAAACACACAAACACTAAGATAGTAGATATTACACACACAGAAATATAAAAGAAGGACACTTACAGTAGATATTTACGTTTCGACTGCACGGCCGTAGTCACCAGATATATATATATATATATATATATATATATATATATATATATATATATATATATATATACATAACAAATGATACATCTTATTTTTAAGGGGTACCCCGTTTATGCTTCTGATGTGTATGCCTTATGAAGGGTTTCATGCCAGTGTAACATCCAAATATTTGTTCCTGTTCGGAAATAATTTATTTGGTCTTTTTATTTGATGACTTGCAATTTGTTTTTCTTTCGCCATTTATCTCTTTCTGTTGTTTTTGTTTTTTTTCCAAAACTCAGCGCTGTAAATTTTTCGATGCGTAACTCTAACCCTCATTACCTATACCGCTCTAATATCTGGTATGAGCTCGTAATATACAGAAGTCCTTATATCTCTGTACCTTGGTCTCGTGGAGCAGTTATTACGTTCAATGAGGATGTATGCTCAGATTTCAATCATCCGTATCTGCTGCTTCATCTTAATCAAGGAGTTGTCAGCAAGGCTTTTGGCAGGGGTGTTAGGTTATCTAAATTGGAGTTACCATTAATTGATGGTTAAGAGTATTTGTTTGTCGTAATTTGTCGTATATTGTTTCCTAAAATACTTTGATCTTGAATTATTCGAGGAAAAAATTATTTCTTTTAACGGTCGAGTTTACAGCCAATTTTCCTTCATTTCTATTTCTGACTGCCACCAACGTAATGCGGCGCATAAAATCTAGAATCTCAGAACTCTTCCATTGAGGAAACCTTTTCTATCACACCTTTTATCCCCCTCACCCAATTTTATTCCTCTTTTAACGAGGTAACCGAGTGGGATCCCTCCCCTTTCGGCTCCTCCCCCGCGGCTAGTGCAATTGCCACAATTGGGCTCGGGCTTTTCAGCGCTGCAGTCTCGCCTTCCTCTTCGACCCACTCCTTCCACTCCATATCCTACCTCTCGCCGCACCTCGATCTCCCCCATCTTTCCCAGCGTCCCTCTTTTCCCGGGTGGATTACAGTACGAAGCCCTCGATCGCCCATTTTCCCACTTCCACTCAAATTTTCTAACTATGACATCTAAATCATTTTCTTTTGCGTCTACCTCATTCCGCAATTCCTGGCGTTATAAACCTCCTCTTTAGCAATTTCATTTTCATGAAATCAAACTGCCCGCTGATCTAAAGACCTGATTTTATCGAACTGAATTGCAAATAATCTAGCATCGCCGGTGTAAATTCAATGGGAGGTTTTTAGTACGCCAGCATGGTATTCTCGACTTTGTTGTAACTAATGATGCACATGTCTTATTTTGGAATTTCAACTTTCTTCTTTTTGACTTTACAAAATAATGATACAAATAAGTTTTCGTTTATTCTATTTTGTGTAATTAAAACCTGAGAATTTTCTGCCCACACAGTGCCATGCGTTCTCTGCCTACCTCATGTGCACTTTGTAAGAAAATGGGACTGACCAGTGAATAATGTTCCTCTTCATTATGGGTTCACAAACTTGAATTTAATCGTTATCCGGTGAATTGCATATTTTATTATTTTGTATCTAGATGTGAATGAAATGACGCTACTTAACGAATAAATGATGATTATTGAATGATAAATATAAGATATTTCCTTACTTGTTCATTTCTGAAACTCTCATCGGACGTTAATAAACACGTGGTCCCGTGTAATTCATCTCCATCCTTTATTTCGTTATACATATAGTAAGCGAAAACAATTTTAAGTATATTTTACTCCTTAATATTGAAGGGGGAAGTTTTTCATTAATTCATTATGGGTAATAGTAATTATATTTGTTTTATAGGTTTATTGACAAATAATATGTGGCATAGATTACCAAAGGGTTATTAGCTTTCCTAATAATTTAATAAGATTACTCGGAAAATATAAATACAATTGTTATTATTTTCGTTTTTCAATCCTTGTGGTAATGGCTTTGAAAATGTTTCCTTAATTACATTGGTACCAGTTAAAAAAAGAGTGAATTAGGGAAATTTTCCGTTTAAGTGGTATACTTGAAAAGTCAGTATGATTAAAATATAATCTCAAAATTGCGAAAATTTGGTCAAATTTATGCCATAAGCCTTTGTAGGTACATTTTTTCTTTGTTCCGTCACTTACTATTTCGATATACTAAATATTTATTGCCTTTGGGAAATTAAAATACGATACTGTTGTGGTGTACCCTACAAGTTATTAAATAGCAAGGAACTGCTTCAGATGCCACAAAAGTAAGTTTTCACGGGGTCATCCGTTAATAAATATAGCACTTAACAATTTCAAATTTCAGAGTGTAAAAATAATCCACCACGACCGGAATCATGGTCAAGGGAAATTATTTTTATCCTGTGAAATTGTTGTATTTTAAGTTATAATGTTGGAACAAAAAACGTCTTCTTCAAATACACTCTCTTGCATTTTTTTGTGGAACATGAAATTATTCTTAAGATAAAAAATACGGATAAGAAAGTTATATCAGTGCTTAACTACTAATTCTGAATTCCCATATCGTCATCAAGGATATAATCTGTTGCCAGGATACTACTATTTGATTATGGTTCACAATTACGACAATATTTCGGTATTTCATGAGCTTGAAGAAAGAAATGATTAATATTTTCTTTTATCAACCGAAAATGATTAATTACATTGTGAAAAGTTAATTATATTGGTACACTTTATGCCTTTGTACCCTGACATTTTCTTTTATCAAGTAGGTTAAGACATCCAAGTCTCTTAATTTTTTCTTGATTTTTTCCTTGGTCTTCACCAATGGTCCAACTTAACTTTTCTATATAATCCTCTTGCCATTTTCTGGCTTTCTTCTTTTTCTTCAGCTTTAAGGAACACGGCCTCTTTAGGTTTTTTATTTTGTTAGTATATTTGAACCATATTACTCGTTCCATGTTAATTTTGTTTATTTTTTAGACTCCACTCTTTAGAAACTTGCTCCTTAATGAAATTCGTATTTTTCTTCTAGGCAGGTATGGCTTTGATATATCTCCTTATTTTTTCATATATGTATGGTTATATTATGGAAAATTCACATCAATGGTTTTATCATGCTCTTAACATGATGGGAATCGAATATATACTCATATTAATGGAAAACGTATTGTTGCATTGATTAGGAATACTTTGTTTTTTTTTCTCTTTTGTGTCTCTTATTCTGATAGTTTAACTTGTATTGTGCGTCCTTTTATCTCCAACTTTTCTTAGGCGATTTCATAACGTTGTACTTTATATCTTATGTTCATATCTGACTGTTTTCTGGGTTAACTCTCCTGCCATCCTCTTATGCTGCCCACTCAACTTTTCCAGCTGATTTGCTCAAACCTTGTTGCTACAGGTCAATGAAAGGAATCGTACCATCTGAGGAAGGGAGAAACTACGTACACTTTCTCCTTGCATTCTCCTTCGCCCTCTTTGAATCCCATTTATTATCCGACCTCTCTCCTGTCACTACCCTTTCCGGTCAACATGTATCTTTTGTGTAAGTAAATGGAGTGTCGACAGGACCCTCGGTAACACGGAAGCTGTGCAAGGCGAAGGTAGAGAGAAAGAGAAGGCGGTTTCACAAGGTGGCGGTCGGAGTTTATATATCTAGAAGGAGAAGTGAAAGGTTTAGCAGGAAGTTCCTTGGGATGGTCTACAAACTAATGTACAAACATTCTAGTTTAGCATCGGTCCAAAGCGTCAGGGATACAAAGGTCGAAGAGGATAATGTTTAGTGAGTAAATCGCTTCCTTAATTTGGGAGTGACATACTCCAACCTAAGCTCATTTATGTTAAAACGTGTTGTCTTCAAATCTTCAGCCGTGAGGCATCGACTCTATGTAAAGACTCCTGGTTGCATGGAGAGAGAAATAGAAAGTGAGGAAGAGAGAGTATTCCGATGATAACAATGATGGTTCAAGGATCAAATGTGAATTCAATATTGCGGTAACTCCAAGCTGTCAACTAAACTTTTTATATATCTTCTGCTAGTAATTTCATTTCTATTTGTTTATATTTGTAAATACTCATGAAATACATTCGTACGCATACATATTCTTTACGCATAAACGTTTTCAGTAAATGCACTTGTAAATACAGCTTTGTGGATATAAAAACACTAGTGTGGAATCGAGGTAAATTCTCATTCAATAAGCAGTTTTAAAGGCGCAAAAAATTTTATAAATGAAGTTTCTCTAAAAACAATTCTATTAATTATTAACAATGTTGCACACTATACTATCAGGTATTATGGAGTATATTTTTTCAATTTTGTCAAAGTGTTCTGATATTCATTGATGTCAATGAATGGAAATATCCTCTCGATATCGGAATATAACTATATGATTTACGCTTTGTGTAATATTTTAATTGGTAAGCCTTCATTTTTATTGCTCAGTAAGGTGTTTAAAAAATAATTTAGAAATAGCCGCAATAGCTCTACATTATATGTATATATATATGTATATGTATATATATATATATATATATATATATATATATATATATATATATATATATATATAAGAGATGTAAGGCAGGGTTGCCCATTGTCACCGGTACTGTTCAACGTATATGTTGAGGAAATGATTAAAGAGGCATGGGAAGAACTGGAGGTAGGAATGAAAGTCGGAGGGGAATTCGTAAAATCGGTTCGGTTTGCTGATGACCAAGCATTTGTTGCTCAGTCAGCCAAGGGGTTGCAAGCATTGTTGAGTGAATTGGAGGTTCAGTGCGATAAATATGGGATGAGAATCAATATTAATAAAACAAAGGTTATGCGATTTTCCAGAAAGAAAAAGGCTAAGCTAAATATTAAAATAGGCGGGGAAAGAATAGAGCAGGTAGAGCAGTTTACATATCTCGGAAGTGTTTTGGACCAATACGGTCAAAGTGGTAGGGACGTAAGGAGAAGAATTGCGCTAGGCAAGGAGGCTTTCTCAAGGAGGAGGGAGTTGATGACGGGGACGTTGAGTAGGGATGTTAAGACAAGACTCGTAAAAACTCTGATATGGAGCGTAGCTATGTACGGCGCGGAAACGTGGTCGCTGAAGCAGGAGGATAGACGTAGATTGGAGGCTTTTGAAATGTGGGTGTGGAGAAGAGTGGAGAAGGTGAAATGGACCGAAAGGAAAACAAATGAGGAAGTACTAGAAATGGTGGGGGAGGAGAGGGGTTTGTTGAGAGAAATCCTATGGAGGCAGGAAAAATGGATGAAAGGCGTATTGAGCGGTAGTGGAATGTTGAAGAGGGTAATAGAGGGGAGAATGTTGGGCAAGCGAGGTAAGAGTAGGAACAGGATAGGGATGTTGGACGGGATGAAGGGAGGAAAGAAGTACACCGAGATGAAGAGGGACCTGATATAGATTAGCTTGCTAGGTGGGGAGTCACAAAATGTTTATTTGATAGTTGTGTCCATCCAAAAACCTACCTTAACCGGTAGATTACCTCATAATAATAATAATATATATATATATATATATATATATATATATATATATATATATATATATATATATATATATATATATATATATATATATATATATACACCTTATATGTCTATTTCTATGTGCGGAAAATAATATTTGCTCGCCGTATTGCGGGATTTTCGAGTTTAAATATATATGTATATGTGTGTGTATATATATATATATATATATATATATATATATATATATATATATATATATATATATATTCATAATATTCTTGGGAATCATAATTGAGGTGGTTTCCCGTTGCCTTCCTCAATAGTGTTTTTAACGTGACACCATCACTTAATGGCCGCCCCACTGGGGTCAGACGCCATTGCAGCCGCCTCACTGAGGAACAGACGCTGCGTGGACTACCTTTCGTCTGGCTCCTAACCTTCGACCTATCTGGCATGGGTGACCCTTCCAGGAGTAATTATTATTACTCCCGCCACACAGCTCTAGGGGTCATCGGAACACACAAGCCCTTCCACCACGACAAGGTTGTAGTCCATGGGAGGGACTAACACCGATCTCACAAAATCTCACAAAATAGGAACTAACACCGATCTCACAAAATCTTCCGGCCAGATTCCTTCCTCATAGATACTACGAATCAGTCCATATATGGCCTTTTTCCCACCTTTCCCTAACCATTTCAACATTTCTACAGGGGGTGGACAATATTCCTGTAGAAATGTTGAAATGGTTAGGGAAAGGTGGGAAAAAGGCCATATATGGACTGATTCGTAGTATCTATGAGGAAGGAATCTGGCCGGAAGATTTTGTGAGATCGGTGTTAGTTCCTATTCCAAAAAAGGCAAAGGCTTCGTCATGTGAGGATTACAGAACAATAAGTTTGATATCCCACGCAGCTAAAGTTATTCTCAGGATCATCAACAAAAGGATAGAGAGTAAGGCAAATGATTACTTAGGGGATGATCAGTTTGGGTTCAGGAAAGGAAGAGGTACGCGTGATGCCATTGCAGTAATGAGATCACTAGTCGAGAGGAATATAGAATACAATCAGGACGTTTTTGCCTGTTTTGTAGATTTCGAAAAAGCGTTTGATAGAGTGAATTGGGAAAAATTAATGCGTGTATTGCAGAAAATAGGAATGGATTGGAGGGACAGGAGACTGATCCGCAACCTGTACATGTCTCAGACTGCTCAGGTGCGAGTGGGGAAGGAGAGTCTGGATGGGCAGTGTTAGGAAGAGGTGTAAGGCAGGGTTGCCCATTGTCACCGGTACTGTTCAACGTATATGTAGAGGAAATGATTAAAGAGGCATGGGAAGAACTGGAGGTAGGAATGAAAGTCGGAGGGAAACTCGTGAAATCGGTTAGGTTTTCTGATGACCAAGCATTAGTTGCTCAGTCAGCCAAGGGGTTGCAAGCATTGTTGAGTGAATTGGAGGTTCAGTGCGATAAATATGGGATGAGAATCAATATTAATAAAACAAAGGTTATGCGATTTTCCAGAAAGAAAAAGGCTAAGCTAAATATTAAAATAGGCGGGGAAAGAATAGAGCAGGTAGAGCAGTTTACATATCTCGGAAGTGTTTTGGACCAATACGGTCAAAGTGGTAGGGACGTAAGGAGAAGAATTGCGCTAGGCAAGGAGGCTTTCTCAAGGAGGAGGGAGTTGATGACGGGGACGTTGAGTAGGGATGTTAAGACAAGACTCGTAAAAACTCTGATATGGAGCGTAGCTATGTACGGCGCGGAAACGTGGTCGCTGAAGCAGGAGGATAGACGTAGATTGGAGGCTTTTGAAATGTGGGTGTGGAGAAGAATGGAGAAGGTGAAATGCACCGAAAGGCAAACAAATGAGGAAGTACTGGAAATGGTGGGTGAGGAGAGGGGTTTGTTGAGAGAAATCCTATGGAGGCAGGAAAAATGGATGAAAGGCGTATTGAGCGGTAGTGGAATGTTGAAGAGGGTAATAGAGGGGAGAATGTTGGGCAAGCGAGGTAAGGGTAGGAACAGGATAGGGATGTTGGACGGGATGAAGGGAGGAAAGAAGTACACCGAGATGAAGAGGGACCTGATATAGATTAGTTTGCTAGGTGGGGAGTCACAAAATGTTTATTTGATAGTTGTGTCCATCCAAAAACCTACCTTAACCGGTAGATTACCTAATAATAATAATATATATATATTATTATTAGGTAATCTACCGGTTAAGGTAGGTTTTTGGATGGACACCACTATCAAATAAATATTTTGTAACTCCAAACAAAACCTAAGCCACATCAGGTCCCTCTTCATCTCTGTGTACTTCTTTCCACCCTTCATCCCATCCAACATCCCTATCCTGTTCCTACCCTTTCCTCACTTGCCCAACATTCTCCCCTCTAGTACCTTCTTAAACATTCCACTACCGCTCAATACGCCTTTCATCCATTTTTCCTGCCTCCATAGGATTTCTCTCAACAAACCCCTCTCCTCCCCCACCATTTCTAGTACTTCCTCATTTGTTTTCATTTCGGTTCATTTCACCTTCTCCATTCTTCTCCACACCCACATTTCAAAAGCGTCCAATCTACGTCTATCCTCCTGCTTCAGCGACCACGTTTCCGCGCCGTACATAGCTACGCTCCATATCAGAGTTCTTACGAGTCTTGTCTTAACATCCCTACTCAACGTCTATATATATATATATATATATTTCTTAAACGCAAATTATCCGAATCACTGGTATGTAAGTTCTTTCCCAAAGGTAGAACCTTTTATCCCAGGTAGACGAACGTACAGGCGGCGGGTTCTCTGGCTGGTTTCGATGGGGGGAATCTCAGAAAAGACTGGAGGCCCGTGGTAGTTGGCTGCTAGCCTTTTTCTGAGTGCGAATCGTTTGTTTTTGAAATCTATACCTGATCTCGTTACGCTCGGACATGAACCGGTTATTGAAATAGCGCTACGCCAATAACTTCGCCTGAAACTGGGAAAAATCGGGAAAGAGACTCATAACATGCTGAAGGCAGCTTTTAGTGATAAGTCATTGGTAGATTGAGTGTTTTTGAGTGCGGGAGCGAGAGAGAGAAGTTGTGTCGGGAAGTTATAAAAGATTTTGAACACGCCGATCCTTCAGGACGCCCCTCGACCTCAAAAATTGACGAAAATATTGCAAAAGTGAAGGATTTGTTAAACAGGTATTGCTGGTTAAGTTTCGCATGGCTTCTGATGAACTTGACATCCCTAGAATTGATGTTCCCCGACTTGTAACCGAAAACATGGGTTTGAGAAAGGTTCGTGCGAAGATGGTGCCACGAGTGATTTCGGACGAACAAAAGGAAACTCGCACGCGGATATGCAAAGAGCTTCGCGACCATGTGAGTGATTATCCAAATTTTTAGACAATGCCCCAACAGACTTCTTCCTATTCCCTTCCGCCACAGATATGTACTGAAAGGATCTCAGGCCTCTTTGTTGAAGCGTTACAGCAGGCTGTAACGAGGGAGCTATGCTGAGCTTCCGGGTGCCGTTTCCTAGAAGGCTTACGAGGTGTGGAAGACTGTTGAGTGAAAGCATCAATTCCGGCAATTATTTCTTTATCGACTATGCTACATAACAAAAAACAGTAAAAAGTACAACAGTTAGCAGTTTGTACACTCCTGTGCATACGTGTTTCATTAAAAATTGACCAAAATCATTAAATTTTTCCCTTTACGTAAATGCATTCGGGTGGTTGGTTTCGATTTTGTAGTGATTGCGTACCAAGCGAGGTCAAAGAGTAGAAACAGGATTCTAATGTTTAAAACTTGTTGCTATTTGTACCAGTTTGTAGCTTAATACATGCTCAACTAAACTTTGCGCCAGAATGTTGGGCATTACGTATGTATAATAACTACCATGTGCACCCCGCAAGCCTACTCAAGGGCTTGTTGTATGGGGTTTAAGGGCAACAACCATTCATCTAGAAATAACCAATAATACACGTATGAATGTATATTTTCACACTCGTATAAGCATAAGTACACTTACAATCTTACGTGTCGGCATCCTCTAATTAGTGTTCGCCAAGTTTTTAGTGTATAGCGTTACTAGCGGCCAACCCTCCTTAATCCTCTCGTTTCCCCATGCTCAATATTCTGTGTCTCAACTCTCCACTTTTACTTCTCCAATCCTCAAAAGGGACTGAGGGCACTGTCAGCTGCATGTTCCCTGGTTCTGCCTGTTTGCCTTGAGTCCTCAACATCCCTTCCACTTCACCCTCATGGCGTCTTATCCTGGGCGAGGGTCCACCCCTTGCTCCGTCGCCTCCTACATGTATACTTCTCAGAACCTTTCTGTTTTAATGGAGACCCTTCCCCTTGAACCTATATCCAACCTTCCCTTTTGCTCAACCCTTCTTCCTCAAACACTTCCTATTTCTCTTCTCGTCTTCTCTTTCCAATGGTTATTTCTCTATCCGACGCTGTTTTACGAGCCGTGTATACGGGTTGATAATGAATAAAATCCAATGGATATTAATTAATAAATGTAAATGCATGGAATTGTTTTAAAAATCATCAATAATAACGCTATTGTTTTTCACCAACAACATTTGAGTGTTAAAATTAGCCAAGGGAAAATGGTGTCTAAATAAACGGAAAATTCATTGGATTATTAAGAAAATGATGAAATGTTCACGAATATATTTCATGGCAGTGAGAAATAGAAAGAAAGAAATTACAGGAGAGGAAATAATGGCATTATTTTGACAGATTGCCAACATTTGTGAAAAATTAAAATTTTCACCTTTGATAACCTCTATTAATATGTTACAAAACCTAAACATCTTGGTTTTACATCTCAGTAGTTTAAGGTTCTTTTTTTGGAAAAAAAATTTAAAACTATAAACTTATTTGTTTCTCAAAACGAATCACAATTTTAAATTCGGCATTTAAACCTTTCAATTCCACGTGTATTATTCCTCTCTCCAGTCTGTTTGTGGCATAATATTGTTGGTTGCTGCATCACACAGATGCAAAGGTAAATGACATTCAAAAGCATATGAGTAATTATTTCATAGGGAACGGTTGACGTCTATATTTACATGGTGCCTAGTAGGCCATCACTAGTTTGCGTGGCAAAGGGTGATTTAACAGCAGACATGCAGCATCAAATACTACAATTTTCTTAGCTCCTGGCTACCAATAAATATTTAATTCATTCAAAGAAGAGATTTTCACTTAGATATATAACGAAAACATACATATTTATGTACCGTAGACGTGCTGCTAGTAACAATAAGGGTATTAATGTCATATTCCTAGCGGAATAAGGTAAAATATATCTCCCAGGTCTTTCGATAGTCCATTTGATTCCATGATTTAACGGAGACATCCATAAATGGCCTTATCGGTTCCCTTCTTCTGCGATTTCTTATGATTTGTCACTTTTCATTTCAAGTCCGAACTCATGCCATCAGCGAGAGGATAGTATGATCTCGTTTTCACCATGAGAATGTTTCAATTCCATACCAAATCCGGCCGCTGGCCTTTTTAATGCCTGAAAAGGGTTAATTCTTCGTGTCACGAGTGGAAATCTGAAAAACATTGTGCAGAAATGACATATTGTAAAAGGAAAAATTGGCACCCTAACTCTTACATGCTCGGACAGTTAGAAATAAATTAGCAGACCTTGCTCAGTTTCTAGGGATCATTCTTTTGTCTTATGTAGCATAAAAATACGTAAGGAACATCTGGGGATTAGTATAATGAAAATTAGAGTTCATCAAACGAATAGTGTGGAAATAACCTTATACAAAATTTGAGTAGAATCAACTTAACCCTGATATGCATAAGTTTTTATAACCAATCGAAGGACATTATAATTGGACAGGATAAGGATGCAACGAAACGCTGCTTTTGTCAAGAGGATCCATCTTGAACGAATAGAACTATTTTATTATTGGAAGAGTTTACCATTTTAACTTAGGAGGATTACCTATATTGTCACATTAGATTTGTAATTGCATTGATAGGCTAAGGGAGATTTACCCCAGAAAAATACAGATGCCGGAAATCATTTATCCTCTACAAAATTCATGACAACAGTGGTGGGAACCATTGCTTACGATAAAATCCCGAGTGCCATTAATCGCCAATCAACAACTATCGTAATGGCTGATAAAATACTACGTGGAGCAAATTATAAATTTAAATGTAGATGAATACGAATTCCCCAAAATCTTGAAGTCATAAAGTCACTAACAACTTATTTCCGCGTGAAGATACTCATCTCACACATAATAGTTGACATTGCACACTCACATTTTTTAGTAATTAACATAACTAAGGTCTAGCTTATATCGTGTACTATGAGTAAGACATAATTTTTTATCCAACGTATTTTCATTTTACCTATCTTAAGTATTTTGGTCCAGGATAGTCAAGAAGAAGGGAAAAAGGGGAACATTATCATAGAAAAAGAAAATTTTACAAGGATGAAATTGATGAGATGGACAGAGGGAGGGTTAAATAAAGACGGATAGAAAATAGAAGAGAAAAAGTTGGTATGTTGCGTGGATTTACATGGTTCGGAAACTTTGGTTTTTGAAGATGTATGACGGGCGCACATAGAAGCATTTTGAGATTTGGTATAGAGAAGGTTCGAAAAGGTTAACTGAATGGGAAGGATAATAAATGAAGCATTAGGTGTGGATGGAGGGGAGAGGTTTTTTAGAGAAATTTGTGTGAGGCAAGAAAATTGGATGCAAAGAATATCGATTGGAGATGTAATGCTGCAGATTGTCATAGCGAAGAGGACTTAACACAAGCAAAGTAGAGCGTGGGAAAGGTTAGCCATGCCGGAAAGAATAAAGGGAGGTAGAAAGAATGTGAAATTGAAACACAAGTTTATTGGGTTGTGTTATGTTAAGCGAGGTTAAGAAATGAAGGCGCGTGCAATCCTTGTCCATCCAAAACCTACCATGAACATTAGAATTGCAAAAAAAAAATAATCATACTTTATTTTATGGCCTATTATTGAATTTCTCTTTTGTGTTATGATAACACATTATTTAATATATTTGCATATGTCCCTCTTAAAAGCCAACATAGGTGAAGTTTTTTCGTGTGTAGAAATAAATTAAAATTGTTGGAATATTTTTTCCAGAGATTAAATGGCATTACCATGCTGCATAATTAAGAGCGTTTAAATGTTTTATACACTCAAATCGAGACGAAATAAAGCTTGAACGCAGCTTATGGGGCATTAATTAGTTCAAATAATTGGCATTGAGTAGATCTTGTAGTAAAACAAAGATTGCTCCATCATTTCGAGCTGCTGGAATGATGCGTTGGCAAGTGATTAAGACTCGACTTCGAATGCAGATGGTGTTGGAATTTGAGTGGCATTTTCATTCCCACGTGGGTTCCATGTACAGATCATTTCAAGTGCCATTTCGTTTTAGGAAGCTAATTCCGGGGCTGAATTTTGCCGGCAAGCGATCTCCACTTTCGGTCTGCTCTCTTATAAGTGATTTATAATAAAATATTAACTAGGCACTTACCTGCAGTGCGGCTCTTTCTTCGTAATTTTCAAATCACGAAGCTCAAATTTATGCGCATCTTGTTGACTTTGCCTCGATAATTCTTTCCAAAGGCCCTTCCTCTCAATTCACCGCGCACAGAGCACATCCACGATTATACTTATGTCCCCTATCGCTTTCCCATCACCCTCTCACAAACACGTCCTTTGAAAACTTTTTGCATTTCTTTTATCCGGAAAACCATTCCTAAGGTTCCGAAGCAGTCGGTATTATTTATTATCCTCTAACTTTCGGCAGCACAAACAATCCATTTGTATAAAAAGGGTGACAGAAGTCGAGGAAAAGATTGAATATTATTGGTAAATTGGTGCAGAGGAGCACATCACGTATTAGTTTTAACGCAGTGCTTGCTTACCATGTGAATAATTATGCTGCAGCCGTAGATTGAGCTGTGATAAGGTATTACGATAAAAACTAAAATAACACAAATATGTTTTCAGTACTCGTAAAATAATATTCCTGTTAAGAGGTTAACGATAGTTTTTGTAAATGTGTTCGATTCAACTAAATCAATATTATAATTATTCAAGGATAATTATTTGCTTGTTTCTTCTGTTAAAGGTTGCTCAGATTCAATGTTTTGTGTTGAAGTTTAGAGCAACGACATGAATTAAAATAATACTTTATAGAATATTTAATGTTTTATTTAAAGTTGAGACCTAAGCGCCATTTAACGTCCCATCGCGGCATGTACCTTAAATTATCCCCTCCGAGTTAAGCTGTAGTAAAAGTTTCGCAGAAATCTGTTATTATTAAGATATCTCAATTCATTGCGGGTCACATTTTAAAACATCGCAACTGATTGGTGACTGAAGGGAAAACAGTTGTTGAAACGAAATTACACTTCCATTAATTTGCCTAGCGAATAAAATTTGAGTTATTTCTTTGAAAATAGATGGCTAAGAAAGTAATTCTATTACAGACTAAATGATTTTTGATACAATCCAGAGGAAATTGATCATCCAAGACTAAGGGAAAGGAACAATTTTCTATTAGTATAAGAGAGATGTAATTCTTTTCTTCCTTTATTTTCCCAGTCGTCATTATAAATGGAAAACTCTGATGACGAAAGTAAAAATTCAATCAGCCTGAGGAAAGGTGCGATATTATTCCTTTTTGACATTAATTGTACGATCACGACCCGTTTGTTTGGAAATTGGCTGATTCGATATCCTTAAATTCATCTATGAATTTATATATAACATGATTTGCTTGTGTCAAATAATGGTTTTTAAGAATTGATGCTTAATGCTGTCTGTGATGTAGGCACCACAAGAGATGAGGAAATAGTGTTCTTTTAACAGAGATTTGTAAACATGTACAATCTAAAATGGGCCAAGTAGCTGTAACGTTTGGAGATAAAGCGATGGATAAGCTGCAAATTGAAGAAAGAATATGAACGTTATTGCATTTTCGATACAGTTGCAAGCAATCTGTGTGATAAAAATTGATTTTATAGAAGCAGCTACCCCTCAGCTGGTTCATTTCATATCTTACGTTATGTCTACTGCAATGCGTAATGAAGATATCTCGGTTAGAATTTCTCCAAATCGGATTGATGAGAATGATACAATTATATTAAAAAAATCAAGTATAATTCTTGGGGTTGCCCTTATTTATCAACATTTTTTCCGAATTGATTTTCTCTTTTTCCTTGATGAAGATGGTAACGTTCTATGCCCATAAAATTGATTTCTTCGGTTCTGTGCTGATTCAAGTGCTTTATATATGGACTTTTTCCTTGAGAGTTAAGTCTAAAGTAAGATACATTCACAAAATATCCGTTTTCATCTTTTAAACAATTTGTATTAATTTTTTTAGAAAATATCAACGAAAATAGAAAGTAATTTCTTTAAATTGAGCACAACCTGTATTATATGTATCACCGTAAAAACATCTTTTGGTAATGCGAGAGCCAATTTTATCACAAGACTTTTTGAATTACTCTGAATTGAAAATTATATAGAACAGGACTTAGTGAAAAAATGGGAGAGTTTTAATATTAGTAAAGAGTGCTTGTTAATTAAGACCACATATTTTATTTATTTACTTAAAATTTAAAAAAAAATCTTATAAATCATGTAAGAAACATAATGATTTACATGTAAAAGATTACACGATTGTACATTTTAATTAATACTTTAGTGACAAGGTTGATATCTTTCTTCCAACTCTTGTCTAGCATATCTTAGGTTAGCACATATATACCAAGTTGTTCGTTTTATTACTTGATGCCTTCCTCTTTTCATTTGTTTGTTTTAAGTATTCATTCTTCTGATTGTAGAAGCTTTTAATTTGTTGTTTTAACCTCCTAATGATTTTCTCGTGACCTTCAGTGGAATTTCCAAATTATAATTTACGTATTCCCTTACGTGGTAATAATTTTATGCCTTCACAATTTCTTGGTTTTAAGTCTTTCATTACCTACTTCTCGTTATTCATGCCTTGACCAGCCACTGTAAATATTCCTCTCCATTTTTTTCATCTCATCTGCGTAATACCCCTCAAGCCAACGTTAAACGTGTGAGGTCGGCGCGAGAGGTGATTAAAAATCAGAGCATGCAATATCAAAGTAAAGGTTTTTTAATTGTTAGTTACGTCTACGACCAATGAATATGTAAAATAATTCACATAATGAAATTTTTGTAAATCACAGGTATATAGGTTACTCTAAGTGAATGTGAATGAGAGAGGAGAGACTGGTAATAAGGATTAAAAATAAATAGCAGATAATATAACTGCAACATACTAGAGTTATAATACTAAAAATATTTTATATCCCCTACCTTGGTTACTTATAAGTGATCTGATTCGTTATTATGTTTGGAAAAAAGAACATCTGTCGTTTCTACACTCCATCCCTAGTCTTATTTTCTTTATCTTTTCCAGTTTTTTGTAGTTCGATAATCGTGCTGCGTAAACATGCGTAGCGAAATTCTCCTAATTCTTTATTCTTTAAAAAAATCATTTTTAGGTTCAACTGCTCACTATTGCCTTTATTTTCAATGTGTCTATGTAGTGCCGTATTGATATTACTAACCTGATTATGTAATCTCGCGGTTAACTGATTTGTCAGCTATCCTCAGGGCCGCGGTTCCGTGGTAGTCTTGCCTTGTGGCTAGATATTTTGGTTCCAATTCTTGGTTTCCCTCATTTGGATTGCAGTGCGATATGACTTTAGCCGTCTGAGGACATCATAAACACAAATCACTGCTACTATTAAAATTCGGTGTTGACGTTAACCCTTCTCTCAACAACGAGGGACATCAGGGGTTTAGCTGTTAGATTGAACTTCCACCTTGCTGCCTGCTTGAAGTGCTTTCTTTACGGCACTAAAGGTTAGTGTGCTATATGAAATATACAGGATCGATTGTAATACTTGTCAGAGACGTTAAACGGCAGCTCTTAACGAAATACGACTGCGGCGTGGCAGTCAAAAACAACCGCCTCGCATGCCATTAAATGCTCCACGCAGTTTCACAAGGAACAATTTTCGGCCTTAACGTTCCAATAAAATATTATTACGAAATATAGTAAATTGAATTGGAGGCATAAGCATGTTCATTTCAAAAGTGCTTCATCGACCCGATTCGTTATAAAATTAAGGACTAAATCGGGGTTTACCTTTTCCTCCACTCTCAACCGCTCTATCATATGGAAGGTCAATACGTCTGATGACCGGTATTTTCAGTGTTCAATTTATATTGATCTCATCAGCATCAAATCTTGAATATTCTATTCCGAAAATGCTTATGCAATGGAAGATAATTTATTATGATACAACAATGTTATGATAGGATTTAATATTGTACAAATGTAATATAATATACATTACGTCAATTGTAATTCTATATACCATATTAAAGTAATTTTCGGATGATAAACTTGTCAAACTGAATATGAATATTTTGCAAATACCCAGTCCCTTTACAACCTTTAAAAAGGCTTAGCGCGGAATATTTGAGGGAATAATTATCGCTGCGTATTTTCCGATTGTCACATCAAGTTACTGGATGTATTAATGTGACTACAGTGTAAAGGAAGTGGACATATGGTTAAAACTCGTATGGCTGGAATTTATCGCAAAGCTTTGAATATCATTATTTGTATCCAGTTAATGGAATGGATAATGCGATAACTGCGTGCATAATCATTGGAGGAATGCAGCCACGATTATGATAAATGTTAGGTGTCACATAGGATTAATTGTGAAAACTGGTATAGTTCAAGAGTGGATTTTTTAATGGAAGAGCTCATATGGATGGCAATTTGTCCAAGTGACTGTGGGGCCGTATATGTTAATAGGAATAATGGGTTATTTGTGGCATTTATCCGATTCAAGATGGATAATCTTTTGAACACTTTTAGCGTGGTATTTTCACATAATAACTTCTGACATACTGTTGCACGTGGCATTATTTTACATTGAAAGCCACATCCAGGTTTTTATCCAAATCGAATCATTTTAAAATTAAAAGAGCTATTTCTTGAATTAATATACATTATATATTTAATTTATATTGTTTATTTGTCCTCGAAACAGACCGCTCTTCGGTGACGCTCAAATATATGAAAACATTAAGATTTTTGAACCCCAAAACACAAAGAAAAGACACATGTAGTTTTGACGCTTCGTCGGCGTGGCCGTCCTCATGGCCGTGCCGTCGAAACGTCAAATTACATATATGTGAGTGTCCTTTCTTTGCGTTTCTGCGTTTATAAATAATAATTAATGTTAATATACATGTGGGTGTGTTAATTTTTTTATTAGTTATTCATTTCTTTGTATAATATTCCACCTTATCTTCGCTTTGGGTTGGGATTATCATGAATTTAGTGTAACTTTTCTCTATTATCAACTAATAATTATATTTTGGAATTCGTGAAATTTTTTATGGAGATGATTCTATAGTTGAGATTTGGTTTTCAATATAATACGCGTTAAAATGTTAGGTGTCAGACTGTAGGAATATCAGTCAGCCGTATTAATTAAAATTATTGAAACATGAACTATTCTATGTCAGAACTATATGCGAATATGATCATTGACACTTCATCTGAAAAATTATAACTGATTTTACTGGAACAATCCTGATCGAGAAATTTATATCCTCGCTGGAGGTCAACTTTTGTTTTCCCATCGTTTTACCAAAAGATATAAATTTTTCAAGTGAATCATATGTAGTCATTCACGTCGGAAAGTCACCGTAACGTCACCGGAATCACAAATGGCCGTTTTCGTAACAAGGCAAACAGTAATGCTCCCATTTTCCTTGATTTGACTTTGTTGAGGAAAACGACTTTATTGATTACATGTTTTAAAGTTTGGTACAAACTTTAAACTCATGAATTTCCTCCACGGACAAGATGACGTGAAAGTTATCCCTGTGAAAAATCTAATTTTGAAATTTTTACCAATGCAAGAAATTAGGCTCCTCTTCCGGTAAAAGCGATTTTACCACATGCTGTACTGAGAAGTGAATATTCCTGTATTGGATCTCAAATGGAATCTATTTTACAAGCTAAACAACTGATGCTGGAATGATTTTATTCCACGATAAATGTGAGGTTCTTGTTTAGAGCTATTAAATGATTTCATTACTTCCAGTAAAATTTTAATCAACTCAGGATATTGCCAAACGAAAGTGTATAGGCATTTTTAGAGTAAAAATCCCAGTCTGTAGCCCACTATTCGTTATCTCCGCTAAAGTAGTCTTTCATTCATCCCCATGATTTTTTCTTGTTCCAACTTGTTTGGTTTCTTGTTCCGACTCTTGTTTCTTCTTGCTTTACTTTATGGTACTATGTCTTGGCTCAGCTCCCGCAGTATCCATCCAGATCTCATCAATTGAAAATATCTTTTATCCAGTTTTCTCTCCTTATCTACATTCCGTTCGGACCCTTCGTTTCCAGATTTTGTCTACTATCTCTCCACGCACTCAATTCTCCTACATCTACTTCTCTCTTCCGCCTCACTTTCGTCTCCATCCATAAACAGGCGGAAACTTTAACCAGTTTAACTGCATTATCTCCCTGAACGATTGCTCTAACCACGCATAAAATCCTCTTTCTCCCATGTATCACATCTATTTGTAATCCGTTTCCTCAAAAGCCCATACGTTTCACAATGCAGCAAATTGTCGCCCAATTTGTAGCTGCTCATTAAATGCTTGTGATAATCGCCTTATTCATTAAACTTTCACCCAAGTTTCTGATTACAGTGATGGCATGCAAATTAATGATACGAGTTATTGGAAATGTATCAGTTCTTTTTAGCATGCTTGGATGACGCTAGAGTAAGATATTTCAAATATTTATCATTCGCACCCTGTAATGATATTAGCAACTATGAAACAAAATTTTTACCTCCATTAGGATTTATAGGCAAATAATTACAAAAAATACCTCGGTGCATTTCAAGTGAGGGTGAATATAAGTTTTAACCGCCTGAATACTTTTAATTTAATCCAAACTGACCTGACTGTTTTTTTAAAGAAGATTTTGCAAATATTTCCGAATACAACTATATGTTTTAGTTTTCTTAAATTAATTTTTTATTGTCATTTATTTTTAATTCCAATTCATGAATTAATTAAATCTACTATATTTCAAAATACCATTCCTTTTAAGACATACTTTTTACATTGAAATATCATAAACGGATTTCATCTATTCCATTCTTCCCTTCTCCTGCTTTATATCCTTATGAAGATTTTTTACTCCTATATCTTACGTAACGAAACAGAAATTCTCTTATTTTTTCGTCCTCTAGTGTATAGTTGATTTTGCTTGAATTTTCAATCTATTTTACATGGAATTTGAATGTAATCTGTGCCCTATCTATTACTTTCATTAAGAAAAGAGAGAAATACCGCTTTAACATTGCTTCGTGCCTCCTGGTCTTTTGCAGAGTTGAAAATAGAATTAATAACGTATTATATAGTATACTGTAGTAACCATAAACCATAAACACAGTATTCAACCCGAAGGTCGGTTTGGTAAGTAGGTCAGTTCCTTTCCCTGTGCCGGTTATGGTTTCCCAGTACCCGAAAAATCACAAAGCTTGGGTGGAGGTGCAGGTGCCCAGATAGCCTTGCCCGGGAATCGAACTCGGGACCCTCCGGTCAGTAGTCCAACGCTCTACCTCCTGGACCACCGCGACCTATTGTAATATTATTTGTGGGAAAATAACCGGAAAAACACGAATCTATATTTAAAATGGGTGGGTGCAATGAAAAAACTAGGAAAAGTTCAGTTGCTTATGTATAACCTTTTATAGTTTTCACACAATAGAAAGATATGCGGAGCCTTGTTGAAGACACTTTTTTTAGCTGAAAGGACTGTGGGAAAATATGAGTGAGAAAGGAAAGGTGTTGTCTTGAATGGGTGAGGTTATATCTGCAATATGCGGAAGGTGTATTAAATAAAATTGAGAAAGCGTCCATTTGGGTAAATTACTTACACTAAATAGGTCGGATTCGGAAAACAGTTTTACCAAAGGAAAATAGAAAGAAATTTATAAAAGGAAGGTAAAAAAAGAAAGTTAAATACAGCGAGGTTACTACGAAAGTTGGAATGTGAGTCTCTGAAAACGTGAAGACGAGAGCAAGCAACAAGAAAACTAGTAGAAAGGTCCAGGGTTCCTGAGACTACTGTGATCCTGGAGCCAGAGCCCCTATTTTATCGGTAGGCTATTAGATGCAGATAATATTAGGGAAATAGGATACATAATAAGGCTCCGACATATATACATCTTTTACAATTCCTTCCCTCGCATAGTTCTTGATCACAGCAAAGACCTTAAACACCCAATTCTTAATTATCAAAGAACATAACACGAAACTGGTTTTCTATTTAGAACAATTCACAGTAACTTGCGTTTAAATAATAAAATGTGGTGTTAGAGCCCCTCCTGCCACATGCATTCTTCGCCACTTTCAGGATTTACCATAGATTTAGATATTGTTAATGTATACATCTCGTTGCAATTAGGCAATTGTCCTGGTGGCAACGGTCACTCTTACAATGCACATACATACATGAAGAAGAAGAATAGATATGAGACAATAGTATCTTATATACAATGACACTTAAAGATTACCAACCGTATCTTTACCATCATACATGGGCGAGGTTCACATACAACGCAACATCCATCGCCACACTCAGTCCATAATCACGCACTCTTCGTTTCATATACCGTTCGAAATCACGTACCGTTAACACGTCATTCACTTTTGCTACACAACTTCTCAAGCCGTTCACATCATGTACAGAACACATTTTTTAAAAGGACAATATTATAATAATCACTGACCAATAAAGTGTATTACCCAGTGGCTGCTTTATACTTATTCTTAAAACTCTTAAAATTGGATGAAAAGAGCTCAAACAAACCTCCAGGCAGCTGGTTCCATTCAACAGTAGTTCTGTTTATAAAAGAGTAGGTACTTTTTCTTATTTGTTTTTCGGTGTTCTAATTTTTATTTTAAAAGTTTCTTTTTCTCTTTCCATAAATGTTCCCACGCTTCGTCATTTGTAACAATTCTATGCATCGTGCCTAACCTACTCATTTTCTTCTATTTTTCAAACTCCCCCATTTAAGTATGCCCAACATTCCCGCAACACTATCTGTTCTTTTGTACCTTCTGAGTACATATAGTATCTAGCTGCCTTTCTTTGATCTTTTTCTATCTTTTTAATATGTCCCACCTCATATGGATCCCATACTATGGACGAGTATTATAGAATAGGAATAACTAGTGCTTTATATGCTTTTGCTTTTGTGGCTAAGCTATTTCCTTTTAAATTTCCCATTAGCCAATGAAGTAATTTATATGTCTTCCACTTCACATTATCTACTTGGACTCTCCACCCAAGATCCCTAGTTAAGTAGCCTACATATTTGCAATGACTGCTACATGGGATTCTTTCTCCAAAGAGGGTGTAAATATCCTTTTGTGAATTCTTTTTATTTGAAAAAGAAATATGCTTACTCTAACTTGCATTGTTGCCCATATTATTATTTGTAACCCAGTCACCAAGGCGATCAATGTCATTTTGAAATATTACGCGGTCATTCACATATTCTACCCGTCTGTATGTAATGCAATCACTAGCAAAGAGTCTTACTTGGGAATGAAAATTATGTGGTTAATCGTTTGCGTAAATTGGGTGGGATAATGCCCCTAGAACACTGCCTTGCTGAACTGCTGCCATAACGTTCGCGTCGTTTGAAAATGCTTTCCCTATTGTTACTTTTTGAATTCTGCCTGTAAGAAAATTTTTTATGTATTGCTTTACCCTCAAATTCAATGGAAACGACTTCAACTTTAACATTAATCAATCGCACTCGGTCGAAAGCTGCCAAAAAATCAATAAGACCCAAGCATTCACACTTTCTTTGTGTTATACCACCCACCCACCTATTACTAACATTCAACCATCCTCTTTCCTCGAATTTTATTCAGATATAAGGTGAAATTCCCATGGTATGACATGACAGGTCAGCATTTCCAATAATTTTCTTTTCATTTTTATTTTCATCTTCAGTCTTTCCGATATGGGACAGTGATACTGGAAAGTTTATTGCTCGCGATCAATAAATGATCCATTCCCTTTAGTCTCTGGCCTCAAATATTTAGTTGACATCAATAACATTTTTTGCTTGCATCATACCAAAGGAGCATATAAAGTCAAGAAATGGAGATGAGTTAAGGAAAAGGGCCAGAATTTAGGCAGTCCAATGAAATAAGCCTATGGTTTTTAGTTCATAACCAAGGGATAAAGTTTTTTCTTTCTTGATCTAAATATGGCTGGTAACCTCCAAGATCATGCTAAAAATGTTTCTTATGTGGCTAATAACGTACGTAATTCTCGATAAAACTTTTTTATCGAGTGTGTAAACACAGGTGAACGACGGTGTCTCTGTCATTACAAAATATAAATATATTATCTACTTATTTAAAACATGTTATAGTTCATCAAAGGTATAATTAAACTCTAAAGTTAGTAAAAACAGATTCAGAAGCTTTAATAATTCCCAAATAGTTTCCACGGGTATTCGCGGTCCTCAATGACTTTTCACCTCCTTATCGTTTGAGGAATAAAATTGGAAAACTAGAGGGACTTAGCGGTGTCGAATCCATTCCCAGTCTCTTACGATTATTAAGCAGAGAACGTGAGAACACTCCCGTTAGAGATTCTTTGTACCTATGGGGTGCTCCTCCCGAGCCAAGAATCGTCATCTTATCGGGGAGCGTATTGCTATCTTGCTCCTCATCTCGTCTACCACCCCAATCCCTTTGCAATTTAGCTCCCTTACCCACTGCGATCCCTTAGCCCTGGCACTCGCGTCATAGCTAGTCACACAACTTTCTGAGTTGAATATTTATCTCAACTTTATGAGGAGTCTCTCTCGATGGAGCAATTTCGAACTTTGGCACCGCTGGAATTATCTCAAATGGTTCCTACTCTTCCATACTCCATCTCGCTATAACTGCCTAATTAATTGCCTATTGAGTAGGCGCCGCCATGTTAAAGCTTTCCCACTCCATTAAGACAAGCATACATTTATACACATATTGAACTATTCACGCGGTCTCATTTTGAATTTCCCTGGGCTATTTCTCTCTTGACTCTTTCATACATGTATTCTCAATGGAGATGTGAATTTCACTTCACTTGCTGCTGCCTTGTAGCGGAATTTAGACATTACGGGTATATACGTCAGCGAGTCCCTCCGTATTTCCACTACTGTCTCTTGAAAAAGCTTTGCAGGTTCCATAATTTCCATCTCGAACGCTTTTCATTCCGACATTCCGGTAACAATTACCCGGGTGTTCAGCTCCATTAATGCTGCTGCAAGTAGTCTCCATGACGATTCTCAATCAACTTGGATGGTATGTTGATATAAGTATTACGATTCTGAGAAATAGGGGTAGCTGGAAATCACAACAGTTCATAAAAGGGTAGCAGGGTGAATAGGATCTTTAATAGTCTTGTTAACTGAGCAGGAATAATTATTTTTATTCTTCAATTTCCTTTTATCACAAAGATGTGTGTGTGGTATTAATGAAGTCTTCTTTTTCCTTGTAATTCATTTTTTACAGCAACTTGGGATTATTTGTGTGTAGACTCGGAGCAATATTGACAAGGTGTGTTGATTTGGCACCATGTTTACTATGCCGTTACACGCGATATTTTTTCTCAAAATGTTTTTTGCGTGGAACTTATTAGTTATGAACATTATTTCTTCATTAACATTCTTATATTAGTTTAGCATATCAAAGCGCTAATAATTGACAAGATCAATGATAAAAGTGACGATTACCGAGGAGTTTGAATCAGATAATCGTGTCTATAAAATAAATTTGCCATTGATATTCTCTATTTTTTTTAACCTGGTTGATGCCTTGCCCGTTTCCTTCATGTTTAACACCTCAAACGTACGTTTGCTGGTGTTCCCTGTCTTTTGAAAACACTTATGGTAATCATGAAGATCAGAGTGAGGACTTAAGCACGGTTCCCTGTGATTTCGTGTCGGGTACTATCGTAGCTGGAGAGTGATAAAAGCATACATATCTTTAAACACCAAAAATTCCACTCAAGTTTGAAATGCCAAAGTAACTTTGTTCAGTCTCAAGGTTGGAAATAAGTAACACGTATTTCAGTCTAATTGAGATTGGATACACTTACTTGTGCGTGATAGTTCATAATCAAATGTCACGCACTGGAGACAATTAGGGCATGGGGAAAATTAATAGAAGAAATGTAAATCCTTAAAAAGTGACTTGTAGATCCCATTTTTCAAAATTATTGGTTGATAGTGGTGGTCGAATCTTCCAACATTATTTGAAACTAAAACAATTCTTTCGGTGTGGCAAGAAAACCATGGTCTCCTGTACCTTTCTAAAAGTAAAGAATGTTCTCCTTACGCTATAGGAGCTCCAACATACCCGTAATGCTTACTCTATTCTCATAGAATTTTTATCAAATATGGCGCATTTACTCTGGACCTTTTCCAATTCTTTGGTTAACGTTATCTCTCAAATTGGAAGAAAGTGAAAGGTAGGTTGAATGGACTAATTGAAGTTTGTTTTTTTGGGAAGCTATATTTTGAGATTGATTACTCTGTTAGAAATTTCGGTATCAGAATCAAGTCACACGCGGATTGATTTGCCTGTTCTTTTCAAGAAGTGTTTCATCTCAACTACGTTTTTTGCTACTGAAATTTATTTTTTTATACCACTATGATGAGTTATCTTTCCACCTTTAATGGTTTATGTGCACAACTTTTGGTTATTCAAGGATGTTGTGGGTTAGCTTCTTTAAAATTTTTACAGCTTCAGCTAAACTGTGTGTTTCTTCGAGTAGCAAATCGTCATGAGAGACAGCAGAGAGTCCTTTTTCAAGAAAGTATAAATTTCAAACCCTCTATAGAGCTATTCGCAAGGTCAGCTTTATCTTCAGCTGTCAAATCAAGCTTAGGATTGATTATTATAAGGGAGCACATTTACGACGAGAAAAGTGATAACATTCATATTTTCACTGGACGTTAAGCATTTCTTGCACAACGGTCATTCGTTTTTCGTTTGCCTTCTTTAGCAAAATGAATTTTAGTGATGTAATCCAGCCAGAACCTTAGAAGCTGCGGTCAGTGAATTGATAGCGATTTGTCGTGAGGTGTCCTTTCAAGGGGGAACGAGAAAAGAGTTTTCAACTGGAAACCGTGACCGTTGGAAGGGTGATGCTGTCCTCTGAAAGGGAAGGGGGGTGAGGATAGAGCAGAGAAAGTGTATGCGTGGAAGGGGACGGCGAGCATTTCGCTTCGTCATGGAAAAGAGTAATTTCCATGGCACGATCACCCCGCTTAAAACGCAATAACTCTTTAGTGGAGAAGCCAACCAGCTACGTAGGGAGTCAGCGAATCAGATGGGCGGGGAGGAGTGTGAAGCGAGTTCTAGGGTTGGGGAGAGCTAGGGAGATAGTGGGATGAAGGGAGGGATGGGAAGAGTGCAGTGAGGTAGAAATTTAAGCCGCTGTTCGGAAGAATGCAGGAGAATAACAGAATTGAAGAGATATCGATATCGAGAGCATCGATATATTTACATTGTTTTTAATATGGATTTTTCTTCTGAAAATTATTTTGGATCAAGAAACGTCGATACTTAGTTTTGCACACTAACGAAGTGGAATATAACGTAGTCTTTAAAACATTCGTTAGTCGAACATAGCATGTTATTTTAAAATAATTTGATGCTGAAAATATTTTCTACCAAAACAGTAGAATATTTATTTATTTCATTGATACATGTGCTGCTTTAATTAAAGACACACATGTATAGGACTTATTACACCTTAATATCGATTTTCACTTATATGATGTCATGTATTTAGAGGCATATATACAACAAATAAGTTCATGAATTTATATCCATAGAGAAGTCATAAAGGGTCTAGTTAGCGCTAGGCAGACAGAAGGGGGAGCTGGCATATGGGTAAATTTAAATAATAATTGGGTCCGTCGTGATTTTGCTGGGAGGTAGATGTCGAGGGACAGCGGAGCTGACGGGTGAAAAGGCCCAGCGCAGGCATAGTCAGATATCTAGGTAAGATGCGAGGGAAAGAGCATTTAGGTAATTGGGTTCAAGTAATCTTATGGAGAATTAAGCTCCTAAAGACTTAACATTATTTGTCTACTTCCATGGGATAAATATTTTTGAGGAAGTATGTAATTTATGTGTCCATTTTTTTCCTAGAAATTGTATGATTCTGGCTGATTTACGTGTTTCGTAATAATAGGTTTACTTTGGAATTATGAATACATCGCCTATATGAATGTTTTAGCCTAATTTTGTGACTAATATTTGTGATAGTAACATGGAGCTCTGGAAAAACCACTTTAATGAATGGATACATAGGTGTAGAAACATTTTTGGCGACGTATAATGTAAATGTAATATCCTGAACGAAATAAGAAAGGTAAACTGTGTGTGTAAGGAAAATTAGAAAAAAATGTTAACCACTTATATTCACCTTTGAGCTTTATTTGAAATGTATCATCTTTCAAGTCATGTACCTATTAAAGATAAATTGAAAAGTTTCAAACGATTATTTTTAAGAAGTCATGTGACTAGTTGGAAAACCATGAAGTTAATTTAAGCGAACGTCACTTAATGTATTTATATAACTTCAGTTGGGAGAAAGATATGATTGAAAAAATTGTGTTACTTGTACCTATCTATAACCATTTTTCGATCTTAAATGAACATAATAGTTGTTTACTGCAAAATTTCCAATACATGAATATGTTCACTATTTTGCACATATATCAGCGTAACATAGAAGATATCAATAGACGAAATGTAGCGATTTACGCAAAGCTCAAGCCCATCGAGTCAGGTGTTTGTCCCTCTGAATTGTTTTGTCATGACATTGGCAAACTTTGGTAAAAACTAGTCTCTCTACTGAGTGTATAGTGGAAGTAAACATCATTCAAGGGAGCATTTTAATATTCTTGACGTACATTTTCTTTCGCCCTATGGTATGATAATGGCTCAACATAACTTTTATCTTTCTATGAAAAGTGAATTTTATGTTTCAATGAAAGTTTGCGAAACTGTATTTAGCATTCAGAAGATTCCTTCATTTCGTGAGGGGAACCAGGGCCATGAGGAACGAATACACGGGGTTTACTTGCTTTCGGGAAATTTTGCTTTCACCAAAAACACAAAAGAGTTCACGCAGGTCTAAAAAATACCTTAACGAATAGCGTAAAATATAGACCTGTATTTCTTAACTCTTTATTTTAAACTCATTTGCCAAATAATTGCCTTTGCAACAAAAACACTAATAAATAAATCGGAGAATGAGAGATACATTCATTATCATTGCTAAACAAATGCGGTAACCATAAAAAACAAACGAGCGGCGATATAATAGCTTTCTCCTCCATTCCAGAAGGAAGGACTTACCTTTAGGTGACGCTTCGGGTTATCTCCCTCTCATTACCTCCAGAATCACATATCCTTTCCCCAAGAAAATTTCTCTTTGAAATATCAAATATGAAGGCACCAAATATTAAATTAAATGATATCTGTAGGCTTTAATTTTAGTCTCATAAATTTGGAATAAATATTGTCCGCTTAAATTTCTAGGTTGCACGACCTTAAAATAGGGGCTTTGCATAAGAGATTATTCCTGGATTAATTTTTGTAATAGGGAGAAGGGTAAAACCACTTTTGATTAGTGTATTGACATACTTCATATCGTGCGGAGCTTCTGTCATATTATGGGAAATCGAGCCGATATAATTTCTTCGAATTTATTGACCATGGATAGTGGAAGAAAAAGTTGTCAAACGTGAGATGTAGTAACAAGAGGAGTAGAAAATAATGAGCAGCAGGTGGTCGCATGAGAGGTTGAGGGGAATTGAGTTTTCAGTGCACCTGAGGGAACACACGTCTTGGGTTACGGTTAGATAATGGTAAGATGAGTCGCAAGATGGTTCGGATGAAAGGGGCCTGAGATGAAGGAAAGAAATTTGGGGTTGATAAACAGATACTTTAAAAGCGATGGATGAAATTTGGTGATCTCAGTTTTTTCCAAATTCAAAGAACGTCAGATACAAAAATCTTTTTTCCGCGGAAGGAAGCAACAATTTCATCTCCTACACACATTGATTTTATTTCCACCGACACAACTTGTTTTTTAAACTTAAATTTAATAAAATGAGGAGATTGTAATTTAAAAATGTACGCTCATTATATGTTTAGTTTTACATGTGTAAGTATTTTAAAAACTTTTTTAAAGTTAATACATGCAACAAGTATTTGACGTTGAAATATCTTCATTAGAAATAATAAAATTTGATCTCGTTGTTCAAACTTGTCATAGCAGATTGGCAATATAGTTAGAGAATATGCACCTTTGCTATGGACTCCTGTGAGGAAAAATGAAAGGAACTGGATAGAGGACTGGATAAGAAAAACTGCTCACTGGTGGATCTTCTGAAAGAAATGGCTTAAGAATGAGGAGGGAGAGGACGCAGAAGGTGCCAGATGGTGGCTGACATCAAGAAAAGTATGGTCGAACGAAGATGTAGGCAGGGAATTGAGAGATTTGGAAATATACTTACTATGAGAAAACCTGCCTCAATGGCAGAAAAAACTTACTTTAATTCATTATTTTTATTCAAATAAGATCTTCGTTTTTTTCCAATTCAAACAAACGAGGACGTGAAAAAATTGATTACTCAACGCTTGCATTTGTATTCATTGATTTTCTTCCTTCGAACTCGTTTATCAACATAACCTTAGTAGCGCAGTTTTCATATTTACCTTGGCTCTCAATATCTCTTTTATTTATTTTACCAGCCTTTGATTTTTCATCCCTCAAGAATGCCTAGCACGTCTTTATTATTCTGTTTTTCTGTACATTTTAGTTTCTTCGACCCACTTCTATCCACATTTCAAAAGCTTCTATTCTACTCTTTTCATCTTGCCTCAACGACTATGTATCAGGGCTATAGAATATTAGGCTCTTAATATCAAAGTTATCATTTAGATTATATTTATATCTTAAGTTGAGGATCAACTCAATTGTTGTATCTTCTATTTTTAAAGCTTAGTTCTTAATTCGAATTGGCCTAATTAGGGCTCATTTTGAATACGTTGCTAGTAGTACATGACAGTTTCTCGCAGTTGGTTTGATTGCTATATAAAATCGTTTTCAGTGTAGAAGTGCTAGAGATGTGATACTTTTTATAATAAACTAGTGGAGTATTAGTATATTGGAGGATATCATTTGGCAATCAATGACTGATTGAAATTACGTATTAAATTTATCGAATGAATCGGATGCAACACTCTCTTTACTGATTTGTTTGTAAACGTATTATTTTCTTATATAATTTCTAACTACAGTAGGAATGGTGAATAGTAAGGAATGAAGAGAAAGGGCATTTTAGAAAGCATGAAGGAGGTCAGATGTTAAAAAGAAGAAAAGAAAGTAATAGGAAAGTCTCCGATATTTACAATAAATGATTACTTGGGACCACCAAAAACCAACCTTGACCTACGTAGAATACCCTGATTGATTTAAAACTATAAATTGAATGTAACTTAACTTTAATGTTACATGCCTGATTTGAAACATTTCCTGCCGCACACCATAGCGGTGGCTTGCAGTATAGCATGCTGAAGTAAATGTAAAATTTAACTTAAATCCCTATGGATGGACTATTTTACCTTTAGCTTTCATGGGATTTTAGCAATTTAATAATCTAAATATTGTAATGGTTTTCATGTTTCTATTTGAAATCTGCTCATTCTACGTTACGCGTATATCTGATGGAGGTACACCGATTGCTTTTGACTTTCCTCACAACCAAATTTTATATGTTAGTTCTTCTAGTCTTTCAAATCACATCACCATATTGTTCATGCAGTAACAGAGACCTTCCAGTTAGCTCAACCTTGATATCTAGCAAAGCCAGGAAATGGTTTTGTTTGCCTGGAAAATGCCTGGTAAATTTTATCAATAATATATGCATAAAGCACCACCCAGAGGGCGACGAAGCGTTTTCTGTTCGTCAACGAAGCGCACGATTTGAGTGAATTGCATACTTGTAAGGCCAGGATATCCCGAATTCCGACCATACTATGAGCGGTAAATATCGGTCCCAAAAATAGCTTTTGTAATAGATAAATAGAGAATTGGCCTCTCGAAAATTTTGAGGAATATGAGTGATACTTAAATTGCCGTGTTTTATCCAAATAGTTCGACCTCCAATACTAAATGCTACTATCAAAATACATTTGTAACGATTAATAAATAGTTTTCAATGTGCATAAACTAAATAAAAATATGCAAGATCATACCATAAAAAATTTAAAATGCCTCTGATATTTATTTTACGAAGTGTACTTAATATATTTCACGCAATACTGGGAATTATAACATGCTAATATGTTAGACTTCCGAAGAAACACTAGGAAATATTTTCATCAGCCGTCAGCCTTTTAGGAGAGGGATAGTATTTTTGCCCTTTTTTGTGCCATTTGACGCGACCAAAAAACTCTCTTGCCATAGGAAAATCGAAATGGACCACCACCCCTTAGGGAGATGGGTTTCTTTCACTAAAATAGGTGAGCCTTTTAAACTCGAACCCATGCACAACAACCACACAATTGGGACAATTATCGAGAGAGGGATAGAAGGGGGACGTGATTTGAAAGTGCCGTGGGGAAACGAAAATCACGCGGACGGAAAGTAAACATGGGTGGCAGCAGAACGGCCGCATGGAGATAGGGTTTTGAAGAGTGCCAAGGCTGTTGAGGGACACGTCGTATTTCGAAGCGAGTTCGGATGGGTGGTGAGGGGAGACGAGTGGGCAAGGGGTGGCCGGAGAAGGGGTTGGGACGGTCGGGGGATGGGAGCGTAATGGGAGAAAGGTCGCAGGATGGAGATTGATCGTCGCGAATTAGCGGAGCTGTCAGAAAATTGAGGGACAAGGGAGAAGGGACGTGGAGGTCATGTGGGTGGGAAAGCTGACTCGATGCGAGTTCAGAAGCGAGCTATTTCAGAATCTCTCTTGCCTTTCACATTCTCCGATCCAACTCCCACACCACACCATCGGGGTCCCACTAGAGGGAGTACAATGCCGTGGTCGTTTTACGTGGAGTACAACGGCAGAAGAAGTTCGTCCGTTCTTCATCAGTGAGCTCTCTCTTGACTCCAGTCAAGGTCTGTTGATCGTGAAACTCCGGGTGCTTCGTGCATACGATTTCCATTACCCGTTTTCTCTGGGGAACTAATTCAAATTAATTTATACCCTATGAATTACATTATTTTTGCCATTATAGTATTAATTCCTGTTTGGAAAAAGGGGAAGAAAGTTTTCTGTTCTGAGGCTCAAATACGTGTAGTTCCCCAAAGTTACTAAATGTAACGTTGAAGTAATGAGTACCGGATATTTTCTCTTAAAATAGTTAAGAGTTCTGAATTAGTCCTTGGAATAATCCACCTCCGTCAATTTCCAGACTGCATGCTTTGCGTTGTAGCTTAATCCTGTAATTTGCTCATTTAGATAATTTGGGCGGATAGGGTAGGGAAGGATTTTGCTAAGGCTGCATATACATTAGAATCTATGCGTCTAAGAAATCCTCCAAAAATTTCCATATTTCAGAAAACAAATTATCGCGCAAAATGTATGGATCTTAGATCCAAAGATTCTTAAATATATTTCTATTTCTTATCGCTTTCCTATTAAAGAAAGTTACATTGAAAAAGTTCCCAATTCTTCCAACTAATGATGGTTCCAATCAGAAAAATTATGGTCAAAATAGTACGGATTCTAAATTGGTGAACAATGTAGTATTTTTAATTCCGCACTTCCTGCTAGAAGGAGCCGAAATACCAGGCACATTTAGTAATCAATGGGTATGTTCAAAGAAGCAGTCACCATGATCCTCTAAGACCTAGCAGCAAGGAATAAGCCTCTGCACATACAAAATTTCGCCAGACAAAACTTTCAAACCGGCTTCATTGTTACTTTTGGTGTCAAGGACTTTGGGTAACGTAATTTCGTGGCGTCTTTACATCCTATTAAAAATAGGTATACTCGAAAAAGTTAATTGCAACAGTTTTCATCTTTCATCGTTAAGACGTGAACGTATCTTCTACCCGGAGATTAAAAATTTCAAATGCGTCTTTGTACAGCCTCAATTAAGATTTGTTATGTGATTTCATCAATTGGCACTGAAATTACAGTTCTCATTCTTTTATCATTCACAACGGGCATTTGGAAAATCAAAAATATTTGTGTTCATTTCTTTCTTGCTCAACTTGTACTCAACCATTTCTTTACAAGTTCACGTCCGAGTAATTCTTTAATGCGAGTTGCACGGAAAGTTGGCGATGTGATACGACTGTTATGAATCAGTTACAGAAGAAGATACATAGAATTCAATTCGTCTCGTTTTCTCGGAATGAATTTTTAACGAGTGCAATTATAAAACCGATGATACCATATTATTTCTCACTAGGAAGAATGTGAGGGGCACATATGCCTCTTTAATTTTTTTGTTCTTATACGCGAAAATATCACATTCAGGTGTCTCCAATTTCCTCAATCCTGATAACATGAGGCGTTAAACCTTTGATCTTAGGCTTTTCTTTGGGGATTCTGGGAAATTTGAGCTTCAAATTATTATTTCGCTACGTTGGATCATCATAATGACATAAAAATAACAATACGATATCCTAAAATCCCTCAAAATCATAATAAATGTGCGCTTGGTGGGAAGTACTTGTTTTCAAACATTTAAATCTTCTTTATGATGTCAGTATTTAAAGATTTCCGTCTTTTATTGATGGATTTAATCCTCTTGTAGTCCCTAAATCATGTTGTATCTTGATATCATTGGTTAACCATCAAAAATCTTCGTTTAATTTATTTATGTGAATTCGAGTATATAATAAGAACGAGATTTCTTTCAACACAATACTAATGCGACTATATAATGTCACGTAAATTTTCAGCGCAAATTGTGAACTTCATTAATACTCCAGCCGAGTTAGGCTACATTTCAAGCTGCGTATATTCTGTTAGTTTGAAGCATGAATTTGCAGAAAATATAAGAACTATCTTCTATTATTATTATTAGGTGATCTACCGTTTAAGGTAGGTTTTTTGGATGGACACAAATATTAAATAAACATTTTGTGACTCCCCACCTAGCAACCAAATCAACATCAGGTCCCTCTTCATCTCTGTGTACTTCTTTCCTCCCTTCATCCCGTCCAACATCCCTATCCTGTTCCTGCCCTTACCTCGCTTGCCCAACATTCTCCCCTCTATTACCCCCTTCAACATTCCACTACCGTTCAATACGCCTTTCATCCATTTTTCCTGCCTCCATAGGATTTCTCTCAACAAACCCCTCTCCTCCCCCACCATTTCTAGTACTTCCTCATTTGTTTTCCTTTCGGTCCATTTCACCTTCTCCAATCTTCTCCACACCCACATTTCAAAAGCCTCCAATCTACGTCTATCCTCCTGCTTCAGTGACCACGTTTCCGCGCCGTACATAGCTACGCTCCATATCAGAGTTTTTACGAGCTATCTTCTATATAATGATATATTAATTTTTTTTATTCTTCTTGGTCCGAAACCAGAACTTTTCGGCCTTTACATCGGACAGCAGTGACAACAATGCAAACACCCAAGCCCTAGGTAGAAAAAAACTCACCTAGGCGGGAATCGAACCCTCAACAGACGAGGACGTTACCCCGCCGCCACCGGAGCCGGCCAATATTCTATGCAATATCCGATAATTATTTGTACGAAATAATTTACATTAAATAATCAGCGTACATAAGGCTTTCTTATTCTCAGAATAACAATTTGGCTCTAGCCCCATGTCAAAACATTCCCCCATATCCGTAAGTTCATATATATATATATATATATATATATATATATATATATATATATATATATATATATATATATATATATATATATATAAATTCATTGATAGTCATAACAAACACAGAAACCAAAACACAAAAGAGGAAAAACTCACTGGTTCTCGAATTTTCGGTGGTCCAACCACCTTTCTCAAGAGGAATTAGGAACAGAACTGAGGCAGAGGAGGGCCCGAAAGCAGTGGTAGGAAGGAGAAGGGGAAATGGGGGAAAAGAGGGGAAAAGAGGGGAAGGCATTCGAGGTGAGGAGTTTGGGGGGGTAGTGTATGGCGCGGGAATTTTAAAAAAGGTGGGGATGATATGGAAGTTGTTGGGGGCGGAGGGGGATGAAATAATATGCATAAAGGGGGCATTCCGTTTGAGGAGGGAATGGTGTACACCATTCCCTCCTCAAACGGGGTTATCCTGAATCCCTCCTGAATAAGAGGATCCGTAGGCATACTTACACTCCCAGACCTTCCACCACCGCGAAAAACCACCCTCTTTCAATTTTTACCACGTTTCTCCCTGGCCTAGAATCTCTGCGTTCTATCCTAAAGGACCTCTATCCTATCCTCAAAAACCACAATTCCACCACCAACCTTTTCCCCAAATGCCCCTCTGTCACTTTCAAACGCCCCGCCAATCTATCAGATATTCTAAAATCTACCAATCCACTTCTTAAATCCTCGCCCCGTTCCAAAATCACTCCCAGACCCTGCAATAAACCTAGATGCAAAACATGTCCTATTTTCCTAACCAGAATCCCATCCCTCTCCCACCCGCTCTTTAACTCTCTCCCACCAATTCCCTACTCATCGTGTACCTCCAGCAATGTTGTCTACCTACTTAAGTGCCAACTTTGCCCTGCCTTTTACATTGGACAGTGTACCACACCCCTCAATATTAGAATCAATAATCATAGAGCCTCATGCAACAATTCCTCCCTTATTGGTATGCTCCCAATCCCCAAACATGCCTCCGAACACAACGCTGCCTTTGACCAATGTTTTAAAGTATCCGTCTTAGCATCCCTCCCACACTCAGACCCTCCACTGAAACTCAAAACATTAGAGCTAGCTTTCATCTGGCTCTTGGATTCCTGGAATCGCCCAGGTATTAATATTAGACATTAATTGCCCCCTTTATGCATATTATTTCATCCCCCTCCGCCCCCAACAACTTCCATATCATCCCCACCTTTTTTAAAATTCCCGCGCCATACACTACCCCTCCAAACTCCTCACCTCGAATGCCTTCCCCTCTTTTCCCCTCTTTTCCCCCATTTCCCCTTCTCCTTCCTACCACTGCTTTCGGGCCCTCCTCTGCCTCAGTTCTGTTCCTAATTCCTCTTGAGAAAGGTGGTTGGACCACCGAAAATTCGAGAACCAGTGAGTTTTTCCTCTTTTGTGTTTTGGTTTCTGTGTTTGTTATGACTATCAGTGAATTTACATTACACGTTTGTGGGTTTTCCAAAAAAGTGTATATATATATATATATATATATATATATATATATATATATATATATATATATATATATATATATATATATAAATTTGTGATATATGAGACACGTATTAATTAGTAGAATGGAAAAACGATGAATGTGCCTGACTTATGTGAGATTTGTTTATCTGCAAAGAATAAATCTCAATCCCTTAGCTCAAGACTATCGTTGGCACGTATTCTGCTTTCATGTACGTTATTTGACTAATAGATAAGCCTTTGGCAGAAATATCAGGAGATGCCCGGTCGTAAATCTTTCCTTACTAGGTGGACCTCGAAGTTGTACCTCATTTCACCTCTCTTTCCTCCTCATCTACAAATATGATTTTTAGTTGAAGAGTTCCTGCATCCTTTGTAATTTTTGTGCTGTGGTAATACCCTTGAGTTATCGTTTGTTTGATGGTTATCGTGAAAGTTAAGGATGGAACGAAAGTTGACAGAAGAGCGATTTCATTTTGAAAAAAAACTTTGATACATTTTTTCTGACGGCAGAGCATTAATTCCAAAGAAATGCAAAAAGAAATGAATCTGAATAGAACATTGGCTAATTTAGAGGATTAACAAAATTAATGTTGATAAAATTAAAAAAGATGAAAGAACAAAATCATACTATTAGCATTGACATTGGAAAAGGATGAAGTTTTTGAACCAGGGCCAGTAAGGATTGATTGTTAAGTATAGTGGAGAATACAGATCCAACAAGGGTTTCACTTTAACTGAATGAAATTCTATTAAGACCCGGAAATATAATTTTATTACTAAGGAAACACAAAACTTATATAAATAGTTGGAGAATATTTATTAATGACATTACCATTGTTATTTTTGGATATTCCACTGTTTACCGGCAATAGTTCTTGTGAAATCATTCCACTAAGTGGTTTAAATGTCTCTATGATAGTCTGACTTTATCAAGTACCATTGTTGTTGTTCTTGTAATTTTTGTTGAATCTTCCGATGTGTTATTGATTTTATTCAAGGAAGATTTATGGTATTTAAATGCAATAATAATCTTCAATCTGTAATATACTTTGTCCAGATTTTATTATAATGTAATATAATACAATACAATATCTCCTATAGTAATCGATTGATGTCATTATGCCATCTGAAAATCGCAGTTGAATTCGGTGTGTATAATGCCATCTCATTCGCCTATACATGATGCCCTTATATTATCGTCTTTATCACATTAGTTTCAGCTTAAATTTTCTTCCAAATGAGTAACATATCTTTATGTACAAAATTTGTAGACACAGAAGAGCAATTAGAAATACTCTTGAGCAGGAGTAAGTTCAATGCTTACAAGAATACTGGACTTAGCATGGCGTTAAATCTTGTATCGAGTTTATGTAAGACACTAAAAACACTTTACCAATTCTAAAAGGAAATGAGTGCTAGCATATGAGTACTAGGATGTCGTACAAGTATGTTTAGTACATGCGTAGATATGTAAGTTCGAAAAATTAAGCTATTCTTTATAAATTAAGAAGAATGAATTGAATGTAAAATTGGAGATTTGGATTGGAGAATTGGTAATTGGACATTTATTATTGCCATTTGCAAAGTTACTGTTCTCAAGTTTTCTCCACAGAATAATTAGAAGTTTAACTGAATTTTACTTGAAATGCAACTAAAGAATTTTTAAAAGCCAACTCAAGGTTGAATTTGCGTCCTTTGCGTGGAGATGTACCTATTATCAAATTGGAGCATCTTCTGAATTATTTTACCATTATGTTATGCAGCTTATCATCAGTTCAAAAATGTTCCTATTTAATAAACCTTAATGGTGACTCCTATATGAGACCTTTTAATATTGTTTCGACTCTTAGTTGTCTTTGAAAATATTTGTGTTTCACACTCGGATATGGGTACAACGTTTTTTTAGTTCTTAGAAATACGTTACTAAATTGAATTTTTTTGTTAGAGGGGTTTTGGTGATGAAAAGGATAGATATTTTGTAAAACTTGCTGTGCAAAAATATGAAATGTAAAAATTGCTCTCTTCACTTGAATGTTACCGCATTTGATGACATTTGAAAGGTGTCACATGCAAACATTATTTAATAAATTATTCATCGCAAAATTTTTCATGCATCTAAGCCAAGTCCATTTTAATGAATTTGGGTGTATTGCACTATGCAAAATTACGAATGCATGCTTAAATCATTTCCATTGTATATTTTCTGGAATTATTCTCGCCAAAATGATATTATACTTGGCAAAATAGTATTCTTTATATGAAAGGATAGCTTGGATAGGACCTAACTTGGGGTCACTTGAAGCTTTAACAAACTCTCTGATTAAATTGGTACTGTTGTACATAGTGCACAAAAGAATCATTTTTTAAATGACTTATTGAAATGTACTGCGCTGTTTATAGTTATTAAGTTATACTTTTCAAATTTCCATTTACAACTGAATAAATTTGAATCACTAAAAGGACATTAAATAACAGAGCTGATTGGAAAACTTCGTAAAATCAATTGCAGAATTGATGCCCATCAACATTGGTAATGGTGTGGCAAAAAGAGCGAATATGACAGTTCTCAATTTTACGTTCATTTGCTATGCAAGACTGGACGAGGTATATTTTGCGTGAACTCGCGAAAAATTACAACATTTTAACAAGATCCATCGCCGACGATCCATGATCTCACAACCACTTCTCTCTTGCCCTTCTAAAAATGGCGCGATTCATACAGTCTTTGAACGTGTTCAAGTCTCTCTCCCGCCGCTGCAATTACATAGGTAGTTAGCTTGTTGTTTTAGACGACGTCGACGCGGCCTACCGTGAACGCGACCCGAGCTGAAAGAGGTCGGGGTCTCCCTCCCTCCTTCTGTGTGCGCCGCAGCTGCGGACGTGACGCAGGTTTTTTCCGCTTCGACTGCGGAAGAGTGGGTAGAGGGAGAGTAAGTGGGCGGTGGGAAAGAGAGATGACGGGGGTAAAGAGGCTGAGAGAAGAGATGCAGAAGCACGAACGGGATACAGAGCAAGGGGGAGTGAGTTTGTGAGGGGGCGGGTAAAAAGGGAAAAGCAGCGGAGACTAGACAGTGGAGGAGCTTAATGTAAGGGAAGAGGACCGAATGCGATGAGTAATGGCACACGGTAATGGTTTGAATGAATGGGAGCGAGAGGAACGGGAGAAGGAGAGACGAAATGCATAAGTAGGTGATGGTGGCGGTGGAAGAGTAATGGGGGTTGGGTGGGTGGGAGTGGGTTAAGCGGAGTGTGGGGTAGGGTGTGGGTTGCGGTGGGAGATTGAGAGAATTGAGAGAGAGAGAGAGAGAGCGTTGGATAATGAGGTAGGGCGCAACGGTGAGCAAAAGAGATGGCGGTCTGGATCGTACGGGCATGTGCAGGGTTAGGGAAGATCTCCGAGATGGAAGGCGAGAGGGGGACGGGTTGGATTTGAGGGAATAGTTTTCAGAGAAATGGATTCGGTGGCGCGTGAACTGAGGGGGGTGAGAAAGTGCTGAAAGGGCGATTTAAGGGCGTGTCTGTGTGTGTTGCGGGCAGTGATGCTCAAACATTTTTCCCAGCGCCACCAACCGGGTGAAAAAGGGTGAATAAAAAAGTGGGAAACACTTTACGGCCCCTTCTTCGGCCGATATGCGTTTGAAAATGAATACATTAAATGATTTCTTCCCATCCATTCGGAAGGCGAGATAATTTTTTTCGGCATTCTCCGTTGCCATGGCGTTTATAGCGTGAATATCGTTTTGAATCACGTTAATACTTTGCCTTTTAAAAATAGTCTTTTCCCCCTTGCACTGCAGTGATTCAACCTAAATTTCATGGAAATACATCAATATTTCAAGTGAAACTTGTAATTAACTCATCAATGGTGACACCGGATAGGCAACCGTATTCAGTGTGAAAATGTTTCACCATTGCATAAACAAGAGAAGATAAAACTCGCTCACATATTTTTAATACCTCACTTAATTTATAACAGTATCATATACGAAGCATTTCAAAATATTTTGAAAGCTTTCATGCTGTAATAAATTAAGAAACACCAATCACCAATTGAGCTGATGTGGTAATTTTGGATGCGAACCAATGAACAAATTGTATTGTGTGTTGGAATTTATGGTTAAGATTTTTCAATAATTGCTTTGAGCATTCAATGTCATCATGCATATAAGCACAGCATTCAACTCAAATGTGTGTTTCATAGGTGAGGATAGAGCTATGGTGGCACTAACTCCAGTGCCGTGTGAAATTCTCACATCGGGGTAGGGAGTTCATTTCCTTTCCCTGTTTTGATTATGGTTTTTCAGAAAGACATGGAACCCGAAAAATCACTTAGCTTGATGAAGCTGATGAATGCCAGGCGCATCACGGAATCAAACCCGGGCCCTTGGGTTAGTAGATCAGCACTCTACCTACTGGAATACTATATCTCTCTACTCAATGTCTAGGAAAAATTATCCAAGGAAAGAAACTTTGAAAAGTAGGATGAAGGGAAGAAGCAAATACTAGAATTAAAAGAGGTTGCAGGTTTCAGAAGAAAGAAACACTAATTGAGGTTTTCCATTAATGAAAACAGCATTTAAGTAATAGGCTTGAAACAATTTATTTGCATTATATTTTGGGAGTATTGATAAATATTTTCTTCCTACGAATCTCCCTCGCCCTCAAAAATATTTGGGGCATAATAAGCGGCGTTTAGATTTTTGGGAACTATTTTGGGCTCGTTATGTTATTTATAAATGCTAATAATTTAAAAATTCTACTTTAAATAATATTTTAAGTGCTATTTCATTTTCGAACAGATCAAGACAATGTCGATAAACGTAGGTTTTGCTTCACTACCATCAAAATAATACATCATTCTCTAGAGAATTAATTTCAATAGCCTTTTGAGATTGGATTTTTTTACCTCATTATTTTTGGTCATTTTGTTCTTATTATTGTTGAAAAGCTTTCATCGATACATACTTCTTAATCGGCTGTCATTATGTGTTTTGCAGTAAAATATTATTCCTCAAAAAGTAGTAAATTAATATTTCTTTCGTAAATTTCTTCACGTTATAATAAATCTCTCAAGGACAACTTTGATTCTTAATTTGTTTAATTATTTTTTTACTTGGTCAGACCCTTTTTGGACTTTTCTTTCAGCAAATGAATACCAAATGATCATCAGCCCTTATTGTTATGGAATAGGCTTATGATATTTAAAAGAACAATTAAGGTATCCTTTCCCTTTCAATTGGGGTACAGAGTTAGAAGCAGGAAGTTCCTGTTTCCTTTCCATAAAATATATATATTCTGCAATGAAAAGAAAAATGTGTAGCATGCTTTAATACATCCGTTTTTGTTTTACGCAAGCCGCAACTTTTCGTAAGCTCGCAAGAGAATTCAGTTCATCCGAATTCCACTCTGGACGCGAAACTTTTAATGTGAGAGAGACAAGGACAAAACATAAAGTTAGATAGGCCAACCGTCGAATAAATATAGATAAAAGGAAAACCATGATCGGTGAAAGTGAAAAAAATGTTTTATAATATAAACTCTCGCGTTTGATGGTACCACTTACTGCTCACCTCTTCCCTTCCCCATTTTTATAACAAACTAATCCACTGGGATGGGTGGGGAGAGGGGGATAAAGAATGCGAGAGAGGGTATTGTGGCTATCACAGCGGAATATTTTTTTGCCGTAAACTAGATGTGAGTCAAGTTAAAAGAACTTACGGGGTTAGAGAGTTGGAGAAGGTATGAAAGATAAACATATAAACGTATACAAGTCAAGGTAGCGTAAAATTTGAGCAGGAATGAGAAAAAAAATATCCTTCGAACAAAGTGAAGCTCGCAAAACACTAAAAGATTCGAGGAGAATACCGCGAGGCGGAGAGGAATGAGAAAAGAGAGTTTGGAAGGATACGAAGGGTTGAATGAAAGGGAAGAGAGGAGGGAAGGAAGGGGTGTCCCTTGGCGAAGGCTTTTGGAGGGGTAGCTAAGGTGCATTGAATTTGGTGGGGGTGTTGTTCGGCAGGGCAGCGTGGTGACTGCGGGCAGGGAAAAGGCAAGGTGGACAAGAAAGCCCCGGCGGCCGTGTCACTCAAGGGTCACCTTAGCCTCGTAGATTTATTTTGAACATGCTTGAGAAAAACAGAGGTGGAGAGAAAAGCGACCTCTTTAAAATTTGTTTAAAGTCAACCGACGGACGAGTAGCCGAAAAAAGATTCACGATTTCCATTGAAAATTGGCACGGAGTTTTCATCACTTATTGTTTGGTTATTTTGTGGCACCACACTTATTTCTCAAATTAAGATTACTTTAAATTGAACACGTTACAGTATAAAAATCAGTAATGTGCATGAAAAAAAGGAGCATTGAGATGTTAGCAATGAGATTATGAAAAAAAAGTTGGAAGCTTGTTTAAAATTTGAGTGAGAGAGCATAAATGGAGAGAAATAAAATGTTTTCAAAAGAGGAGGGAATTGCTGATTGGGACTCTTGAAGTGAAGATGTAGACAAAAGAATCTCAACCACATTGTTCAAAAACGTGTTCTTTGAGATACGATGTTGAGCATGTCACACATATTCGGAAGCATTAGCACTATGTTTTACGGTGAAAGATAGAGGGGCTACGCTGAACCTTGTGGAGGGAAAACGAACAATAGTTATACAAGTTTGATGAATAATTTAGAGAGAAATACTTTAAACAGAGAAGGTCGATGGAAGGGATACTGAGCGATGTTGTAACGCTGATTGGTGTTGTAGATAGGTGGATACTAAGTTAAATGAGAATGAAGTAAACAGATAATATAAGAACTTTTGTGGGTATGTAAGGAAAAGACATTATTCAGAGCCGAAAAAGGAAGCAGTGCTGAGAAAAATGTGCGTGTTCAATCAAGGAGGCATAAATCCATGGCAATATATGAGAGTTTACAGAGTTAAGTTTAGAGTAGTTAATCAAACATTAATATGTTGGGTGGAACAGGTTTGAAATGAGATTGATGCTAAGAGAAAAGTTTTCGCAGAAAATTTCCATCATTACTGAACTTTGGCTTTATGCCTTTGTATTTGAGGGCCTTTAGAAGTTGCACGTTAGGATTTAAATATTTATCCGTTTAAGTGATCTACATTATCTAATTAACAAACTTTTTACATTACAACATAAGTACTGTTGCTCAAATAAGATATAACCTAATAATTATCATAGGGATTTTGAGAAACACGTGTAATATAGAAATGTGAATATTTGGCACACTTTTACTCTTGTACAGTGCATTTACAAAAGAGACGAATCCCGAATGTTGAGTTGATATTGAATTTATTAATTGTTGTTATATTTTTTTGTGTATATATTATTTTATATTAGATAAACTGCTAGTTAAGGTAGATTTTGGATGAACACAATTACCAGTAAATATTCTGTTTCTCCTAACAAAACACAACCCATCCTCCTGCCCTAAACCATGTCCTTTTCATAGGTGTATACGATACCTCCTTCCTCCCATCATCCCGTTCAACATCCCTATCCTATTCCTGCCATTTCCTCGTCTGCCTAGCATTCTTCCATCTATCAGTCTTCAACGTTCCACCCCTGATCAAAATATTGATGATCCATTTTTCCTGCATCCTTATTATTTCTCTAAATAATCTCCTACCCTAACATATCCAGTACTGCCTCATTTGTTTGCCTTACCGTCGACTTCACCTTCTTTACATTGACATTTCAAAAGCTTCCACTCTTCATCTATCATTCTGCTTCAGTGACCATGTATCCGCGCCGTACATAACAACATCAAAGTTTTTACGAGTGTTTTCTCAACACTCATACTTAACGTTCCTGTCATCGATTGCCTTCATTGCCGAGTGCAATTCTTCTCCTTATGTCCCTACTACTTCGACCTTTTTAGTCCAAAACACTTCCGAGATTGTTCCTGCTGTTAAACTTTTCCACCTGCCGTCGTTTTTGCCCTCCTATTTTAATGTTAAGTTTTTCCTTTCTCTATACGGAAAACCAGATAACCTTTGTTTAATGAATATGGATTATCTACCTACATCTATCACACTGAATTTTCAATTCACTCAGCAATGCTTGCAATTTCTTGGTTGACTGACAAACTAGTGCTTGATCATCAGCAAACCTAACTTCTTCTACGAATTTCCCCCAGACTTTCATTCGTACCTCCAGTTCCTCCTAAGGCTCTTTAATCATTTCCTCTGCATACACGTAAACGTTGAACAGAACCGGTGATAATGGACAACCCTGCCTTACACATATTTCTAACACTGCCCATCTGGGCTCTTTGTTCCCGACTCGCACCTGTCCTTGACCGTCCTATCAGTTCAAACTATTCCCATTTTTGCAATATACTTAATAGTTTTCCCGATTCACTCTATCAAGCGCATTTTTGAAATCGACGAAATAAGGAAATACGTCCTGATTGTACTCTATTTTCTTATCGATAAGTGATCTCATTACTGCAATGGCATTGCGCGTTCCTCTCCCCTTCCAAAACCCCAGCTGATCATTCCCTAAGTAATCATTTGCGGTGCTCTTCATTCTTTGATTGATGATCATGAGAAGTAGTTTCGCTGCGTGGGAAATCAAATTTATTGTTCTTTAGTCCCCACATGGTATAGCGTTTACCTTTTCCTAAACAGGAATTAAAACTGATGTCACAAAGTCTTCCGGTCAGATGCCTTCCTGATACATACTACGAACCTGTTCATATAGACTGATTCCTCCCACATTTTGCTAAACCTTACAGTAGTTGCGTAGGATATTGTCTAATCTTAATACCTTATTTGATTTTATATCCTCCAATTACCTCTTATCGTTGAGTATACCTGGGCTACAGTAGTCTTCATTTACGTCACATTCTCTCCCTTTGTCTAAGCTCTTTGGCCTAAATTCTTTACCATACAGTTCTTCTATATTCCTTCCAAATGTTTTGGGTATTTTCTGTTATCTTACTAGAGTCTTCGCCCTTCCTCTACGAACTATCTATATCTTCGCACTACGTCTCCGCCACTCTTCTTTTTCTGTATTTCGTTACCCGTTTCAATTTCTTATTTAACTCTTTGTACTTCTTTCAGCCTAAATCTGTGTTTAGATTCTTTTTTTCTCATTAACAGTTTCTATATGCGGCTTTTGATATCCTTTTTATATGCATTCCCATTTTTCCTCGTTAGTACGCAGCTCTTTTCCCTCATTCATGATTTTCTCAACAGCCTGCTGGTACTTCTTTGCTATTCAAGTTAAGTCTTCTATATTCCATTTGTTAACCCGCCTCCGCTACCTTATCTTTTTGAATTTGAAATTGTGATGAGTCCGTATCCACTCCGAAGAAAATACGCGACTGGATCATGTTGCTCCTAAATAATTTTCAACCAGAGTATAATCTAACTGATACCTATGACAGTATCCTGACATTTTCCATGTGTACCTTCGCCTTTTTTGGTGCCTAAACCAAGTGTTGTTGATGATTGACCCTATTCTGTTGCAGTGCTCAATTGCTTTCTCTCTGCAATCATTCCTCGTATCTAAATCGTATTACCCCACCTCATCTCTTCTTTCGCCAATAATCCAATTTCCCACCGCCATTAAATGTTTACCTGCAGGAACACACGTGCTTCTGTCCTCTAGTCAATCGTATACACTCTGGATACCTTATACCCTACAATAAGGTATAACCAGTGGATCACCAGTAGAAATTACTTACATATGATTGAACAATGAGATTCATGGATAGATGGATGAGATTCATAGATATGTACGTTTAACTTGTAAAATTGCTAGGAACGAGTTAAGAATCTCAGTACACGTCAAATGCTTGGTTGTGACACTAATACCAAACCTTTCTTGAAGGAAATACATACTAATTCTATACGCACTAGTCTTTTAAGAAGCTAGTTTTCACTAGCCGGGTTACAAGAACTTGGTGCAAAGGTAAGCAAGAGAAATTTTATTCTGTGATAGGACGTATTTTAAATTTGCGGCAAGTATTTTAGTTCTTTGGGAGAAAACATTTAATTCAGGAATTGAAAAAGGATTAGTGTCATGCAACTAGATTTATCGAAAAATGCTGCTTGAATGACTACAAAAACAGCCATGACTTAAACTTTCAGAACGTTCCAAGGCACCAAGGTTTTCATTCTACTCCAAGTGAGTTTTAATGGCACCCCATTTAATTAGTATATGCGACCAACGAGATAAAATAAGAGTGATATACACGGCCTACGGCAGGTTCAAGTACACGTTATTCCCTCGCACGATACGCTGTCATAAATAAATCGACCCTAAGTGCCCGAACATTAATTTAAATACATAAATATAATTATTTAGTCTAATGTTGGTACATTGATACGAGATACCATATATACCTATATGTGTGCACGTTTTTTGTTTATGAGCTAATATCAATTCAAGTGCATGATGAAGACTCTGTATTGCATATACATGTGCCTACCGCCACCCGCCAAACACACTTTCGTTGCCTTGCTTGGTATTTTGTATATGTAGATTTATGACCGTTTGCGTTTTACAATTTCATAATTTACGATGGGTTGATGTACTATATATGATGAAGCTCCCTTCGAGGTGAGGGATTTTAGTTTGGAGTTGACGTAAGTGCACAAGGCAGTTTGGAATTGGGAATGATGCTGGATTAGGGAGTGTTGATAATGAAATTAGAACCATTTACTCCAAAATAGCTTTAGCTTCATATGATAGAATACAGTTTATTAGAATGCTTTTCATAGTTAATGGTGCGGCTGGAGGTATGAAGTACAAATTTTAAGTAATTTGAGAGTGGTCTTGAATGAATTTGATCTTAGAAAGTGAATAATTATGAATTCTTGCAAAGTTCCAAGAATAAATTTATCTAAAAATTTTGTACGGCCATTTGAATTTTCAGTAGTGCATGATAACTGAGAAGTTTTTGTTGTTTTTAATAAAAGAAGCGTTATTGGTTTAAATTTAATGACTTTTCAATGTATTCTCTTGTGTAAATGGCAAAGGGGTGGTTCTAAGAGCATGTTTAATTTCGTATTTATAAGAAACGACTATAAAAATGGCAGAGCAATTTGCAAAAAATATTTTTTTTATTATGAAATCCTTAAGCATTAGTGAGTGACTCGGAATCAATTAAAGGTGCTGAATCTCTAGTTGAAAAATGTGTGATCTGTTAAAAAATGGATTTCGGGATAACGTGGATGGCAAGGAAGATTTATATCAAAATAAGTAATTGAAAATGTTGCTTGGTTATTTTTTATTCAGGACATTTCGTGACATTTTAGTAAGATCCTAAGAATAAAGTAGTATACATTGCCACAACCCTTCAAAAACCTATCCTTAGCCGGTAGAATTACTACTTACGAAACCGCAAGAGTGAAGATTGGAAAGTGCAGGAAAAAGCATAATGAGCCAGCTTTGCTAGAACGCTTTTAAGATAAGCTATACTGAAATCATGCAAAACGGTATGAATTTATCGAAAATGAAAGCGTGAATGATGTTTGTGAGAATATGGAAGGAGCTAATACTGAGTGCGCCGAATTCTATCTTGAAATGACATTCTATTCTAATAGTGGCAAAATTTTCGCGAAAAAAAGCACGAAATAAATACAATTATTATTAGAGGAATAAAAAAATACTTAATGATTTTGAAGTACGAGGGTCATCCGGAAAGTAGTACCCGTTCGTGAAATAAAGACACAAAAGTAAATATTAACAAACATAAAAAATTTTATTTGAAAGAGGATACTTTAAACTACTTCTCAACATAATCTCCAAGCAAATTAAGGCATTTGTCATAACGTGTGACAAGTTTCTGTATTCCTGCTGCATAGTCCTTCGCCGCCAGCTCATTGAGATACAGGGTCACTCCTTCTTTAAGTTCTTCATCGCTGTCAAATCTTTTTCCTGCCAAAAAGTCTTTAAGCTTTGTAAAGAGATGAAAATCTGAAGGGGCCAAGTCCGGGCTATACGGTGGATGGTCGAAAGTTTCCCATTTGAATTGCTGCAAAAGTTTTTGTGTTATCCCAGCTGCATGAGGCCTGGCATTGTCATGAACGAGAATGACACCAGTAGACAATAGACCTCGCCGCCGATTTTGTATTGCCCGCCGTAATTTCTTTAATGTTTCACAATACGCATTGGCATTAATAGTGTCTCCACGGGCCATAAAATCAATAAGCAATACACCTCGTCGATCCCAGAAAATGGTTGCCATGAGTTTCCTGGTGGACAGAACTGTCTTGAATTTTTTTGGTTTGTTTGGTGAATGAGCATGATGCCACTCCATTGACTGTCGTTTACTCTCAGGTGATGCATAACAAACCCATGTTTCGTCACCAGTAATTATGCGAGTCAAGAAAGAGTCTCCTTCATCAGAATAACGTCCCAAAAACGTCAGTGCTGCAGCCATACGCTTGGTTTTGTGCTCATCTGTAAGCATGCGAGGGACCCATCTTGCACAAATTTTTGCATAATGCAGATGGTGTTTAACAATTTCATGAACAATTGTTCGAGAAACATTGGGAAAATGCTCACAGATGTCATCAATTGTGACGCGCCGATCGTTCCTCACGAATTCGTCAACTGAGCTCACCAGTTGGTCTGTAATGACAGACGGTCTCCCCGAACGCTCATCGTCGTGTGTGTTCCCCCTCCCCATGTTGAAGTTGCGACACCACCGCCGAACAGACGACTCGTCCATTACATTGTCTCCATACACCTCCTTCAATTGGCGATGAATATCACATGGGCGAACGTTTCTTGCATTGAGGAATTTAATCACTGCCCTCACTTCACAACTGGCGGCGTTCTCAATTTTTTTAAACATTGTAAACAATCACAGAAACAACACAGGCAATGCTAGCGTCACGCAACTTGGCTCAGAGAAGGCAGACAAGCCACTGAAGCTATCTGACCTCGTCCAGCGGCTACTCGCGTCGTCAGCACTTCATGCGGCACGAACGGGTACTACTTTCCGGATGACCCTAGTATATTTAAGCTGTTTTGGAAAACAGTTAAATGGAGCGGAGTAATATACAATAAATCTAATAGTGATGTCTGGTATGAAATCAATACTAATAATTTTGAAGATGCATTTTGGTGACATGGTTAATTCAGGAGAGAGTCTCGCCCTTTTGTGTGGTTGCTTCGATTTATGCTTGAAATTTTTCCCAAACGTTTGGATGAATGCTCTAATTGTTTTTTGTGCGAGCTTGAGGTTTGCACCCTCAGGGAGCATGAGAGTTATAGCGCATTCATAATTAAAGGTGATCAGGTAATCGGAGTACCACCGCACATCGTAAATACATATGAATTCCATACACATGCAAAAATTAACAAAATGGATTCTTTTATAATAATAAAACAAATCTCCCTTTATACGTATGAAATACCAAAGTTTCTGATTATTTATTTGAGATAAGAACCACCTCAATTCGTTAACAATTATTATTATAAACTTAAAGTTAAGCAACTCATGCATTTCTCTTTAATATCAAACCCACTCCGAAAAGAGATTTCATCACACGGTGGTTAATGGGTAACCGCACTCTTTTTCTTCCCGAGGCATTTATCTGCCCCGTCCTTGTTTTCAGCGAGTTTAGGACAAAGGAGGTTTCCCTGGGGGCACTTTAGTATGAGAGAGCCGATAAGAGGTGAGACTTTGTGGGGAGGAGGGAAGTGAGGGAGGAGGAGGACTATGCCTTGTCTCGCTTCTACGTCTCCTTGTGCCAAGAGCGCCGCTTATTTCATTTTCCGTGTTTATCGGAAAACCGTTAAGGGTCAAGTCGATTGGAGAGAGTGGTACTTTTTTGCATTAAATGCTTTCCTTCGCGCGTCTTCCAGTCCTCTCTCCTCTCCTGACGAACTTCTCCCTCTCTCACCATTTCCATCATTTAAAGCGGAAAAATGGGATATCCCTGGGGGCGAGTCCCACCTCCTTTGAGATACTTCTAGCTGGACGCAAGGGAGCGTGAAAAAGATTCAAGGGACTTGTAAGAGAAAATTATTGCCGGTGGGAGATGTAAAAGGAAGTCTTAAGTCCCATATAATTTTCACTTCCTAGTTTCGTTTGCTTCAGTCGTCTCTCAGAAAATTTGAAGAAACTCCTGCCTTCGGTGAAAAGTTCTTCGTTATATACTTGGTCTATTTAAAAAAATATAATTATTCCTTATATTCAGAATTTAAATTGAAGATAAAAGTTGACGACCAATCTCCTAAATGTTCCTGTAATGCCTTACGTTTGGTTAAATTTTGCGGGCACGTCGTATCTAGACACTATTTTACAATATCCTTTGTTTAATAAATAATCGGTCTTAATAGAAAACTATTTGAGGTTACTTAATGGTGACCGAACTATTTAGTATAGTCTCCTTATAATTTATATCTACTAGTTGAGTCGCAGATCTAATTGCTCGCTTAGTACCTGGCAATTTAATTAATTGACAATTGACTGAAATCAAGGATTATCGGAGATTGGGGTACGGTATTTCTGGATTTACACTCCGAAGACACGGGGTTCTTATTCCGGCAGTGACAATTTTTCCGGGTTATCACGATTCCCAATTGTGAGCCATGTGGAAAGTGGATACACCATCCATCGGATAGGAGGTAAAATTTTTGACCACTTGGCGTATTTCCTGATCGAAACTATTGTTGGTACTGATTTTCCTTCCACTTTTCCCCAATAACCTAAAAATCGTATTTATACCACATTAAAAGCCTATCCATACTGGCGGAATAGTTGCAAGCTATCGGTCACCTCCCCTAAACTGATACTACTCGAGAATCATCACCAATTGCATCGCTGTGTTGCTATTGATCATGGTATGCTACATTATATTTCCTATTCCATTCCTGTTCAAAGTGACCTTGTATCACTTTATCGTAAGACTCGGTTATCCACAGTCGGGTCCTTTTATTGGTAAATAAATTAAGTATTAATGTACTTGTTATGATGTTCACTCTCCATAAACGATTCTAGTGTCAGCTGGTGTTTTCTTTGGGGATTTTATCTTCGTTGCTTTAATTACCTTGAACAAACTTTTAAATCACCCAACATTGATTTCGTGACTCCTTGACCTGATAGCAACTATCTGAAAAGTTTTCACACTCTCATTCCACTCCTTTGGACATTCATTTAAAGTTGGAAGTCTCATTCTGTTTTCCCATCAATGGGCCCATGTAGGAATAAAAATAGATGCTCGACCGTTCACTCGACTGTGGACTCGTAAAATGGTCTCGTAACGTGAAAAAATACTAAATCTTTAACACCTCCTCCTCCCTTTATTCCCGCCCTAAAATAATGCGTCAAGGGTATTTAGCCACTTAATGCCTTTAAGCCCTGACTTATTGCGGAGCCAAAACTTCTCTATGAAGGATTAAATCTTTTTTTCACCTCTTTCCTCCCGCTTTTAGGGACCCTTAAAGGTCCCTTTAAAAGCTAACGCCCATTCCATCTCACCCTTCTCTCATCCGGTGGTTATTTAAGCTCCGTTAGCCGGCGCTGTGGGGAGAGGAAGAAAGAGAGAAGCTTAATGGCGTGTTGAACCCCACACCGAGAAAGGTTTACTATAAGGAGAGATTGAAAAACCATTTGTAAAGAGACAGCTCCCCATTGTCTCTATCCTCTCAAATCCCTCTTTGCCTTCTCTCTCTCTGCTCTCTCTGTGTTATCGTGAAGTGCCTAGTCCCGACCTTTGTCCTTCACCCTGCTACGTATTTGCATTAATCTTGTAAATGCAGAATGATATATTTTTAAAGAATTTTGGCGAAGGAGTGGAATAATTTAATTACTTGAATGGGAGCTGACTTGTTGTGTATTCGATTTTTCCTTAAAATATGGGGATATTACGAATTTAGTTACCATACAATATTCCACTTGGACTGTAATAAAAACTTAAAGAAATACGTTCAATCACTTAAGTGCGCGCAAACAGTTAAATTTTGGTATGAGGTGCCATTAGCTATATTAGCTGAAAGCTGAACTTGGCAAATGTGTATTTATGTTGTGTGATAGTCTTATTGTTACACAAATGTGACACTACGTATGAAAGTGTTGTTGAAATAATTGGGAAATATATTACACTGAAATTTCAGCATAACGCCTTTACGATTATAGATTTAATATAAATTTCATACAATGACTCTAAATATTTATTCCTGGTTCTTGAGTTTTGCCTTCTGTATAATTCTGGCGAACATATTATCTGAATTTTTCGAAGAGATAGCTGATATTTTTAGCTGCTATAAATTTATGGCGAGAAATCAATGTCTTTCCATTATTGCAAATCATCATTACTGAAGGTTTTCCATCGCCATTTCTATCAAAAAATGGTATCCAATAAATTAGATAAGAATATTTAATACTCTGCTTCAGTTAATCATTTTACAATTTTCTATATCGTTGTGATGCGTAGGAACACCACCAATATTAATGGATTTCAATCATGATTCGTTGTATTAAATGACCCCAGCATTGAATACATCAACATCTCATTGAGATGATGCTGTATTTTCAGATATATCGCTTTGCTCCGCACGGTAATTCACGTATGACATGTAGTTAATACACATTTATTAAAGTTTATCCCTATTTATAATTTATTTAGGCTTCTATTGAATTTCTAATTTCACAGGATGAATCCTCGGTCTTAATTTTTTTCGAGTAAATAAAAATTTACATCTTGAAAGACTTAAAAAAGTCATGATTCACTTTTAAGAGCAATTTACGACGATCCCAGTCTGTTCAGAACACTGTTATTTTACAATTAAATCTTTCAATGATTTAATTAAATTACATTATCCCATCATTAACTCTAAGACTAACTGGCTTAAATCTTACAAGGGACCAACTACACACTGCAGCATACTTCCGAACTTGATGTAAGGGTTATACACACCACGAAGCCCAGAACTGAAAAATCAGTTTTTTCCCGCCATTTGTATCCTTTAAATTTACTTGGTCGTCTCTTTTTTACCGGATACGGAACCAGTAGAAAGGAAATTTAGTGAGTGGCTGGTGGCGAGTTGAATGGTGCTAAAGAATTGTATTGATAGCATTGGGCTACCGTTAAGAAATGAAAGGGAAATAGGTTTTACGAGACTAATGCCACCTTTTAATTCAATACCCGGTAGGAACTAAAGTAACCACCGTATACTGAGAGTAATAGTTTATTGACTAAAATTATTCCTGGCGATGTAAAGTAAATAAGATTTTTTATGGAGAATTTTCGTGGAATAATCTCTGTGTTAATTAAATGTGATTTTTCATTTGTGTGAATTAAAGTACCAATGACGGTAAGTCAATATTAAATTACGAAAGTAAGTCATATGAGGTTTTATTGAGCGAAATAAATAAGTGAAGTAAGTATAATACACAAAACTCGATGTAGGAAAGCTTATTTTAATTTGCTCCGAAAAGTGAATAGCAACGAAAAGAATTGTTGGAATCCTTTCAATATATTATTTACTTCATATATTTTTATATACGTCATATATTAACTATATATATATATATATTTATTTATTTATTTCATATATTTAAATACCATTTAGGCTACCTTCATTGATTTCATCGACTCCATAAGGCTGAAAGGTAAATTAATTTACTGTTTCAAAACTTATTGAAAACTCATTTTATCGGATTTTTTTGTATTTTGTCAATAAAATTGGGCGAAAAGGATAGGCACGGTTTAGTGGCGATAAATAAAAATTATTGCCAAATTCAAAGAACTAAAAAATCCCGAAACAGTAAATTATATGAAGTCATCCGCTGATGTGATGTGTTCCTAACTGTCAGAAGTATTGCCCGGGATAATATATTTTCCCTTTTGAATTTTCACATTTTAATTTACATTAGTGCAGGATCTCTCGCCGTTCTTTGAAATTTTCAAAGTGAAACTGTTGTTTAAACGTTACCTTTAACCTCGTGGAATGTGGTTTAGCGCACACGCCTAAACCTGTGACATTGTACGTGTATCGTCGGTACGATTTTTAGTCATAATAACTTGTTCATTTCCAACCCCCAAAATTCTTAGGAGTGTAAGGGGAAGCCTTGGTAGTTTAATTGGCTAAAAATTGGGCGGATATTGAAAAATTCGGGTTTCATTTATTTATGCCCTGCAAGCCACCGCTAGGGTGTGTGGAAGGGGGTGAATGTACACCAGAATAATTTAATCCGAACATGACCGTACCGCGGTCGAACAATGGTATTATGATCCCCTATCGTTCGTGGAAAAAACGACATCTTAAATTTATCTGTTATACACTGAATATCTTCAATTATCTTAGCATGATCTCCCTCACCGTAGCACGATGGACGATATGATACATTTTCAATATCACTGCTAAAGAGGCCTCAATCTGTAATTTAACCTTCACTCTGTGAATGGTTCCCAGCCTAGCTGCTCTAATATTTTGGATACGTTACTAGGTTTGTCATAACAACGTTTTACGATACATAGCTAGCTCCTTGACGCTGCACACGATCAGATTTGGCAATTAATCCAACTTCGTGAGGATCCCTTATACTTGCAGTATATTCCTAACTAAGGACAGAAAGCATTTCTCTTGGACCTTTTCATCACATTTACCAAGGAATCTTCTAAGAAATCCTAATTTTTTGTTAGTTTGTCCAGATATTACCCGTATTTGTTTCACCCAGGAGAGATACGTAGTGATTGTTTGTTCTCTCTTCAAATATTTATGACTCTGCCTTTAAGTTTAATTATTATTGCCATATTTAACACCAGCATTTTATACCATTAAGGTCATCTGACAAAGCTACTGTGCCCTCAGAATCATGGATAGCACGGTAAACCATTACATCGTTGTCAAATAAACGTATCTTACTATTGACCACGGAGTCAGGGTCATTAACGTAAAGAAGAAATAAAAGAGGTCCGATAACACTTCCCTGGGGAACACCTGAAGTAACTGCTACTGCATTTGAGCTAAATCCATCTATCACTATTCTCTGAACCCACCAATCAAAATTCTTTAAGACAACCCCGGATATTTTTATATTTGCCATATGCTTCTAGCTTCGCGAGTAGTTTAATATGAGGTACTTTGTCGAAGGGTTTCGTAAAATCTAGAAAAATCGCTTCCGCTGAAACATTCCTCTCTCGCGATAAGAATATCATGAACAAAAAGCGCAAGTTGTCTCGCAGGGTCTATCTTTTCGGAAGCCTCGCTGATTCTTCATTAATAACTTCTGATTATCGAGGTGTCTCACGACCAAACTAGAACCTATGTGTCCCATAACTTCGCTCGAACTAGATGCGAGAGAAATAGGTCTGTAATTACTCGGTTCTTTCCTTTCTCTGTTTTTAAATAATGGTGTTTCGTTAGCCGTTTACCAATCTCTGAGAATCTAGTGCTCTACCAGCGATTTCTTAACTATTACTTCTAGATACGGCGCAATTTCCGAAATTAGATCCTTAAATATACGAGCGGGTATTTCATCGGGCGCGGAGGATTTATTAGGCTTAATACTTTTCAGCAAAAGTTCTATTCCATTATATGATATTTCAATTTGTGTATCGGATGACCGGCAGGATTTGGTAACTATCAGTGTTATTCTGTGAGATATTAGTGAAGACGCTTTGAAAGAAGGAATATAATAAGTTAACCTTTTCCAAACTGCTAGTTACTCTTTCGTCTTTATCATTTTTTAGCGAATTAACTGTTGATTCCTTTCCCTGAACTTATCGGACGTATGACCGAAATGCTTTTGGATTCTGTCTCAAAATTTCCACTAGCCTTTTCTTTTTGAATTCCCTTTCGCTTTCCGAAATTATTTCTTGATATTCACCCTAGATAGTTTATATTCATAAGTGATCTCATTCTTTTTGTCGCTAGAGATATAATCCCTAATATTTTTCATATTGGCGTGACAAAGCCTTTGACGTCGTAATGTCTTTCTAATATCTGCGTTGTGTCCTCTGAGCTTAGTGTTATCTTTTTAATATTTACTGGGAAAGAACTTGTTTACTGCTGAGCGTGTGAACTTCAGGAAGTGATTTGGCGTATTTTCAGTATTTCGATGATTACTAATATCCTTAAAAATTGCAAATTGACTCACTAGCCCGCACTTCATCGTAGTGTCCTCTTCTTTAAACATATATATATTTTCCTTTTAGGCTTCTTATTTCGTATCCCAAAACTTAGTATTTACTTTCCTGTGATCACCAATTCCTTTTATAGTTTCAACAATTAAGTCTGTTTCGGGAATATTTGTTGCTAACAAATGAAGAATATTATTGCCCATAGTTGGCAAAGTGGCAAGTTGATTCTATGGGTTCAACGTAAAAAATGTCAATAGTGATCCGCAGTTGTCTTTGTCTTTACCGCCTGATTTAAAACTATATGTGCTCAATTCAATAGATGGGACATTGAAATCTCCACCGATTATAATTTCGTGATCATATTGTTCAGATAAAACATCTTTGACTTGTTGATCTACTTCTAGTATTGAATTTTCTCTGTCGACTGGCAGTCTGTAAAATGCGCATACATAAGTTCTTTTGGATTGAGGACTTTTAATTGAGCACCAAAGGCTTTCCAAACCGTTACCCGGAATTACCTCAGCCCTGCTGAAGCAAGAATTTTAACTGCAAGAAAAAACACCACCCTCGATTCTATTTGTTCTGTCTTTTTATAAATGGAAAATAATTTTGGGTAAATTTTACTCTCGAACATATCATTCCAGCTTTCCCAATAATTATATTTGCGCCTGTGCATTGAATTAGTTCATGATATTCTGACGATTTGATTATCGATTTGGTTTGAATACCGGTCAAGGCGAATAATTATTACACTCTCGAATTTTTGCATTTTAATGTATTATTGGTATTAGTGATTTACGAAAACTTAATTATGCTACCTTGTTTGATAGGTTGTTAACTCCCTTCAAACCAAATGGAAGAAACACTTTCATTCAAACCGTATTTCTATAAGTTTTCTCATATTCTCGTGTTTCAATCAACTGAAAACTTTTATATGGAACATAGTTTTGAATTTTGCATAGTGTTTAAACGTGGTCATCGAAGCTGCCTGATAGGTCTAGATCGGAGTGTTTTTAAATATGGGTGTGGAAAGGGTTGATGAGGTGGAATAGGCGTAAGAAAAACAAATACTGACTTTCTAGGCATGTTAAGCTGAGGAAAGAATGTTGTTGGGATAGGTTCGAAGGATGCGGGAAAAGTGCATGCAAAAAGTTTTGATTGGCTATTATGTGCTCAAGACTAGAAGGGCAGGTAAAGGATAGATATATAGGACAGATTACAGAAGATGGAAAATTATCGTAATTGAAGGGCAGGTTAATATAGTGTGAGGTGCCAGGTTGTTCCGCTGTAGACGCGCTGCCATTATATGAACCAAAATTAACGTAAAAGACAGATAATCAGCATTATTAATAATAATGTATTTCATCAATATCCCAAAATATTACCCTTTTCGTATTGAGTGTCTCTTGCAGTAATCTCGCCAGGTTTATATTTTTTCGTATTTTCTGCGATTTTTTATGGAGTTATTTCCCTAAATTGTGATGGTCTTAATTAACTGACCAGATGTGAAGTACTACAGTTAAAAGACATGCTTACAAAGATTTTCAGTAAGACACAAACTGTTTCTATAAACATTTCAGCAATTAATTCATCGCCGTGACGGTCGAATCGAGTAAGAATAACATTGAACACTCGCTCTTGGGAGAACGCATACAGTGTTTCTCAATGTACTTAAAGCGAAACGAAGGAAAGGGACAAATATGAAGGAGAATATGGAGAAAGATGGATACAAAAATGTAGTGAGGAGATTGAGTAGGATAGAGGGGGGACAAAAGATAATCCTGCTGTGGAGGGGGAGAGAAGGGGTGGATGAGGAGTAATGGGAGGGTTTGGTGGAGGTCAGAGATATAGAAGAGAAAGTGTTTTATTGGGGCAAAATGGAATCGGGTATGATGGGGGTAGGTATGGTGGGAGGTGGAGAACAGGTTGAGGGGCGAAATCTGGAAGGAAAATAGGTCGGGTTGAATATTCTGACGGTGGGGTGGAGAAGAAAGGGAGGGCTGCGTGAGTAAAAATGCGCGCGTCGTGATTAATGGCCAAGTGATTGATTGGGTCTTTATCGCGAGCGCGCGCGTGCGTGTGGATTTGCGTGGAAACTGAATACAGAGGGTCTGGAGACGGAAGAGAAATTTGGGTGAGAGGGAATTGAAACAGAGGAAAAGAGGAGACGGAGACAGATAGAAACTTGCTTATCCTCATTCCATTTGCGACTCTCCATTGCTATATAAATTTTAAAACGCTGAATTGAAATGAAATTAAATATCGTACGTATCATATGTCGCTGTAATTCTTACACACCGTTGTTTCATCCTCAATTTGCTAGATGAAATTTAGAAGTTATGTATAAATGTAATATCGATGTTTCTTGAGATATCTTCTATTAATCCTCATGACCTTAATCCGCATTTTTATAGTTAACAAGGAGGAGGTGGCTCCTGGACGTCTAAGGCGGTAGATTGCTCTGATTTCACTCGCTTAACCGTCAAAGAAAACGGAGGAATAGTAATTATTTTATAATTCCATATATTACTTTGATTTTAGCGTAGGAATTCTTTCAGAATTTTCAACCACAAAGTAATGAAGTGTAATCATTGCTGAGCGGATTCAGAAATTAATTTCATTTGGGTGAAGGGAAGTGGTGGAGCAAATAAACGTTGTGAGGTTTAGAGAAAGAAGATACCATAGCTAAACGTGGATCCTGGAGAACATAAACTATGTTACGATTAGTGGTTTACTCATATGGGAAGTGTTCTGTACAAAGGAGAATTGCGCTCGGCAAAGAAATGTTCACATGTTGAAGACAGTTGATGACAGAGACGTGGAATAAAGATATTAGGAAAACATTTGCGAAAACTTTTGTGTGTGGAGGGAAAACATGGTCATTGCATTGAAATGATAGGCCTGGATTTGAGGTTTTAGAGATATGGAAGTAGAGAGTGATGGGGAAGGTAAAAGAACGGAGAGGAGGGGGATTGGGATGGTGCGGTGGCTAACCTACTGGCTTCCCACCGAGAGGGCTTGGGTTCGAATCCTGACATATTTTTCAGTAGTATTCCGATCCCTACTTGAGGTGATTTGTGGAGAGTACTTAAAGGGAGTACGCCGTCCGTCGGATGGCACGTTACTCTGCGGACACTATGACGCCTTTCTATAAGAGTAGGCTAATCCCTACGCCGATTTTCTCTCCAACCGTCCATCCCTAATGGTGCAAGACCTCAGATTTCGGTCGCCTCCCCTAAAACTATTACTACTATGAACGCATAAGAAAATAGACGAATAGCTACTAGAAATATTTGGGAATGAAAAGGGATTGGTGGGAGAAACCCAAAGGAGGCAGGGAATAATGAATTAGATCATTTTAATAGACGATGGAATGCTGAAGACTGGATTTGAACAGAAGGCGTTATGCTAGCGGTATGGGGCAAGGATAAGGATAGTCATGCTGGAAAAATTGAAGGAAAATAGAAAGGAATTGAAATTGTATGGCAGATTAGTACAAGGGTCAATAGCTTGTATATTGTAGGGTGTCCGGCTATTTTTTAAGATGGAACTAAGAAATATAGCTGTGCTCAGTGAATATTCATCCAAAGCTTAATTTAAACGGGAGACTACCAATATTATTATTAATAACATATTTCAACTTTCTTTCAGAACTAAAGTAAAACGTGCCTGATGCTCTGGCATTAATCACGTCGGGTTTAATTCTTAGTATATTTATGCAAAATCGCATCGAATTATTTCCATAAATCAATTGGTATTTCGACCATCTGGTAAAAACAATTTTGGCCAAGCTCTTTCTTCGGAAATGCATTATATTGCGTTGCATCTTTTAATGCTTCGGTCATATAACTCTAATACTATTAATGACTCGTGGAATGAAGTTTTATGCATATCATTTTGTCCTTCTGCATTACTCCAAAAGCTAAATGGATGTTGTCGGTGGCGGCTTGGAATTTTGAAGGGGTTATGTCCTTTCATTTATCATTTTCTCTTTTATACCCTTGAAAGCCTAGTCGATCTTTTTAATGTGAGCTTGCATGGCAAAAGATTTTGTTCATCTTTCACATTGTAACTGGAATATGCTCTTTTATTTCCTCGAGGTTTATTTTTAAATAAACTGACATAACCGTTTTAGGAGAATTGTCTATAAAATTTTAACCTTAGATTTAAATGTAATGTTAAAATTACACCTTATGGAATGATTAAATGATTTAATCACAATAAATTGCCGTGGTTAAACAAATTAATTAATATCGATAAACAAATTAATGCCAAGTGATTACTCCATTGATTTTTTAGGGAGTTTTCCCCATTCATTCTTCAAAAATGGCAAGGATAGCTAAGGGGAATTTACAAATAACACTGAATTTAGTAATATCTAGCAGATTTTGCATATGTTCTCGTAGTTCTAATCGAAAACGAAATGAAATGTTTAAATTAGAAATTTCATTTCATTTCCTGTCTTTTAATATTAATATCGAGTTCGTGCGACAGTTATTTCTAATTTAAATTTTAAAAATATTATTAAACCTACAAAAAACCTAAAAGTTTATATAAATATCTCGAATCAATCCTAGGATTTTAGATGTGCCAAAAGTAGACTACTATATCTGGTGCGGCGACATTTTTAATTGCGTCAAGTTTGAAAGATGTTTAAATCTGATTCCCCGTAAAACTGAGCCTTGTAGAGAAAAAATATAGTTGATGCCTTATATTTTTATTTAATGTAGTTAGTATAAGATAATGCTGGTAATTTTTTCCATACACTTTAGCAATTATCCAGTGCATTATCGAAGGCACTTACCTCCAATACCGAAAGTAATCGTCTCAACTGATACAGCTCAGTACGACTTGCATTCTAACACTCTTGAAATAGAAAGCGACTTCTGCCTGATGGAAGCGGTGAAAAATAACGCCACCTGGTGTGCGGTATTTTCCTTCATAATGATATTTCATTTTACTTTTGACAGGTCTCTCTTTATTTACAAAAAACCACTCGAACAAATCCCATATAAAATTTTTTTTCCGTAGTGCTGGATGCGTAGCCGAATCAGTTAATTTTTCACTGGAGACAGGTAAATTTCATTCTTTCGCAAATACGCATATTTTTGGGAAATGTATCTCATTTTTCTTAAGGCATAGGCTACCAGATATCATGGATGCCATGGAACAAAATTTAAAAAATATTTTTTTCATAAACATTTGTTTTTCCGTTGAAGTCAGTTACTAAGCATTTTGAATTTATGGAACTCTAATGCGCTTAATGCAATGTTTCTCTAGACCACCAGGAAACTATTAAAGTGGTGTGTTCTATATAATAATGTCTAAATATTTTTCGAATATGAATTTTTTTCTCAGTTAGCTATTAGTTAAGTGAGGTTCAGATATAGTAATTACTATTTTGTGCTTTTAAGATAGGCGTAAAAGTATGTATGTGCTGACTATGAGGTCCAGCATAAATCATGAATTCTCCATGCTGTACTCAAAACACTGAACCTGTGACAATAAACGAATGGGAAGAGATAGTTACTCAAACTTTTGGTACCAATGTTTCCGAGGGATCTAATAAACCGTTCCGATGGTTTTTAATTTGTCATTTCAATATAATAGAGAAATAACAAAAATAGAGAAAGGAGAATCTACCATGATACACCAAGTCAAGTCGACCTACTCCATATTGGGTTGAAGTACTTTTTCCATTCTTTAATTGCTTAACCGAGAAAAAAAGAGTTAATGGAAATCTTGCGCGAAATAGAGGAAGGAGGATGTTTGCGGCTTTGTAGCTTTATTATAGTGTTGGGTATCTGGTTGAGTCTCATTAGGCAAAGCTAAGAAACGTAGAGGCTTAAGGTTAGGGCCCATCCAAAACCAACCTAATGTTGCTAGTATATCAATCGTATACATATACGATATATATATATACATATATATATATGTATATATATATATATATATATATATATATATATATATATATATATATATATACACACACGCGCGGAAATAAAGCAGATAACACGTAAAAGAACACTCACGTTGTAGATTATTTGAGCTTTCGGCCTACTCCGAGGCCTTCTTCAGGTCAGACTGAGAGATCTTGAGGGGAGAATGTCTGGGGAGGGAAGGGGGGCGGCAGGTTTAGGGGCTGCTGGGAAGCGAATTAAAGATGGCGATTAAGGGTGGGAATTTTAAATGATCGGAAATAAAGGATGAATGCGGATTCTGGTACCCGAAAAATGACATAGCTTTGGTGGAACTGTAGGTGCCCAGAGTGGCTTGCTAGGGAATCGAAACCGGGCCCTACGGTCAGTTGTCTAACTCTCTAGCCCTGGACCACCACGACCCACATTCGAAGGAATAAACATACATAAAAATCTTCGAAATAGAACGCTCATCGGCTATTCTGGTGATGATGACCGGGGTGTCTAAACGTCAAAACTACATTTGTGGGTGTCCTTTCTTTGTGTTTCTATGTTTTAAAAATCTATATTGGTGTTTTTATATACATACGCATAGAAATGTATATATATATATATATATATATATATATATATATATATATATATATATACATACATATACACTCACATACAAGGACACTCACAGTATGTATTGACATTTCGACGGCCCCGCCGTCGACCGACGACCGAAACGTCAATACATGCTGTGAGTGTCCTTCATTTATTTTTCTTTGCGCTGAATATTTTGTATCCGTGTGTTTGTGCGTCGCCGGAGAGCGTCAACTTCAAATATATGGAAAAAATGTAAAAAAATTTGTATTATACATATATATAACTTTTGGACGGCACAATAGAACATAGAATAAAACAGATAACACGTAAAAGGACACTCACACTGTAGATGATTTGAGCTTTCGGCCTACTCCGAGGCCTTCTTCAGGTCAGACTCTGAAGAATGACTCTGACCTGAAGAAGGCCTCGGAGTAGGCCGAAAGCTCAAATTATCTACAGTGTGAGTGTCCTTTTACGTGTTATCTGTTTTATTCTGTGTGCTATTGTGCCGTCCAAAAGTTTTTTATATATACATAACTTTTGGACGGCACAATAGAACACAGAATAAAACAGATATCACGTAAAAGGTCTGTCCTGAAGTCTGACCTGAAGAAGGCCTCGGAGTAGGCCGAAAGCTTAAATCATCTACAGTGTGAGTGTCCTTTTACGTGTTATCTGTTTTATTCTGTGTTCTATTGTGCCGTCCAAAAGTTATATTGCTCTCGTGAGTACTTCCGCATCATCTATATATATATATATATATATATATATATATATATATATATATATGTGTGTGTGTGTGTGTGTGTGTGTGTGTGTGTGTGTGCGTGCGTGTGTGTGTGTGCGTGCGTGTGTGTGATTTTGTGTATTTATGTACTGATAATGTCTGCTAATATCCAATTTGGCCTTGAAAATGGAAAATAAAGTAATCAGTATTGGAAACGAAGTGAAAGTCACTCTTTTTGCATGGCTTTACAATTAGCTTGGGATTCAGAAAGACCGTTGAAGTTCCAGCTAAGCGTATTTTTTAATTACAGGAGAAGGAAATAATTTCCCGTGACTACCCATTTTATCAATTAAGTCGAATGTACGAGTTCACTTTGAACTTTAATTTGTCTTACCGCTTGAGTTGCTTCAAAAGAAAATGACAAAGCAACGTTTTCGGTTGTCTAGCGAAAAAATTTCTTTGCCGTGTTTCTGGGACCAAGGGTCATTACAGGCCCAACGATAGTTTTGGAAATTAGAGGTCGTCTGGCATTCATTGGCGCTATGCATTGGAAAAAACTCGGCTACAACTCGGTGACTTTTTCTCTCTTTTAATGGAAAAGCAGTTCTAATGCAGGCTTGTTATTAGCGATATCCGTGCAAGAGTGGGAAGTAGAGGTACCAAACCCCTCGCGAGTTTGCGTGGTAGCGATGAGGCAATGATAAAGGAAGTTAACGTACGTAGCTTTTGGATTCATACAAAAATTGAATTTCATTTAGTATAAAAAGTTACGAAAATTCTCTATCTTTTTGAAATTTTATCGAATCAAGGTTCCTCTCCTGATGCCGGGAAATTGAAATCGGGTCCTAGTTGGATCGGAGAATTTCAATTTGCTTCATCCGCTAACTTGGATTACATCTCAAATGTGAAGGAAAAATGTACATAGTAATAGAGTAAGATATCTGATTTAATTTCTCTGGGGGGGGTCAGACTATCTGAGTTCCCCAGGTTGAATAATACTGATAGTGCTATCACTTAAGAGCAATTCTACTAAAAGTCTTTCGCCACACCTTTTTGTCGTTCATATTTTACGTAGGTACGTTAACTTCTTTTAAATTCCCAAAAATAATTAGAGTTAAATTATATTTGGTAGAATTTTAACTGCAAAACCTCATAGTTAAAAAATATTTTTGATTACTTTGAATAGATTGCTACATCAAAAGGATTTATTTACAATATTTAAATTCTTTGGAATCATTCAAGGTAACTGAATTTCACAAATATTTCTGTCAAATCCCTTTCAAATTGATCAAATCATTGTTAGTTACCCTTGATGCTAAATTAAAAATACATTTTACTAATGTATTAATGATTAATAATTATTGGCGTTAAACAACGAGAAGAACCAAAAAGTGATGCTGGAAGAAGTGTGAATTGGACTCATATTACCACACAGAAAATTCTCCGTTTTCAACAATTACAGGTATTTACGAGCGATCAAGAAATCCTGATAAAATCCGCAAAGTTTGATTTCGGTAAACGCTATGCCATTCAGTAGCGTTATAAACATCCATCTTCTCCACATTGCGTTCGTGGGGATGACAATAAGGCGCTCGATTGCGTGTAAGAAATCGCTTTAAAAGAAATCCCTTTCACGACATCCGATAAGAAAAACCTGTCTTTTTTATAAGTATTTTTTCGATCAGATCAGATCTCTGCGTTCGTTCCCCTTCTTATTCCCTTCCTCTCCCCTCCGCTGCCCAGGCCCTTTCTCCTTAATACTTCTCCCATTGGCTCATCCCACGAAGGAAATTGAGCCATCTTTTTCAATTTCCTCCAAGATCCAAATTTTCCAGAATTTTCCTATTCCACCTTCCCTTGCTTCACAGTCCCCCAATTTCCCAATGTGGATAAATCGATTCCGAAAGGTTCCTTCCCTACGTACCGCTAACGTCATTGCTTACTAGTTCTTCCAAAGATTAAAAAAATTGGACAATTTCTCACGTCAAGAATGTATAGCTAAATACCCTCTCATCATAGGGACTGAAAGAATTTGGTTGGGTTGAGGAAACTAGACGGTTGCGAAAGAGTCCGAATATACTTTTTAAAAATCATAAATTTCGGTTCTTTAAGGAAATAATTTGCTTGCTTAAACCAGAAAATTTCTAATCATTTATTCCGTAAAAGTTTTTTAGAATGGACTGTCATTAATAAATTTATTCTTCACAATTTTTCCACGCCTAACCTCCTTTCGTGGAAAATTCATCGTGGTGAAAGAATGAATTTTTGTTTCTCCCCATCATTCCCTAGGAGTAGTGCAGTTATTATTAGGTAATTTACCGGTTAAGGTAGGTTTTTGGATGGAAACAACTATCAAATAAACATTTTGTAACTCCAAACAAAACCCAATCCAGCAACCTAATCTACATCAGGTCCCTCTTCATATCTGTGTACTTCTTTCCTCCCTTCATCCCGTCCAACATCCATATCTTGTTCCTGCCCTTTCCTCGCTTGCCCAACATTCTCCACTCTATTAACTTCTTCAACATCCCACTACCGCTCAATACGCCTTTCATCCATTTTTCCGGCCTCCATAGGATTTCTCTCAACAAACCCCTCTCCTCACCCACCATTTCTAGTACTTCCTCGTTTGTTTTCCTTTCGGTCCATTTCACCTTATCCATTTTCTCCACACCCACATTTTAAAAGCCTCCAATCTACGTCTGTCCTCCTGCTTCAGTGACCACGTTTCCGCGCCGTACATAGCTACGCTCCATATCAGAGTTTTTACGAGTCTTGTCTGAACATCCCTACTCAACGTCCCCGTCATCAACTCCCTCCTCCTTGAGAAAGCCTCCTTGCCTAGCGCAATTCTTCTCCTTACGTCGTTACCACTTTGACCGTATTGGTCCAAAACACTTCCGAGATATGTAAACTGTTCTACCTGCTCTTTTTTTTCCCCGCCTTTCTAATATTTACCTTAGCCTTTTTCTTTCTGGAAAATCGTATAACCTTTGTTTTATTAATATTGATTCTCATCCCATATTTATCGCACTGAACCCCCAATTCACTCAAAAATACTTAAACCCCTTGGCTGACTGAGCAACTAATGCTTGGTCATCAGCAAACCTAACCGATTTTACGAATTCCCCTCCGACTTTCATTCCTACCTCCAGTTCTCCCCATGCCCTTTTAATCATTTCCTCCACATATACTCCGCATCCAAAGTGTTGAATAGCACCGGTGACAATGGGCAACCCTGCCTAATACCTCTTCTTAACACTGTCCATCCGGACTCTCCGTTCCCCACTCACACCTGAGCAGTCTGAGACATGTACAGTAGTGTAGTAGTGCAGTAATTACACGAAAGTAAGGTGATAGCGGAATTTTTCCAAAAATTTTTCCTGGAAGCTACACTTTCGTTGAATGACCTGGCGGTAACCACAGGGTAGGTGCTTCGGAACTAAGTAGTATATTTATTTCAATGTATTGAAATTCGTTTTAAGAAAGAAGTTCCCGTTTCTGTGGAGTTCTAGTATCTGTGCTGGATATGAAAAATATTTATCTATAAAAAAGGTGAATTTTATCTAATATTTTATGCTATAATAATACGTAATCATTTTAAAATCATGCTAAATCATACTAAATATGGTTTCTATTTTTCTTACAGGTATGTTACTGAAATGCATAAGGGGAGGTGGTGATTATTTTCTTGGCAGAATCTGTAGGCAAGTAAAAAAAAAATATATGACCATTTATTATTATTGCCGAAACTACTTTTAAGTACGGTGCCAGATTGTATTTAAATTATGATTATGCAGATTAATATTTGATTAGCACTTTGGTTACAACTGTAGGTATTTTCCTAGCATGAGTGAATAAATAATGTGCGCTAAATTTTCATTTCATTAAGTGTTTCCAGCGTAGCGCAAAGCTACCCCTGTGTAATAATTCCAATCAATTTTCCATGGGATACGTGTGATAAATACTCATACCTGACGGCAGCTTGTAAAGACACTATGGTTAAAAAAATCGTAGGCTTGGTCAACTTTGAAATAGGTATTGTTCATGTTATTATTTGTTTAACATTCGTGGTGTGTATTTTTATCCATGAATTCCAGTATGTATTACAATCAATAGAAGTGAATCTTCAATAAGAGTGCGCATATTTTGGAAATTTGTAATTCCGTCTTATGGCTACACTAAATTCAAGATTCTTCAAAAATAGGGGACGGGGATTTGAGACAAGAACTATTAATTATCTGTGTAGCGAGGACAATCAATTTTTTACCAACAAATTTATTTTTGGTATTGTTCCCATAAATTGAATACTGGAGTTTGGAATGGTGCGGTGGCTAATGTACTGGCTTTCCACCCCAGAGGTTGGAAAGGTTGAGATCTCCACGGTGGTGGCATCCCGATCCATAATTGGGGGTTGATTTTTGGAAAGAATTTCAACTGTAGTTCGGAGAGATTCTCAACCGCCCGTCGTATAGGACCTTATATTGTTGAACCCCTTGACGACATTTGTCAATTGAGGGATAATGCCAACACCGGGTTCCAGCCTTTCTCCATTCCCTAAACATCCTACTCCTACCAAATTAGTAACGTATCCCTAATGGTTTAAAAGACCTTACATGTCGGTTGCATCCCTTATTTTTACTAATACTGCTAGTTGAACGTCAATCAGGCGATCATCATAATGGAAAATGATTGCTCAACGAAAGTTTAAACATAGGCGAGATAGAGTACTTAGTGCTACGCAGTTATTGCTTTTTCCTATTATATTTAAAAGTAAAAACATCTCGGTTTGAAAATACGAAATTATGGAGGAAGAATTACGCAGTACTATAATCTTGGCAACGGTGTCGAGTCGCTCGCACTCGGCTGGTTGTTTTTAGTATTGCGATTAATGAAATTCTCTTATCCGTTTTCTGAGATGTTTCTAATGTTGTTTTTGCTCATGCTTTGTTTACGGTGGACGTTGACGTACACCTTTTTTGCATAGAGTCGTTCTCAAGTCCCAAGCAATCGCAGTTTCATCTCGTCGCGAAAGTTTTCGTTGCTGCAACCTACATTTCCTGGGCGACCCCATTAGCTGCTCCCAGCCTCATTCCCCCATTTCCGCTGCTACCGTCATCTTATCTCCTCCCTGCTCCCTTTGCCCAATTAATTTGAAGTTATAAACTCGAATATATTTTTCTCTTGTACTTGGAAATCATAACTGTACATAAGGTTAAGAGCGCGAACCTTAGCATTTGCGGAATTAAAGTTTTGTTAATTTAGGGAAGTTATTTGTAGGAAAATATTGACATTACAGGCTACAGAGCTTTCGTTTTCTTAAAAATATATTTTAGTGCTTAGAAAATTAGTGTTTGTGATTTTAGATGTGTGTGTCCGATTTTAGATGTGTGTGTGTGTGATAATAAATTTAATTAGAGTGGCGCAATTGTTAGGTATTTGAACATGGTTATTGCGTTTTTGATATTGCGTATACATAAATATGCATATTTTGCCTGCATCTTATATCTCTTTAAATAAATATAATATATTGCAGCAATTACCTTACACATCCTTTGTATGAAATATTAATGCTTTTTCGTGAATATTTGCCTCGATTTTATTAAGAGGAAAAGCGGAAAAAATTATATTGGAATATGGTTCTAAATATTTAATGCTAAGACTTGGAACTATTTGTAAATTCTTGGAATATACCAAGTCAGATTTTATTTTACAAGTAATACAATTTTTTTAATCCCTCCCCTATTCTATTTCTGCATTCGCCTTCTTAGGCTTTGGATGCATATTTCTCCTCTCCCAATGGGCTACAACCTTCACGTGGTGGTTGGACTTTCGAGTTCCTTTGGTCCATATAACTTTGCTGGAAGGAGCAATGAAAATTGCTTTTATGAGGAAAACCCATGCCAGATAGGTCATAGGATAGAAGCCAGGCGTACATCCACTATTTCTTAGTGACGTGGCTGCAAAAGGCGTTTTACTACAACGGGTGGTTAATTTAGTAATGGCATTAGTGTTAAAAATACCAAAGGTAAATGATAACCACATTAATTTTTATTCAGAGAAAAGATTATGGAACCTAATGCGTAAATGATTCTTGGCAAATACGAGACTCAACCCGAAAGTAGCATGTAGAGTCAAAGTCTATTGAAAATCTATCCTATGACTGTAGGCTACCGTTCACTACTGTAAACATGCACATATTTGTACTTACACAATATGTAGTAGTATATTAATTATTTTACTAACACTATGGAAATTTAAGCGTAATTATACAAATTCAAACAAAATTGCACATGCGGATTAGAAATCGAATATGTGCAAAATGATCTTAAGAGACAAACCTTGCTTCTTAGTAAGCATTGTAAAAGCTAACGGTAACAGAGAGACTGGTTTAATTTATTCAATTGGATAAGGCAACTTTTAGGAATGCTTTTCAGTAAAAGAGCGTGTTTGTTTGAACTAATTTCAATTTTCATTTTACTGGTTTATTCAGTAATAACTGAATAATAATAATAACATCAGAGCCTGAAATAATGAAAAAATAAACGATGTATGGGCATACACACTTATGAATGTACGATACAGAATATAAAAAAAATCTGGAGTGCCAAAGATAAGAGGAAAAATGGAAAATACAAGAGGGACGTAGAGGAGTTAAGGGTGTTTGAGCATGAAATGAGAAATGAGCAGAGAAAAATTGGTCAGAAGAACGAAAAAAATCCGCTTTTAATTGAGAGCATGAGATTTAAAACATAATGGAACCAAAGTTAGCAGGCCTCTTGTATTACTCAGGCTAGACAAAGACACTGTTGAAAATGTTGTCAAAGGCTCTTTTGGTAACTCAACAATGCCAATCTTTCTAAACACTATCCATAGATGTTCCACTTCTCTTTGATTCTTTTATTCGTGTCGCCGTATAACGGCCCTTTTTCAAAATAACAATTTACAAAACAGGTAATTTTCTTGGAAATGAGGAAACGCACAAAATCAGTAAACCAAGACGTTTTTACGCAGATGTCTCGTTATTAAGCTTAATAAAAATTTGAACTGTATTCACTATAGATTTTTAAAACAATTAATTTTTAAACATTTTAGTGGTACAATTTTTAAATTTAAAACTTTAGAGTTACTGCATTTTAATTTGATTGTTCAAAACAATATACAGCTTATGATGAAAAATCATCATATGAAATTATTTGAGGTGTTTCTTTCTATTTAATGAAGAAAAATATTTTTAGGGAACCTCTTTCAGTGCAAACATAATTATTTCCGAATACCTGATGGTAGAACTAGCGTAAATAGAAGAGTAAAAAAAGATATGAAATTAATATCAATTTTAACTTGTCACCAAATTGAATTATGGCCTGTAAAATAATTGGCGTATTTAAATTATTGATTATTTAAACAAGTTAATGTTAACGTTGTAAATATGTATACTGTGTCAGTTACACATATTTTGTTTTGTCAATTTTTTATATTTTGTAATGTAAAGTGGATTTCATTAAATTGTTGAGGTATTTTTCCATTTTATAAATGGAATATATTTGCATTTTTCGGTAACCATTTTACCATGACGAATTACGGATTAATTCCTAATTTTCCTTGTTTTAATTGTTTTACGTTAGACTTTCAGATTTTCGAAAATATGTGTTAAAGAAAAGGTTTTAAATTGGTAAAATCGTTAAAAGATTCATTAAAAAACTTATCCCATGCTTTATGTAAAACATTTAACCTGTTAGAAAGGGACACATCACCTTTGATGTCAGTTCTGTGTGGTTACTTACCTCTAGGGTTTTGATTCTCTGTGCAGTTCAAGTACACCCAGCGGAATTTCCACAATGCCTGAGGCACATAAAACACCAACTTGTCGCTGCAAACAGTTGTCCAATTACCATTCATTAGCGTTTCATTCGTTCAATGCACTATTGGACACTGCTGAAGTTTTTGACATGATTCTGGTAAAAGATAAGGAAATGACAGTTCTGTTTTTGAAAGGCGCCATTTCGAGAAATATGCGATATTTTTTTTTGAGTTCTGTCTAATACTTCCCAAAAAAGCATCGATTTTCATCTAATTTCGAGAGATCAAGTGTCGTGGAATTAACCATGGCTATTGTTTTTCCTATGCTAACGCAGTGCAGCAAGGTACTTGCCACAATCGGTAAACAAATGAGCTCCGGGATCATAGGCGATTGGGCTGATATCCGAGTAAAAGGAATATTTTCAGGTCAATTGTTTTAATTTTCCAAAAGCATTCGCACTGAATTGTATGAGATCCTTTGAAACGTTTTCAAATTTGGAAATAAAATTATTTCATAGATTCGAGAATTTTTCTCTTATGCGAGTATGAGTAGACGTTTGTGTAAAACTTATGAAACTTATACAACCGTGCAGTCAGATGAAGCGAATCATTATTACTCTGTAAAATTCTCGCACTTTAGTGCACATTGACAGGTGGCACCTGATAAGTAACTGATGCGGTGACTCCCACAATTGTTTGAATTACAAAATTATTCGGTTTCTATAGATATTTTTAAAGATCAACTCTCCGCCCCTTTAAATGGGAGCGATTAATATAATCAAAGCAGTATCTCCATTTGTATGGATATATTCGCGTTTTTTTGGGATGTCTAACTACTGAATTTGGTAATTAATTAGGAATTTCGAGGATGTTATAAACTTTTTGAGGATTATTTTGGCTCATGATTTAACGCACTTTGTAGCGAGAAATTCAACAGCTTATTTCATAGAAGTAAACTTTTATACTCAATTATTTAAGTTCGTGCCCATTGGATGGCCCTACTCTCTCCCTTACTTACAGTCCCCGCGCGAGTGTTCCAAACGTCGGACTAATTCGCCGATGTAAAGGATATCGATTAAGCAAAGTATCATGCAATCTCAAATTCAAAATCTCGTGTAAATTACACATTGTTATAGTTATTCAATTCCATCTACTCATTTCACCTCTTCATTCATTACGAATAATGCCTGTATTTATAAAATCGCCAACATTGTTATCAGGAGGTGACTGAACTTACGGCTTCCTGATTTTACCTAATTTTTTCTAAATGTCTGTTTTATCGTGAACCTGAATACTTGCTACTTGAAATCATGAGTTAAAGTTCCAGAAAAACATTTTTGAGAACACAGTATCAATTTACAGTTATTCTCGTGGAAAGCTCTTTTACCTGTCGCTCTAGCATGAATACCCATGCCCATGTCTAACGAGAAAGAGTACCCATGCTACGAACAATACCCATGTCTAACGAGAAGCAGGAGACGACAATTCGGTGAAATAAAGGCAGTTGTTTTGCTTCATAAAATGGACGATAATTCTAAAGTCCTATGTATTCCAGTCGTATATCTTTTAACTTGGCAGGGTTTTCTTGGATTTTTGTTCATATCCGACTTTCTCCTCAATACTTATTTTTCTATGATATTTTTATACCATTCGCTATTATTTACGATTTCTTGGGAGTCGAGAAATATTTTAGCTTATAATGAGGAGAAAATAATGCGTCGAAAACTTGTATTTTTCCTAGTCTTGTTGTTTTTCGCAAAGTATACCAGCTGCAATACACCCAAATTCAGTTTACCGAGTTTCCCGGCCCCAGCAAGGCAAAAACCTCTTTTTCAGGAGTACGTACGTGTATGGAATCACACGCAATCTCGTGACGCAAGTTACAGAGATGCTAGCCACGGTCTGCGGGGCCTCGGCATAGCACGGCCTAGGGGTGAGTTGTGAGCACTTCCGTCGCGAAAGCGCCATAATGCGGTCATCACGGAGGAAGGGGTTTGCGGGAGGTCAGGGGGGAGTGAATGGGGATGGGGTAGGGCGACTGACTCGTTACCGAGACGCATGGCGCGATGGTCAGCTCTCCTCCCCTCCCTCTTCATCTCATCCCACCATCCCATCTCTCTCTCTCTCTCACCTATCTCTCTGGCAATAGGTCCTTTCTCTGCCTTTCTTCCGCTTCCTGTCGCCGGAAGATCCCCCTTGCGGCCAATGGTGGAATCATACCTCATTAATCAGGGATGTAGTTTGCGAAACGATGGCTTCACTAAGTCACCTACCTTTCTAAAAGATCTACCTCTCTCTCTCTACTCCACTTCTTCACCTCCGCCCTCGGATTTTCGTCAGGGAGAGATACTGCGACATCAAGTGACGCTTATCACTGTTTAGGAAAGATCAACCGGCAGCATCCAATGACATTCCGCCGCAGTGTGTTGGAAGGCCCATCCGTTTAGAAAAACAAGTGCAGCGGAACGGCGTACGGGCATACGAGCGTTGTGATGATGCGGGCAGCTCTCTTGACGTGGTGCGGTGGGATGAAATAATAGTGGCGAGTATGGTGATATCGTAGAGGCTATGTTAAATAATGGAATTCTTTTGCACAAATATGTATCTTCACGATCAGATGTACATGTATATTCTTAGTTATGTCTGTTTTCCTTAGTAACGAGAATATAATTTCGATCTGCACCCATTATTATTTTAACGTTGCAAAAGAATTCAGCTTCTGACCCGATGTGTCCGTCAAAATTAAAATAAATCGGCTAAATAGTATAAATGTAAAATATTTGTTCTGATTAGGTACAAACCATGGGCAACTTTAATCCGTATTATGACTCTTTTGCGTGTAAGTAAAGACACCCGTAGGATAAAAATTTTAATTCCAATGGAAACGTTAGCTGCTATGCTAGTCGCACTAATATAACATGATCATCGAAGCCTCAAATTATTGTTAAATTTAAAATAGATGTAATAAAGTCAGCCATAAGGTACGCTTTACAAGAATGTTTTTAAGAAATAATTTAAATATAAATAAATAATAAATAAAACATTTAAATATAAACACTTAAATAAATAATTTTTATAATTAATTTAGGCCAGGAGCAACTCGCGTTTAATTCTTTAGATAAGCGCCGGAAAATTTATTAAAACTTCTTCACTTCCTCATGAAGTGTATTCATTATAGTCGTTGACTGTTATGAGGGAATCTCGTTAAAATTATCTGCCCTTTTTGTCATTTTGTTCCTTTCATGCTTTGAAGTCCTCATTCTAAAAGTTTAACTTTTCCTGAGAATTATCTCGTAAAACGTGACAAATTAAAATATTTTACTGTTGCCCCCAATTAGTCTTTTATGTTGTCCATTTAAGCTTTTGGTCTTCCTCATCTTTATATCTAGTGTCTTCATTCCATGAAACCCCTTGCCAATATTTTCCCTCATTGTATGTACTTGACGCTCGCTTTCTCCTTATTACCAAGGTATAGTGGAAGACCTAATCTTATCCAAACCCAGATGTAATCTCAAGAAACTGTAACAGTACCTTTAACGGAGTCACCCGCTATGTGTGCATTATAATGCAACAATTTCAGAGAGTAAAAATCATCCGCCTTGACCGGGATTCGAACCCGGATCCCTCGATATCTGGCCGAGTGCTTTAACCAAGATTTTTACTCTCTGAAATTGTTGCATTATAATGCACACATAGCGGGTGACTCCGTTAATGTTACTGTTACAGTTTCTTGAAATTTGTCTAAGGTATGAACAGCCTAAGTATTTGAAATTGGCTTTATTAACATCGTGGACTGTGGCGCGTCGCGCACGACTACGAATACCTGTGACATTGTATGTACGGTATTTCGTCATAACAACTTGTTCCTTTAAAGCCCACAAAATTTCAGAGTGTAAGAGGACGTCTCGGTAGCTTAATTCGTTAAAGCACTCGGCCGGATATCGAGGGATCCGGGTTCGAATCCCGGTCAAGGCGAATGATTTTTACTCTCTGAAATTGTTGCACCAGATGTAATCTTTTTCTTGACTATTTTATTTTCAAAATAACTTCCGCATAACATCTAGCACTTTCCTCATACGCAACATGAAGGACTATTCTGTAAAGAAATTGGCGAAGAATAGAACACCAAGGAGAGCCTTGAGAGAGCTTCCGTAAATTAAATGACACTTGATGATGATGACACAAGACCTATCTCACTCATTTGTTTAAATTGTTTATGTTTGGAGTGCGTTGTTTGAATAATTCGGTTACCACATTTGATGGGCGCACTATTCTTATTTTATTTGTAAAAAACACAGAAAAAGATAAACATACTGCATCGAAGACGTAAGACAACTGCGACTTTCACATGCCCATTTAAAATGAATAACCATTGTTAAATACAGATATTTTTCTATATATTCAATAATTTTTCACGTCTCATTTCAGCACGAATAAATATGTTTCCTTTAATATTATTAATAAATGAAGATACACATGAAACTTAAAACTTGATTGGGTGACAAATACGATCTGAACCGTTTCTCTCCAGGCACGATACCGATATTACTCGATTATACAGTTGTTCAAATGACTAATGTGCAACAATTATATAATTTTATTGATGTAAATTTCAGTTGGTTGAACATATTTTATACCATACCTGTGGTCGGTTTTATTATTAAAATTTAATGTTGACCTTTCTCCACTTAATTTTTGTGTGCGCCATAAGAAATAATACGTTCTTATAAGCGATGGAATGAAAAAAAGTTACACTTATGTAAGCAATTAATTAATTACGGCTATTGCCTACTAGTTTTGGTTAATATGAAAACCTATTTTCAATTGTCATAATTGGAACGTTCCAATGGCTGTCACGTATCCACATGAATTTGAAAATAGTTTTAAAATTTTTAATTGGTAGACTATATCTCTCTTCATTAATTACGTATTTTGGTGGGTATACATCCAAAAATTCAGAATCTGTGTCTGCTAAATATACCCCAAGGCTCCGTGAAGATGTTTCTCGGGAAAAGTTAGAGCACCAGACTTACATGCACAAATATTATTTCGTTATTTGCATCTTTCCAACAAATAATATAAATAGTAGTACCATCAACAACAGTGAAGCGGTATAGCCATTTAAAGTACTACCAGGAAAGAGAAATATTTGAAATATTTTGAAAAATAGACAGACATTAATTGAAAAGAATGCCTTCTTCGGAAGCACATGCCAGTGATTGAGTAAATGGGTATGCAGCTGTTGTTCTTGCTTTGGTAAAGTTACATATTCTTGGGTCTATTTCACATCCACAGACGGCTATTAAGATAGTTTACATAAAATCAATATTTATTTATTTTGATTTAATTGTATATCAGATGAAATTAATTAATATTGTAAATAAAAACCACTATATTGAAAATGGGAAACTCATGGAAAAAGGTTGCAGAAGATGTGGAAAACCACTGGAGATATTCTACATATTCAGTTAAGCACCGTAGTTGGATGGCAAATAGAGGGACAATAAAATCTATGTAACGTCCTCGTAATAAGATAAAAATAAGTGTGTATTTTAATTGCAAAAGAAATGGATTTGGAATCATAAAAATCTAGTCAAGGAATTATAGTAGGAGGCAATGCAAATATTAAACTACGGGACCAAAAGCTGAAGAGTGTGGAAGAGTCGATATTTTGACGCAAAAATAGGAATATTAAGAGCAAAAAGGGATGGAACATTAGAACGTTTCAGGTAATTAAACCAGCTATATTTTGCCTGAAGAAAGGCGTAATATCAGCCAGCAACACAAGTTGAGACGAGTTAAGAAGCATTTCACTAGTTAGTGAAAACTGAACTAGATAGTAAAAACTGAAATGTGCAGTGATTTTATAACCTCGGTACATATACAACTTTATCAAATACCTTTCTTCCGAGATCTATCGCCACAATCTGAGCAACTACCGTCATGTATGTCTACATTTCGTTTCAACTTTCTCTTTCACTGTATACTCGTACTTAATGATCTCTTCTACCTACCACAATTTCTTATAAACCATATTTGTTCTAAGCCTCTTGATTCTTAATTTTTCCCCTTACCTCCATTTTTTAAACCCTTACATTACTTCCGACGATTCTTCTTTTCGACCCCCCATTTCCCCCTTCTCTCACCCCACTTTCCCCCACCCGCTGCTTTCTTGACATTCACCGACATTGAGAAACTGCTCCGCTTCTCCCTCCCTCACATAATCACGGCTTCCCAGCGCCGCCACGAGTGTCTGACACACCCCCAACTTCAGGGAACAACTTTCGCTGATCCTAACGGCCACTAACACCATTCCTCTTCCTCTCTTCGCGCGCCTCCTCGCAACCCACGCTCCCCTCCTTCCACAACCCCACCCTCATGATATCGTCCGCTTCCAACCGCTTCGTCTCTTCGCCGCTACCTCACCCCAACTCTCCCTCCAACTTATTCTCTTTCCCCTATATCCCCAGAAATGCGTTTCGTGGAAAAGAGTAAGGCACAACCTACTCCCTGCGACCGCTTTCCGAGCTTTCTTGGAAGGGAGGCAAAGGGTGGTGTTGGAAAACTTACAAGCGGTCCGGGAAGGGTTGAACTAGAGGATCACTGGGTTGGAAGGGGATCCGAGTCAGGGAAGGAACTTTTTATTGCCTCACGTAACTGTTTTTAGAAACGCAGTTGCGTCAATGGTTTGTTAGGGGCGAAATGGGAAGATGACTTCATGCTTAAGCGGTTAACTCGCAAAAATTCATGGACATAGTATGTACACTGAAAATTAGTTGATGTCCTTCAGTTTTGTCAGAATATATTTGCAGAATTCTGACCTACCTGACGGTTGCTTTCTTCTTCCTCAAGAGTCTTCAATTTATGAAGCGCATTTCCTAATTAGATAACAAGGTAGTACATAACCTTCCTGTACGAGGAGTAGATAACCTTCCTGTAAAGATCCATATAAATGGCTTCCTTTGAAATGGTGCCATTACGTATATACGTATTGGTGACAATACGTATAGTCTTTTTTCTTGCTGCATTTCACATTTTTCTATGGAAGAAAATAGAATGCATGTTTTTCTAGAAAGTAAGTTATTACTCTCACATTAATTAAACTTTAAATAAATTGTAAGTTAACTTGTAATTTATTTGTAAAACGGTGAAATTAATATGGTCAAGGGAACAGATTTAGATTCTTAAGTCTAAATGTTGCATCTATCTTGACAAAAAATTCAGGGTAGCCAAATTTTCAGTCTATAAAAATAATTAAGATTCTGAAACTTGGTCCTTGAGTGTAGAGGACAAGGCAAAATAGGACGATTTTTAGATGTGGATGTGAAAAAAATTAACGGAATTCCATATATGTTAGGGGAAGCTACTGTTGACAGGAATACCGAGGAGCCAGGCAAAGGAGATGAACGATTTAGTTAGAAGCAATCGAATGCTAAAATCGATGTAGGAATGGAGGAAAAGCAAGGCGGAAGGAGGAAAAAATCGACATTTTAATTGAATTAAAGTGGATCTGGTCTGCGTGGATTTGGTCTGCGGACCAAATAAACCTTGATTTGTTTACATTTATTATCACCCAACATCTATCTCACAGACTTTCCGTCCGCTACTTGCACATAGAGGAGTCTGAGACATGTGCAACTTTCTTATAACTGGCCTATCCTTTCTATTTACTCTATAATTCTGCAATATACTCAATAATTTATTTTGATTCACTGTGTTGACTATATATATAATATTTGACACATTATCTTGTATATTATAAGGAATCTTAATCTATCTTGGCTTTGGGTGATGATTATTTTTCCCTAATTTAAACCACCACCATCACCTGCGAGATGTTATCCATGAACAATTTACACAATATGACATGAACTCTCAAAGCCAGCTTTGAATATGCATTAGGTCAAAATTGAGTCTATTATGAAATCGAACTTGCAATTTTATGTGTTTTCAATTTTCATGATATTTTACGGAACACGTTGCTCTCTACATATCACTTTGTCCTTGGAGTGCCGGAAATCTGTTTTTCTTATTTATTGGAAATTAACCTTTATTGGAACCAAATATGTTTCGATTATTAAGTGCCACCTTTCACTAAATACATAAACTGGGAATATAGGTATCATATGCGATATAGTAATAATAAATTAGATGCACGTTGGCGCTCGTGAATACTATAAATTGTCGCCATTAATTCATGTTGTTTATCTAGTTATATCTGGATTTCTTTTTCACTTACGAGTTATGACCAACGTTATAATTTATTACACACACAATGCGATAAATTAGTAGTCTATAGTAGAATCGACAGGTGGCTGCGACCGCTGTCGCCCTCTGACCTTTCGTTCATTAGTCCTTCAATTTGAAAATTGATTGCCTGAAGTCCTCAATTCCTCCATATCGTGGGTAGTTGTTACTTGAGGGGAAGTGGGTATCCGTGAATTGATAGGATCCCTAAGTATAGAAACAAAGTTGGTATGAACCTATCTTGGTATTATCTGAGGCACAATTAGCAAGAAGCGCCAAGAAGTACAGTTTAACGTTTGCAGTCGATGGGCTGAATGCTCCAAGTACTCTTCACATTGGATCGAAACTCTATTTGAAAAATATTCATTACGTGGGCACTCAGGGATGGAAACGCAACATAATATTGGCTTCAAGAATCCGGCTACCTTCGAAAGTTCACATCACCCGTTTTCCGTAACGGCTCTTGTCTTAACATCCGTTATTGTATTAGCTTACGCCTACATTTACTAAAAAATTTGGGAACTTCCACTAGGGTGTGGACGCAATGGAACAGCAAAAATTTAATATCTAACTTAAAAAATGGAATTGAAGGTGAAAATGTTTCTTGATGATAAGTTCCGGAGTGTTTAGCTTTGGTTTTTAGTGCTCCTTTGAGATGGCTAAGATATTGTGAAAATTTGAAAACATGATAGCCGAGACCGTAAACCTGATTGACCCTAGGTTTGCAAAGGGGGGAGGTAAAACAAAGTTACAAGTAAGGGGAAAGATAAGGAACATTCACTAAGCCCTTGAAGTGTGTTTGGGAAGCAATGGCCCACGTATACCTTAATCACACACCAAAGGGCAAAATTAATATAAAATAAAAGAAACTTACAACCACTCGGTCACAAGGGTGTGTTAAGGAATGACAGTTACTCTCGTGAATTGCATTCATACACACATTCATGGTTTTCAAGGACATCTCCTATGCCAGGGACCCGTTGTAGTCAAACAGGAATAAAAAATAAAAATTAAAAAGAAATGGCCCAATTTCCCGTTCGCAATCCCTCAATAACTCGAGTGTGTTAGACCTTTTTGAATCGCACTAACTCACTCGTTCTGGGTTTACAAGGATTCCTCCCGTGCCAATTACACAGATGAATACGAAATTATAAAATGGATGTACGCACGCTTTTGATCGTTCACTCAATCACTCTGGTGTGAACAGTGACCTTTGCGAATCACAAGTACTCAGTCTTTCAGGGCTTACACTGATACAACCGTGTGATTGGGTAATTGCGTGTTTATGTAAGACTTTTTCTGTTTCGTTTTGTTATTTCTGTGTGATTGACGGGTCCCTGATGTAGGAGAAATCCTTGCAAACATTGAACGAGTGAGTGTGTGTAATTCACAAATGTCTAATACACACAAGTGATAGAGTGATTGCGTGTTTACGTACGTCCTTTCTCTTTCGTTTTGTTATTTCTGTGTGTTTGACGGGTTCCTGGCATAGAAAGAATCCTTGTAGGTACGTTCATTTCATATTATGTAAATTAATCAACATTGTAGTATATTTGCCATCCAGATGGTATCATATTGATTTTGCCTACTTTTTAAAGGCAGAATAGCATTTAAGATAATCTTTGGAATGGCGCAAATGCTTCATATCCAAACCTCACCTAAGTTGCCGGCTAACGCGAAATCCTGCCCTATAATGAACCATTCTTCAAATCCGTCTCCTGTCTGTCTTCCATCATTCCGTCGAAGGTACCTAATACCTCTCTTCCCCTGTCTCGCTTGCCTAATATTTTCCCACCTATCACAGTGTTCAACCTGTCCTTACCTGAATTCTCCTTATTCATTTTTCTTGCTTCCATTTGGTTTCACCCTGCAACCCTCTCTCCTCCCCTGCCATGCGTAAAACTTCTTCTTTTGTTCTTCTTTCCGTCCATTTAACTTTTTCCATCCTGCTCCCCATCTCAAAAGTCTAGGTTCGAGTTGTTCTCTCAGTGTCAAAATTGAATCGAACGCCCTTTGTCTTCGTTTGGGAATGTTGTACTTCCGCTCACTGGTTTCATGAATCGAATGACTCTCTCTTCCAAGTTTTTTCAGTGTTCCTTAATCCCTATAGAAATTTTCTGGAATGTTTATGTGGCAATTTTAATGTAAGGTACATGATCGCAACTTTTCTTGGACTACCTGGTGTGGTTACACCTCCTACTATACACCATGCCGGCACGTGCAGGGTATCATATAAATGTGGATATGCAGCGCAATGGTTATGTCTATTTTGATATAATTTCTTTTCAATCGCTGTTCCTTCTTCCTTTCCTCTATATTTTGCGTTCTGTAATGTTTTTGACTGTTTTAACTAGTTTTTTTTATAAATTTTATCTAGTCCCTCCCAGATTGGACTCGCGTACAGGGCGGCGAATTTTTATAGCAGCACGGCGTTGTGCTTTCTCTGGAGAGAGCCCAAGTGTGATCATACCAGGATCTTTCTCGTGAATGTTAAATTTGTCTTTCTCAATGCCCCTGTTCTGATAATGCCACTCTCCTGAGAGCTTTCGCTCCTCTGGAGTCGATCCCATAAGTTGAGTCTTCTTTCTCTTTTCTTATCACCAATTTTCGCTTATCTCATCTCCGCACGGTTGTCTTTTAGTTCTACTACTAGGGTAATACCAACTGACCTCAGCAGTCTCGTTTTTGCAGCATGTAATTACATGAATCTCTTTCTTACTTTTGGGGGCTTAGTACGATAATCTTTACGTGATAGTTTGCCATTAACCTTCTAAAAAATCCTCTATTATATTACTACGAGTATAATAACGGTAGAGCCATAAAACCATAAACACAGTTATCAGCCCGAAGGTCAGTTTGGTAGTTGATGGCAGAATTGACCCAGTACTAAACCCGAGCGAGTGAAATTCATACATCAGGGGGCCAGTGCCTTTCTCTGTGCCGGTTATGGTTTCCCAGGAAGATCTGGTACCCGAAGAAACACATAGCTTGGGTGTCCAGAGAGCATGCCTAGGAATCGAACCCGCACTCTCCGGTCAGTAGTCACGCTCTCTCCTTGGACTACCGCGACCCTGATTATTCCAATTTTAACTAAACCAAAAATTAAAATTAGGATCTTTTCTTTCTGATTTATTTTAATGTTTCGGTATGATAGTAACCAACAAATTGGGATTAGATTTCTCATAAAAATAAATCTACTAATAAATTTCGTTACTCTTTAGTGAAATTGGAAAACAATAGGCCTCTATTCCCAATTTGAGTGTGAGCCATGCATATCAATTTAACATAAGTACTTATGTTTATAAAAGAATACGCATTTGAAATTAGGGTTGGTAACGATAAATGTTACTTTCGTGTGGATAAAACAGAAAATTTATAGGAAATGGTTGAATTTTAATACAGAGGTATTTGAATATCATGTAGACCTTCCAATCTGCCTATCATGTAATAAAATTTTTTCATTTGCCTACCATAGACTAAAGATTCAGGTAAAAGTGGCTGGGAAATTTTGGAGTTCTTGGAAATAGGAAAATTGGAAATCTTGGACAAAAATTAGTATTGTAAGAATATATTATTTAAACATTTCTGTAGTGAAAACATTAAGAAAACCAGCGAATGAAATTAATATCCGTAATGAAGACAAGGAAGTTAATGGTAAATTATACATTTTTTTGTATATTTACGATATTGCACTGGAATGCATTCCTTCTCCACATCTGAGCAATTTACCAACGCATCGAGTTTGTAGTTTAATTAATGTCGAAAAAGGATTTGTAAACTTTTTTCTGGGGTATTGGACGATATATTTCTCGTACTTTATTTTGACTCAAACTCTCTCAATTTGTCCATGTCCCCCAATTACACCGATAACCCCCCATTAATCCGCTCTATAAAGGAAATACCTCCGAATGCCATATTTATGTAATCTAAATAATTGCGGCCGCACGAAGCCTATAATTCCATCAAGTCACACACACACCGACTTAAGCTATTTTATGTTCGCGTATTAGTCCACACTCCCTTAATTAAAATATGTGTTCAAATTAACTTTTAAAATAATTATAATAATTAGCTAATTTTTCGAAATTCATTGGCACACAACGGACCTTACCTCAACGTGATTGTATCCTTAGCGGTGTGACGCTACAAGTGAACGGTGATATTTAATTAAAAAATAATTCTGATTTCACTTTTTTCGTAAACTTCAATGGGCCCTGAGTTTGTGTGTACATAAAAATCTGGGATATATAGGTTTGGATAGGAATACATAAAAGACGAAAACAAGAGAGGTTAGGGAAGGCGAAATCGAGCAGATCACAAGTGCATAAATATTTCTTTGACCGGGATTTGAACCACGGATCTTTCCCCATTGCTCTTGTGTTAGTCTATTACAAGTGTTCTGACTGCTCCATGCAAGGGCTCTTGCGTAGCCCTTACACTACGCCCTTCCAGCCTCCAAGGCTACTAAGGCGGGAAGAGTTCTTCTCGATTTCTTCCTGCTCAGAGCAGCCTTGGCTTCTTCTTTGCCGGAAGGGTGTCTGTTCCTATCCCTTTTTCGTATATATATTTCCATGCGCATTAATATATGTTCACCAAATGGCAGGTTTCCGTGTTTGAATGTGTATTTATCCAATTTGGCTTGTCTCCTTTATCTGCCTACGCGTGCCAAGAAACGCACTGTTCCTATCCTTTATGACATGTATGATTGCTTTACCTGTCCTTCCTCTTGTGTCGTCCATTTCTCCTTGGTGGGTGTACCAGATCCCTAACGTCATCTCCTGGCCGAAGAATCGGTGCATTAGGTTGCATTAATCCTCCGCCAATTTCAGTGTAAATAACGTTTCCTCAATAGCTCATGTGGTTAGATCATCAGCCCGGAAATTTGAAAGATCATTGGTTGCAGTCCCGGTAAAAGAAATGTTTTTGCACTTATGAGCTGTTCGATTCCACCTTTCTCTTCTCTCCTATGTTTGTCTTTTGTTAGTGCTCCTATCTATTTCCGTGTAACTGAAAATAAATAAATATGTATTTATATGTGTATAAATATATATAATTATTATTAGTTAATCTACCGGTTAAGGTAGGTTTTTAAAGGGACACAACTATCAAATAAATACTTTCTAACTCCAAACAAAGCCCAATCCAGCAACCTACTCTGCATCAGGTCCCTCTTCATCTCTGTGTACTTCTTTCCTCCTATCATCCCGTCCAACATCCCTATCCTGTTCCTGCCCTTTCCTCGTTTGCCTAACATTCTCCACTCTATTAACTTCTTCAACATCCCACTGCCGCTCAATACGCCTTTCATCCTTTGTTCTGCCTCAATAGGATTTCTCTCAACAAACCTCTCTCCTCACGCACCATCTCCAGTACTTCCTCATTTGTTTTCCTTTCGGTCCATTTCACCTTTTCCATTCTTCTCCACACCCACATTTCAAAAGCCTCCAATCTACGTCTATCCTCCTGCTTCAGCGACCACGTTTCCGCGCCGTACATTGCTACGCTCCATATCAGAGTTTTTACGAGTCTTTTCTTAACCTCCCAATTCAACGTCTCCGTCGTCAACCTCCTCCTCCTTGAGAAAGCCTCCATGCTTAGCGCAATTCTTCTCCTTACGTCCCTACTACTTTGACCGTGATGGTCCAAAACACTTCCGAAACTGTTCTACTTGCTCTATTTTTTCCCCGCCTATTTTGACATTTAGCTTAGCCTTTTTCTTTCTGAAAAATCGCATAACCTTTGTTTTATTAATATTGATTCTCATTCCTTATTTATCGCACTGAACCTTCAATTCACTCAACAATGCTTGCAATCCCTTGGCTGACTGAGCAACTGATGCTTGGTCATCAGCAAACCTAACCAATTTTACGAATTCCCCTCTAACTTTCATTCCTACTTCCAGTTCTTCCCATGTCTCTTTAATCATTTCCTCCACTGAAACGTTGTACATCACCGGTGACAATGGGCAACCCTGCCTTACCCCTCTTCCTAACACTGCCCATCCGGACTCTTTTATATTTTTTATATCGTTGAAATTGACGCTCTCCGGCGACGCACAAACTCACAAACACACGGATACAAAATATTCAACGCACAAAAGAATAATGGAAGGACACTCACAGTATGTATTGACGTTTCGACGGCCCCGCCGTCGTCATATAATTAAATATACATATATATATATATATATATATATATATATATATATATATATATATAATTATATACTACTACTACTACTAATATGTATATATTTGTATTTTTAGTGTAAATTATTTAATTTATATGTTTAAATAAACAAAAAATATATATGTATGCATATATATATATATTTTTTTATTTACCCAAACGAATATTAGACTACTATATATAGTATATCCGTTATATTTTTTTAGAAAAGTAGTTTAGACCGACACTTTGTGAAAATTCTTTTCAAGAAGAGAGAAATATTTAGGAGGTCCCTTGAAGTTCTAATTTTCTCCTCATTTTTTCTGACCAAAGTTTTTACTGTTACCTCGTACCTTTAAATGTCTATCCTCTGACACATTTTTTTACTGCTCACCATGCATTATCTATACACGGTCAATTTTTTTTAACGTCGACGCCACTATTCTATGGGGATCTAATAGAGATCTAATTTTACTTTGTTTGGGGCCCCTGATTGGGTCTCACTCAATCTACAAATAATTTTGATGCGTTTAAAACATTAAAGTGAAGAAAACGGATTATTGTATACTTTTCTTGAACACTAAACGTCTCTATTTTTTAATGATTGAAAACATTTTCCCCCTATTGATACCGTGAACATCTTGTGATTCGGCCATCTACGTCTTGCATTCCTTAAATGCAACCACATATTTTATATTTTTATATTTTACTCTTCAATCACAATCTCTAGAAGAAAGTGGCTTATATTAGAGCATGAATATACCTGGTACAAAGATTTTCCGATATTTATGGGATATTTAGTAATTTTAATATCAAAGATATTAGGTACAAGATAACAGCATTTGTCCACAGGCTAGGTGAACTTTAGGATTCATTTAGGGAATAATAGCTATTATAACAAATTTCAACCGATCGTACTTCATATACAAGTCTCAATAGCACTTAGGGTACACCTTAAAAGTAGTGTATAGATAATATTTTAACGTGGCTATTTATTTGGAATTTACTACCTTGATCAAAAAGTTCCCGGAATTTATTCAGAAAATTAAAAATACAAGTTTATTCATCTAAATCTATATTGTCCCCTTCAAAGTAATCCCCATCGACTGCAACACACTTATGCCAGCCCTTGATCCAATCCTCGAAACATTTTTTATATTCGGTTTTCGGTATGTCCAGTGCTTCTGGCGATTTTTCCATTTCTTCCTCTCGGCTGCTAAAACGCGTTCCCCGTAATGGTTTTTTAACTCGATTGAACAGAAAGAAGTCACAGGGAGCCATATCAGGTGAATTCGGTGGCTGTTGGATGATATTTGTTGCATTTTTCGTCAAAAAATTACGAATAATGATAGCACTGTGCGACGATTTCTGGTCTCTTTCGGCGAATTGCTTCACGCAAACGTCTCATAACGCCCAAATAATACTCTTTGTTTACTGTCTGGCCTTCTGGCAAAAATTTATGATGCACTACACCGTTGTAATCCATGAAAACCGTCAGCAATGCCTTCTTTTTTGACTGAAAACGACGTGGTTTTTTTTGGCCTCGGCTCATTTGGTGAACGCCATTCACTTGCCTGATGTCTGGATTGCGTGTCGTACTCATAAACCCACGTCTCGTCTCCAGTAATGATCCTTTTGATGAATGTGGGATCGGATTCAGCCTCGCAAATCATGTCTTTTGCGACGTCAACACGGTCTCTTTTTTGCATGAAATTGAGGTCTTTTGGCACCAACTTTGCTGCTACACGACGGAAACCCAAATCATTAACCACAATGTCTTGGGCGGATCCATAGGCAATGTTCAAGTCCTCCGCTATTTCTCTGATGGTTAATTTGCGGTTATTGACCAACATTTCTTTTACTTTATCAATTTTTTCACCGACTTTCGATGTCGATGGTCTGCCACTGCGTTCATCATCTTCGATTGACTCAAGACCACTTCTGAACCGCTCGTGCCACTGGTAAACGACCGTTTTTTTTAGAGAATCGTTGCCGAAACACCTTTCCAACATTTCCAACGTCCGTGCGCCACTAAATCCGTTTTTTACGCAAAATTTAATACAAGTTCGTTGTTGCAAATTTAAATCCATTTCTGCAATTGTAAAAAATCGCCAACACACACAGAGATAGATGTACTCTTGGCTACGTAACTTTTGCAAATGTCAAGTTGTGACACTAAGATTTAAAGGGAATATCAACAACAGATGTACCAAATTAACAAAAAAAAACAGAACTCAAATCGGAACGATGGGAGCGCCACACGGTGGTTATTCCGGGAACTTTTTGTTCAAGGTAGTATATCATTTATAAAATTGATGCAAATCGCTCAATTTATGAGGCCATATAAATGTGAAAAGAGTAGATGTAGTTGGGGGTCGAAATATTCCATTAATTGAAAATACAAAAGCCTCTGAACGAGTTAGCTGATAATAAAAATTTAGCACAATGTTTTGGTGATATACGATGAAAACGTGCAGTATTCATAACCCTCGCCTTGATTTTCAACGGACTCCTAGTGATATCACTCTTGCCGCCGAAGCACAAGTGACCATTGAACGCGATTTTTCAATTATGCACAAGCACCTATAGATCCTGTCAATAGCAGCCCTAAAAAATTATCTCTACGTGGTCAGGTCACTTGCCGTAGATTCTGCCTTGTTTTTTAAAGGGTTAAAGTTTGTCTTTCCTCAAATGACCCAGGCCAACAGTGGTTTTGGTGCCGGAGCTTCTAATGATGATTTAAACAACAATTGGGGTGCTGAATCCAATTATGACACTAGTTTTTTCCTATCAACTATAGTTTTCAAGATATAGATATGTTGTTACTTACGTAAAAAAATCTTCTACATGATGATATGGGAATATTATATTAATAAATTATTGATCATCAGCATATTCGATAGTACGCGTACATCCAAGAACAACGTCGATAATTCATTCTTCTATGTCAATATTAAAATATTTTCCCATATTTAGCATCAGCGAAGTGTGCCAATATACTGGTATTGGATTGATTAGGAGAATGCTAGCAGAAGTGAAAACCTCGGCTTCAAATCGTTAAGGGTTAAGCTGACGCAAAGTTGGTATTTAATCTTTATATCTAAGTGTAGAGGATTTCACATGAATGATGCTGACTTCATAAGTAACATCGCTTTTACTTTTTACTTTGACTATTTACAAATTCAATGAGTACAAATATTGTTCCTTGTATGTTACCTGATATTATGTTTGTTGGACTTAACCTTTCTATGCACATACTAGCTGAAACAATTGCGTATTATTACATATTCCACACTTAGCATAAAAGTGAGTCTAATGACCAGAATACAGCACTTGTATTCTGGTAAAAGAATGGAAATGCCAGGGCTATCTCACAGATAGTCCTGGTATCTGTGTCAGGATGAGACATTTAGTATCCTGCTACTATGGAAAAGGGATATTAACGTGCTACCCGTTCTTAATACTTATAACTTGGGGTACTAAAAAGAATTAACTATTTTCCTTCTTAGCATTGAAGTAATAAAAATGGGAAAAAATATTATTCTAAGTCATAGATTATCAAGAAATTTTCCAACGTATATTTTTAAGCACGAAACTAAAATTATTGATGAAATTTAAGGATACATATGCATGAATATAACACGAATTTTTGTTTACGATGTTGAAACAGATACTAAATGCCCCAACCTTAATTCTAAACTATGAAATATTAAATTATGCCTTCTCACGTGGCTTAAAATTCATTATAAGAGGTATCACGACGATACACTTATACACTAAGTATTTTTACTCTCTGCTAGGAATATGACAAACCTTTTACTCATCCGTGGTCGGGAAGCGCATTTTTATAATTTACTCTTCCGTTCATAGTGTGATTGGGAAGCGCATGATCAGTTTTTGCTCTTATTTACCGTTTTGCTGTTCTGTTGGTGTCAAATATTCGAATGAAATGAGTTGGTGGGAAAACGAAAACGGTTTGAGTCCAAGGTCAATCCATGCTTTTATTATGATATAGAATTTTTTGGGGTTACCCGCTAAGCAGAAAGGCTGATTGGGAAAATGGAAAACAACCCTCCAGAAATTGCGATCCCCTCGAAAAGTGATTCAATGTCTAGGTAAGCGGCTTAATATTAATGGAAAGCGACTCCATTTCGCTAACACCTTTTTCCTATGAATGGAAAACTGTGACGAAGACGTCGGATTGGAAATACCTCGGGAATTAACTTACATCAGTTTGTTTATGATATACTGTAGGAAATTGCACAAATATATTTGTTTATGTTGCGAAACTTAAGAGTCTCACAGATGAAATGAGTGGAACAAATTCACTAGCTGGATACACTTAATTTGATGGAAACGTGCTCTTCAAAAACGGAGAAAGGATATAGAGAGAGACTTGAAAGTAGGGAAGAAATTAGAGGCTGAAGAAATAAAGGAGAGTTGGTTTTAAGGAGTGTTTGGCCAATGGTAAGAAAGACTATTGAAGAAGAAGAGGTAAGAAATAACAGGAGGTGAAGCAGGGACGCAGGGGGTATACGGCCGACCCTGGGCAAAAAGAGCTCTGGGCTGCCTCTCCGGGAGCGGACTGAGCAATCAACTTCTGCAATTTTTTTTACCTTCCCCTGCCTACGGCCCTTGCCGCCCCCTCAGTCCCGCCCGGCAGCGCCCATTCCGGAAACGGTCCCTCCGAAACCTATTCACTACTCCCTTCCTCACTCCTATTCCTTCCCTCTTTTATTTTTCCTCTCCCTTCCATTCTCACCAGTTTCCCCAGATTCCTCCCCCATACCGGCTCTCAGAAAAAAAGAAACCCCGCCTCGGTTGGCAACGACCGAGCCGTATCCTTAACGCCCGTGCTTATATAACCATTTCGAGGTTGGCAAAATGGCTGCCGGATGTTTCTGGTTTTCGTCCGTTTAACTTTCATTCATACCCGACTGTCAGGCGTTTTCTTTGAAAATCTCTCTATCCAAGTTCCAAGAGCTATCAGGCGTTGATACTTAACCATATCATATAGCTGGATGTTGCACATATAATATTTAGGGGAAATTCCAAGGGAAAGATACGAGTATGTAATCCAATGTATCATTTTCTTCTATTCGATAAGCTTCGTGGACATAGTAGAATAATAACTTAACTTCGTATTGTCCACCACTATTTTATTGTCACAATCGTGGTTTTTACGTCCAAAAATTATTTTAAATTGTTGTCAAAAATGACTAATGTTCAGTTTGTAAGCCTTAAAAACGACACTATGACGATGAAATTTTGAAAGGGATAAAAATTACTGTGAATGAATTAGAAATTTTGTCATTATGTCATGGAAGGGTTCCACAAGGTGATTTAGTAAAATTCACGGACATGGCCAGCATAAACGTTTATGGCGTTTCGCGTTGTCAAGAAAAAATTCTAACTATGGTTTCCGTGAATACACCGATGAAAGCCTAAACGGTCTCGTGGTGGGTTTTTCAGCACGCATATAGGGGTACGATACGAGTATTTGAAGTATGAATTCACTGATACTCTATAATGTATGAATGAATATCAAAATAATTGTTATGGCTCCTTGTACTTAGCCGAGGTAGATGCAATGGCCATGCTTTCAGAGACTTGATGCATATTTTGCGTACAAAAATTGAAGCTCTAGCAGCTGCACTTTTCAGGTTTTACTGATTAACATTTATGGGTATTACGATATTACTTGGAGAATGAGCAAGTATTAGGATACGGGTTACTTTTAGGGACATTTTTCAATTTTCTTTTATATTATTACGAGATATTAGACAATAATCTTTTATTATAATAATCAAAATTTTTATTATTAAGAAATTACCGGTTAAGGCAAGCATGTACACAATTACCAAAAACATAATTTATGGCTCCTAACAAACACAATCCAGCAACCTACTCTACATCAAGCCCCTCTTCATCACTGTGTACTTCCTTACTCCGTTCTCACCGTCCAACATCCCTATCCTGTTCCACCCTTTCCTTAATAGCCTAACATTCTCCACTCTATGGCAATTTACAACATCTCACTGCAATTTACAACATCTGATCTCACATTAATCCATCCACTTATTTCCACCTACTTAATCCACCAATCACTACCTTCATCCATTTTTCCTGCCTCCATAGGATCTGTCCCAACAATCCCCTTTCCTCGCCCACGGTAGCTAGTATTCTTCTTTTGCTTTCCTTTCGGTCCGTTTCACCTTAAGCATTCTTCTCCACACCCACATTTCAAAATTCTCCAATCTACATCTATCCTCCTGCTTCAGCGACCACGTTTCCGCGCCATGCATAGCTACGCTCCATATGAAAGTTTTTACGAGTCTTATCTAAACATTATTACTCAACGTTCCTGTTATCAACTCCCTCATCCTTGTGAAAGCCTCTTTGTCTAGCGCAATTCTTCTCCTTACATCCTCACTACTTTGATCGTGTTGGTCTAAAACACTTCCGAGATACGTAAACTGTTCTACCTGCTCTATTTTTTGGCCTTTTACTTTAATATTTAGCTTATCCTTTTCTTTCTGAACAATCGTATAGTATAACCTATGTTTTATTAATATTTATTCTGATTCCATGTCTATGGCATTGAATTTCCAATTCAGTCAGCAATGCTAGCAATTCTTTGGCTGACTAACAAACTAAAGCTAGTTTATCAGAAAACCTAACTGTGTTTACGAATTCCCCTCCGACTTTCATTCCTACCTCCCAATTTTTCCCATGCCTGTTTAATCATTTCCCTATACATATACACGTTGAACAGCATCGATGATAATGGGACACCCTGCCTCACACCTTTTCCTAGCACTGCCCATTCTCCGTCCTCCCTTCGTACCTGAGCAGTCTGAGACACTCTGAGACAGTCTGAGATGTACAGGTTGCGGATCTCAATTACCTTCTCCCCGCGCTCATTTCTCGTGCCTAAACAGTAGTCCCCCACCTCATCACCTTATCTCTTCCTTCGCCTACCATCGCAATTTAATCTCCCATCACTATCAAAAGCCTTGCCTCTGCTGCTGCCAGGCACGACACACGGCCAATTGGGTCGAGCCTCGTAGTTGCCAGGACTGATATTTACTATACCGTCCATCATTTAGGTCTTGGAATAATAATTAAGGTGGTTTCCTTTTACCTCCATCAATAGTGTTTTTATCGTGACATCATCATTTATTGGCCGCCACACTGGGGTCAGACGCCTTTACAGAAAATTTAAGTTCTGTACCATAGAGTTCTTCTTCCATCTCTCTTGGATCTTTTCTGTTTTAACTACTATCTTACTCAACTTATCTCTAACTGTTAACACAGATCTTCCTTTCTTATTTTCCGATAATATTTTAACCTTCTAGTGTAGCACACCAATTTCATCCTTCCTCTACAAACTTACCATATCCTCGCATTTCGTGTTTCCTCCTTCCCGTTGCCTTCCAGAAGTGTTTTTAAATCGACACCATCTCTTAATGGCCGCTCCACTGGGGTTAGACGCTACATGGGCTACCTTTCGTTGGCTCCTAACCTTCGACCTATCTGGCAGTGATTGACTCTACCAGGAGCAATTGTCATTACTCCCGCCAGTATTGCTCTAGGGGTTATCGTAACGCACAAGCCCTTTACCACGTCAAGGTTGTAGTCCATGGTAGGGTTCTTTTATATAAAATATAAAAGTAAGCTAATGAAAGGTGTAGAGAATTGCTTTTACCATGTGGTTTCCTTTTATTTAGCCCGAAGATCCAAATTTTGGGTTGACTATAGGCCATCTACGCGTTGTTTTTGTTTTATCCACGGTAATAGCTTGAATTTTCATTGCCATATAAATGCCTACTAGAATACTAGATGTAAATTACCCGCATAGTAATGGTGCAACTGTATCATCCCTCAAAATTTTTTTCAAAACTGAACTAGAGTCAACACCGGCTTTCTCGGAACATTTCATGATCCTTCTAGTTCATCCCTTGAACATTTACACACTAGGGCGTATTTATTTGAATACATAAACGTAGCAGCGTCATGTATTTCACACTTAATGCTTCTCCAGACAATTTAAACTTTAGCTATTGATAATATTTTTTGTATCATTTCCCATTTAATGAATTTGGATAAATATAGGATGATAACAGGAACACAATTATTCTAGCCTAATAGTTTTATGTTGCCTAAGCTTGTAAATATAGGCAATAATACTATCTCGTGATACTCTGCAAGCCTCTAAATGGTTCCTTCTAATTTTTATGCTGGTTTTTCTTAAAAATATTATTAATTAAGTCATTGATGAGAGGCAGTGAAAGAACACCGAACAACCGATACAAAAATCAGTCCTCGCACCAACACAACATAACCCAACGCCTGTGTGCACCTGCAAGTTGTCACTATGGAATTCTCCTTCCACAGCGATGGCAGTACTTACACGTATTATGCTAGTTTTTAGTGGACTGTTTGTTATGGTGCATGTTCGGTTTTCATTTGACTGCCTTTAGTAATAATATCTTAATCTATTAACTGGCCAATATGGTCTTAATCTATTAACTGACCTAGGCTCGCACGTGATAATGTCCATTTCAGTTATTCAGGTGAATCAGAATCATTGGGTCATTATTTTTTATTTTGTTATCATATACCACCGAAATACCAGTAACCTAATTCTTAAGGCAGTTAAACCCCGTGAATATTCACTGTGGGGGTGTTATAGTACTAAAGGACGCAAGATACCATTGAATTTGTCAGCTTATAGAGTAATTAGTAAATCAGTAACCACACTTTCAGATATGTAGATCGACTTGGAGCATTATGACATAAAAAATATGTATATCAATATCACATTTGTTGTTATATTTCCTTGCTACAATTTCTATAATTTTTTTATTCGATTTATGAACCTTTGTAGGTGGTAGTAATTTGTTAAAAAAGTATTTTCTCTAGGTAATGGCTCAACGAAGTGATAGTTGAAGAAGGCAGCCATGCGTCGAAATTTCTCTGATTTATGGACGAACTTTATGACATAACGGATTACTTCACTGATAAAATGTGAACTTCAAAATTTCCGAAAATAGGAGAGCTATAACAAGTCAATTCAAAAATTGTTGACCAGTCGGTACATAGCACTGCAATTCTGCTACTAATCAAATAATATCTTTGCACGAAATGGTGCATTGTGAATGTGCACAAATTCACATCTACGTACTTTGTGCTATAGGATGGATAAAGCATAAAAATATAGTGTAAAAGGTCCGTGGCTTGCCATAATGACTAAACTGAAATTTTACTTTGAATCCAACTGAGGAGCAAGGCAATAACTATTTTAAATAATTCATGTGAGAGAGTAGTGTTGATGACAATACTAGCCATTTATTATTCATTGCGTTCGGCAAAAAAGATTTCACAAAGAGGGGGGAATACGAGGTGTTAGGGACGTTACGCTAGTATATTATGATAGGACTGGTAAACACTCTGGTATATTGTGGTTTTCTGTGCCTCATATCGTATCATATGGAGCTGGAAGTCTGATGTGGTGTATGCATCGGGGATATGGCGAAGACGTAAATTGAGGTTTAAATTTATATTGAAAGTAGTGGAATCATAATTTTGTAGTGATGGCGAATTATTGTTGTGGGACATTTTTCACATGGTTGCGTAAGCTGTTATTTAAAAAATCAGGCAGTAAATTAAGAGAAAACTCGAGGAAATAATATTGGGCAAAAAGTGTGCACGGGCGTAAGTTCAATTCTGTGGAATAATTAAGTGTTTGATAATAGAAAAAGCTTAATTTAGGAATTGGGAAACTTTGAGAGAAAATGCGCTTGGTTTGTTGAAAGTTACTATGTGAGTGAAGGCAGTAAACGTGATATGTACGTTGATTCGGGATTAGGTTGGAAGTTCATTGATTAACGAAGAAAGCTGGCAAATATTAGATTTAAAAAATGTTTAGGACACCTTAGTTTTCTATTATTGGTATATTGGTCGATTCGACCACCTAGATAAAATTGTAGATATAAAATCCGTCACAGAGAGATTTGATTAACCATTCTTTCCTCACATGAAAATGAATCAATGTAACGTCGAATCGTATTGTTTCATCAAACATAAAGGCATTAATATGTGTATGTGAAGAAATGTTTTTTTAGATTAGGTAATAAGTATTCCAATTCATTCATGAAAAAATATATTGTATGTAGGGCTATTGCCTTAACACCCCCGCCACACGTAGGCCTTATACGTTTGAAGAATGAGGACATTAAGAACCATGCTACCAGTTAGGTCGAAGAGTCCCTGGAGGCGCCTAGGAAGAAGAGGAAGGCCTTAGAGTGTCGGGAGGTAAGGAGCCCTGGGGGCCGGCGGAAGAGGAACTGAGGTGGTTGATACGGGCCGACGGTTAGGGGAAGGAAGAGTGGCGAGTGAGTTAGTGTGTGAAGCTCAAGAAAGGAATCAGTTTTGTTAAAGGAGGAACCAAGGGATAGAAACTTTTATGCATCTGTATGGGTTAAGAAGAGAGAGAGAGATTCAATTAAGATATGATATCCTTCCTATTGTACTTCTTCTCCCTAACTCCCCGACCTCCTCATTCCCCAAAAAGTTCTCATTTGCTTATCCTACTCTCCCTTAGTTTGTCCTGAATAGGTACTTTGCCTTCTTCCTTTGCAATTATCCTATTGGAAAACTGGAATTTCCTAGATTGGATGTACCTTAAAGGAGATTTTTGGGAGAGCTTTATTGGCTAGAACGTTTTTAAGAAGTTATAACATGCGGCAACTAATAATACCATTGAAAATTATCGATTATAATTTCTCTTAGGCATGCTCTGGGACCGATACTTTAAATATCATTTTAAAAATATCAATCATAACTTTTCCTTGGTATTGTTTTGACGAAAAATTCCGTTTCAAGTTAACACTGTTTATACACGATCTTTAGGAACATCCTTCGTAGTTATTTATTTTTTGAGAAGGATGAACTTGTAGTAATGAAATAATATAAGCTTTACTTTTACGCCCCACAAACGCAGCATAAGTAGGAATAAAGTACTCCTGCGCCTAGAATTGTATACTTATTTCCACATTCCAGCATAAGAGATCATTAGTCCGGTAGTTGATTTAAGGCAAACTTAACGGTAAACGTGGAAGTATTATTTAGCAACAGTACATACTAGTAAATCAAAGAACGACGTCACCGTCCACGTGATTCTCCTCCTAAAGACAGCCTTATGACGTCATTATTATTTTGGATAGTCTCCTAGACAATCAATCCCACCTTGAGGTAATTTGTAATACTTTAAAACAGCATCTCAACAGACGAACTGATGCATAGCCATTTATAAAGTACTCGTAGGAAACAACTGAAATAATTTTTTAAGCTTTCCACCTTTGCGTATTGTTACATGTCAATTATACTTACACCATTAACTCATTTTTAAGAGATTAAATTTTTTCAGTTCTTCAATTTTCAAATTTGCACAAAATCTACTAAGGCTACTCCCGAGTAACTACAACTTCAGACTTTTGCATACCAAAATCTATTCCTTCTTGTACGAAAAACATGTAATAAACACTGTCTCTGTGAGAAAATAGAATTTTTTTCATTTTACTTTTCTGATCTACTGATAGATTGCTAGTCCGAATAAATGTTTTTATATCCGTCTACATCATCCGCCAAGACTTCCGCACCAATTTCTTCGCAATGAATCTAGTACTATCTATGTGAATATGTGTATAATTTATGACTAATATTTTTGGTACCAATAAATTATATTTGGCAATTGACTTAGAAATGATGAGGAACTAAAAGTTTATAAAGATGCTCAAGTTTGCTCAGCATCCTCTTGGCCTCTGCCATTCAAAAAATAGTAGGTCTTTACCGTTCAAAGTCCCAGAATCAAACCCCATTGAAGGAAAGAGAATATGGCTGTATGACATTACCATATTTTCCTGGAATCATTTTATTATTACTTTGATCGTTAGAATAATAAAACACATTGGGTGTGAAAGCGAAGCAGTCTCTATTCGTATCCAGGCGTCGAATCATGAAATTCTTTACTCTTCATCATCAAAATTAACTCCAGCGGTGAATTTTTAGCGTCTTCATTTCTGTCAAGGTCTCTGTGGTTCTCTTCTACTATTGTGAATTTGACATTTTATCATTTTAGCAAATGTGACGTTCACACAGTCGTAACATTTCTCTCACTTCACGATCACGACGATATGTAAAGTTTTCCTAATGCTAATTGCCTCCCAGGTTGTGGCGTGATCTTCTCCTAATCCTTCAGGACATGGGTTCAAAGACTATCTTGGGAAAGAACATATACATGTAATATAGCAGGTTACTTTTTTGCGAGTCTTATGCACGTAATTTCGACGTATGTAAGGTTGCTATTATTACTATTTTTTCAATTTTCATATTAATATTCCCACATTACATACTTGCGGACTTTTTTTATTCCCTGATTTTTAAGCTCTGTTTTTGCATTAAGAAGCCTTTCTTCACTTTGTTTTTCTTTCACCTATCTCCTCTTTCTAAAACCTTTATATTATGTTCCTCGGGAAACATGCATCACTTGTGACGTCTTAGATTCTTGTGGGGACATTGCTATTATCTTCTATAGAAAGAAATCATAGTTTTTTTATTTTCATTCAGTTTTTTATTTGCCCTCCGATCATTTTTTCCAAGGAAGACTTCAATATCATCAGTTCTATCAACATCCTTTGCTATCGTCATCTAACTATAAAATTCGGTAGTGGGTCCCACGTGCAAGGCGCCTTAAATCTTTGTATTGTTTTCTTTCGTTTACAAATTTTGAAGGTCGTTTCTTTCAAACCTTTACAGATCTGGAAAAAAATGCACCTCCGGTCCCTTACTATCGTAATGGCTAATGCTATAGACGATTTTATTCCTTTATTACAATTATTCATACATGTATCTATTATTGAGTAATCTACCGGTTAAGGTAGGTTTTGGATGGACACAGCTATTTAATATTTTTTGACTCCTTACAAAACTCATACCTATAAGTTATCCAAAGTTCAGGAGTGAATATCTTTTGTATAAGAATATGTGAATAGGAACATTGGATAATTGACCCAGCAAGAAAATAGTTTGGTAGATATGACAAGCAGATGCACCAGAGGAAAGTTGTTTGCATTATTCAAACGGATCTTAAGCAACGGTGTACCCCTTCCTGGTTGCAACAAAAAAATTAGTGGGTTTAGACCTTCGGTGACTCTATCATCAATGAATACTTGATAGGAGGAAAACGCACTTACAGCTTAAATAATAGGCATTGTGGTCTAAATCCATTGTCTCGGTTTCCTTAAAGTGCCATACAAGTATTTTGTTCGCTGAGAAAATGTTCCCTTCCCGTTCCGAGGAGTGGCAAGGGAAGAAAAAAAAATAAAAAAAAAACTCGTGTAACACTATCGCTCATTACTTGTATGGACTCACCTCTTCTTCTAGTCACGATTGCTATTCGCGTCACCACTCGGGAACATCCAAAGCTACAATGACAATAAAAAATGTTCCATTTGAACTTTTTCTCAGTAATGGGTTTCCAGTTTGTCGTTTCTGTAATTGCATGACACCCCTTTCTCCCTCCCCCACTGGTGCGTAACTCGAGAAGGTACTCTCTCTCCAATCCACACCGTTCACCCCAGCCACCCTCTCACTACACTCACGGAAACCTCCTACTCTTTCCCTCTCCATCCTTTTCGTCTCCCTAAATTCGTCCACACCTTTCTTCCTCGATTACTTTATTCTTTCCGAACCCTTTCTAGCTCTTCCTCCTCCTCGTATCTCGCCGGCTAATGGCCGAGTGCGGAGAGGCAGAATAGCCACGACAAGTTAACGAAGAAGTGGGGAAAAGGTGAGGCGGAATAAAGGTTAATTCGGGCCTTTTCCACCCTGGCGTTGCCCACCTACTATCATCCTGCCCTGTATCACGCACACATTCCCGCGCGCCCCCCTTCTCTCCCTCTCAATTTCTCTCTCTCTCCTACCATACCACTTTCCCATCTTCCTCCGTACTCTCTCACCCCCACAAGCCCTCTATCCCGCCAACCCCACCGCCTTTGCCAGTCCGCCCCCAGGCTGCCTGCCCTCGGGGATCCTTTTAACTGGATAAGGTTCTTCTGTCTTGCAGTCGACTCCACCGGGAGGATAAATAGTGTGCACCAAAAACGCGTAGTTCTTTTTTTGAGGCCGCTGTTTTATTTTCTCCTCGGCCATTATTCCCGTTACTGATTAAAAGGAATGTTTTTTTCTCTCTCGTGGAATCAGGATATCGTTTGCGTAGGAATTTCTTCTCCTGTATAATATTGAATCCATAGGATTCGGAGTGAGCAGAGGGGATGGAAGAGAAAATTCTGAAGGAACCATTAAGGGGATAGCTTTCTAGCTTCCGTGTTGCGCGAACCGGGAGCTTTGCACTCATTTCGGTTGAATGGCTGAATTTATTAAATAAGCCTGGTCTAAAACCTTTCAACTCGTATTTCACGCTTTTTTGTAAATGTATGATCATATTTTAAGACGAAAGTATTGAGGAAAAAGGAAAAAACCTTCCAAGTCTTTGGACGAAATATTTTGAATTATTCTTAATTACTTTCGGAGTATATTTTATTTCAAGATTTTGCCAAACATTTTAACATAAGGAAGCATTAGTATATCATTGCAACTATTCCAGAGCGTAAAAATCATTCACCTTGGTCGGGATTCGAACCCGGATCCCTCGATGTCCGGCCGAATGCTTTAGCCTGTTAAGCTATCGCATGCTTATTTACATCCGTTAAAAGTATACCTACCTCCTCTTACAATGTCATCAATGTATACGACCTCTGGTGGAAGATATGAACATCTACGTGTAAGTTATATTCCATTAGCCGTCTTTGGGATTGTCTCAGGTGGTGTTTATTGCCTTAGTTGAATCTGTATAAGTTTTGAAATATTTCATATATACGTCTGTATTATTAGGCGGGAACGTCTAAATACCAATTACTCTTGCTAAATGTAATATACTTATAATTTATTGGCGCATTATCCAAACAACTCACAAAACCAATCCGTAATTAAAGCAGCAAATTTATACCTAAACCGAGCATGACAGACCTATTTCCCTTGCATTCATTTCGTGCAAATTTATGGAACATATAGTGGTTCGTTCGATCGTGAGACACCTCGTTATTCAGGACTTATTAATGAAAAATCAGCACGGTCTCCGAAAAGGTAGATACTGGGAGACACAAATGGCTTATTTTGTTCATGATTATCTTACTTCGACGGAGAGCAATGTTCAAGTGGACGTGATTTTTCCAGATTTTAAGAAAGCCTTCGACAAAGTACCTCATAATAAACTGCTTACTAAAGCAAGGAGCATATGGCATAGATAAAAATATCCGGGGTTGGATTAAAGACTTTTTGAATGGTCAGGTATAAAGAGTAGTGATAGATAGAGTTAGCTCAAATACAGTACAAGTTATTCCTTCCTTTAAGGTACTCCCGAAGGGAGGTGTTATCGGACCTCTTTTATTCCTACTTTACATTAACGACACTTACTCCGTGGTTGCTGGTAAGATACGTTTATTTTCCGAAGATGCGTTGGTTTACCGTGATATAGTATCCGTGATCTTGAGGACCCATCAGCTTTTTCCAATGATTTTAATGTTATACAACGCTGATGCGACACTGGGGAATTAGAATTAAACTTAAAAATGTCCGTAGTGATAACTTTTTGGAAAAATAGCGATCCCCTGCCGAACGCCTACTGCATCGGAAACACCGAAATGGAATGTGTAGGCTCAATGAAATACCTAGCCGTTACCCTGACTTACGATCTCTCCTGGGTGAAACACACACCAGAAATATGTGGAAAAGCTAAAAAAATTAGGATATTAGAAGGGTACCAGGTAAATATGATGAAAATATCCAAGAGGAATATTATCTGTCGCTGCTTATGCATCATTTCGAATATACTGCAGGTATAAGGGATACTCACAAAGTTGGATTGGTTGGCGAATTGGACCGCGTGCAGAGTAGAGGAGCTAGATTTGAAGAACGTTGTTATGATAACCTTAGTAGGATTAACCTTATTAGTAGATTAACTTTAGTAGTCCAAGATATTAGAGTAGCTAGGCCGGGAATTACTCACAGAGCGAAGTTTAAATTACAGATTGAAGCTCTTGCACAAATTGGAAGGAGGTCTCTTTAACAGTGATGTTGAAAATATATTATTATCCCCATCGTACTATGGTAGGAGAGATAATTATTATAAAATTAGAGAGATTAAGTGCTGAAAAGATAGAGTTAAGATGCCGTTTTTTCCACGAACGATAGGGGTTCATAATAACATTGTTCGATCGCCGTAAGGTCACACTCGGGCCAAAATTAGCCAAATATGTATTCACCCCCTGCCAAACACTCTAGTGGTGGTTTGCAGGGTACATTAATAAATAAAAATAGCTTCCACTGACTTAATACCAAAACAAATAAAAGCGTTCCACAGCGCGATGTAATAATTACGAGGATTATTTTTCCGTTGGCCTCTTTTAGTCATTAAAAAAATTATATTTTTTAGAAAACGTTATTATTCGTGATTTCAGTCTTCGACAATAGTACTTCACTCTTTTAAAACCTGGGAATTCAACTAATTGACAACGGTGGCCTTCACTGCCTCGTTGTTTTTAAATATAATTCACCAAGCAACTGTTTCAAGTGCAATAAGAGGAAATAGTCGCTAGGTACAAGGTCAAAGTCATCTCCGTTTTGTCGAGTCTCAACATTTTTTACTCTTTGCGTTGGCCAGTAAACTTTTTCGGTTCCCACTTTGCCCACAATTTGTCATCATAGCTTTTACTTTACAATCGTGTAAACAGAGGTGCCTCTAAGAAGAGGAAATTTATCAACCAGAGTACTAATCTTTCGATCCTTTGTCAGGTTATAGTTCATGTTCCACTTGTTGAATGATTTCATTGCTTTGGATACTTGGCCTGCTGCCACGCTTTTTATCACACGAACATTTTTAGAAACTGGACACTAGAGTCCAACATTATTCGTATAATTCGGTAGATTCGTAAACCAGGCACTAATACCAATGATTTTGGGCAACTGATGATCCTTTTGCACACAAAAACCGAATAACTACACGCGATTCACAACTGGTGGGAGTGACGATTTTCTCGGACATTGTAATTTTCATTCACCGAGGGGCAAACGACTACTGAATCAAAACAGGAACTTCATTGACTACAAAATCGGTCAACATATGGAAATGCATTCGCACATCTTTTTTCTGAGATGCCAATAATATCATATAAGAAATCGGCTCTTAATTTTGGAAATGCTTCGTTTAAGCAACACATCATTATGCTACATATTATCCACATTCGTCATGATGTTAAGTTTATTAAATTTGTGAAAACCAGATTTCGTGTTTTGATCATGAGCATCCATCTCCACGTTGTCGACCCTGACTCAATAATATTTGTTTCCAACGTATAATTAGTCCTGAAAGTTTTCTCGTTCGACATTCATTGGAAAGTAGATATCATATCTTCATGGTATCGTGTATTTGGCGTTAGCCTTTCTTAAATGTGTATTCTCCATTGGATCCTCTCCCATTTTGCCATTCAAGGAATCACATCGTTTTCAGCAGTCACGCCAATGGTTTTGAAATTATTATAATTCTCTGAATGTTTATTTATATTTATTTATTTACATAAACTTCGTTTCAATTAGGCAATTTTCCTGGTGGCAACGGTCCAGTGTGATCACTGGTCACTCTTACAATGCACATACATACACACACAAGAAGAACAGATATGAGACAAAATGCTCGTATATTCAATGACAATTATATCGATGGATTAATTGTCAATTTCTCAACAATAGCACTCTAATAGAATTTGGGCTCATTTTGAAAATCGCCGATGTCCTGACTCATGAAATTTTTCGTACTAATTACCTACGGCATAACTTCATTTAGAAAATTGGTGGTCATCGAATAATTTTGGGGATTACATTTTGCGACTCATAGCCTTGGAAAATATGTCTTTCAAAGGATGTAATATGCCTTACCTGGGTGCCATTTCGGTTGCCTTCCTGAAATACAGGCCATGTATGCCACTCGGAATTAATTCTATTCCCTGAATTAGTAGCCATATGCTGGGCACTCCGGTTACTCTCAATACTTATTATTTTTATATAGTACTTTTTATAGAAGATTTTGGTTGATCAAAAACTTAATGCATCAGTTTTTCTTAGGCTCATCCAAGACACAACTTGGCCCTATTCTGCGAAAATCCTTTTTAAGTTCCGCATACATTCTACCTATCTTTATATCACTCTCAATTCCCAAACCTTTTCCTTTCCCTTTCTCATTACCCTTTCGCACCACAGTTTTCATCATTTCATCGCCAGTCAAATTGCTCTGTATTCGCATTTCCTTTCTCATTTGAATCGCCTCAGAAATCCTTTCTCTTCCCCCTTGATTCCTCGTACTTCTTCGCTCGTTTCCTTTTCCGTCCATTTTACCTTTTCCATTGTTCTTCACACCCACATTTCAATAATATCAAAATCGATGCATATCACCCTCCTTCTGAAAACCCTCATAATCCTTGTTTTGTTTACGTTGAATTTGGTCCCACCCCGTACTTTCCATATTTTATCACAAATAAGGTTTTCCTATTCTTCGTCAACAACTAGTATATAAAATTTGACTTTTTGAATACTCTCTCCTACGCTAGTTTGTCGCATTTACCACCTTTCTCTTTCCTTTCCCTTTTCATATTTTTCATTTCTTTCTTTTCTATTTTTCTTTTTCTTCCTCTTTTGTTTTCTCATCGTTAATAAGTCTTCATTTTGTTTACATTTTTTTCGGTGGGGAATATGAGGGGAAGAGAGAAGGACAGGAAGATGAAATTTCCGTGTATCCCAGAAAAAATATCGCTTCCTCCTCTTATTTTTGTTATTTTTTGACTACGCTCCGTGGAGAGAAAAAATGTGAACGAGCGTTCATGCAATTGGTAAGCGTTAATGAAAAAGTAAATCAAAACTTTTATCGTTGTACTTTGTTATGCGATGCGGGAATATGTGATATCCAAGAATTCCCCAGCAATGGATTGCGAGTGCATGGAACGTGAAAATATAGCCTTGTGTTACTACGAGAATGAGCATGCGATACAATGATAGCTGGCGCTGCTTGGTCTATCTCGTCACTTCTTACTATTTGAATTAAGCTTCGACAGTTAGTTAAATTTCATAGGTAGGTATCAGTTCACCAATTTTCCTTTCCACATTTATAGCTACTTATTCGATTGCTGCCTACTAGTACTTTTTCTATTGATCTCAAATTGGAATTCCGCAAACGTAGGTAATTTATTCATGCTTGCATTATTTTTTTCTATTACAATTTTTGGCTTATATGAAGTAAACTATATAATGTTTATTCATAATATTTTGAGTACTTTCCTGCATATCACCGATTTATTGAGGAATAGAAAAATTTCTAAGGGAAAGGAAAATTCTCATTTAAACATATCCAAATAAAAGCTTTCTTTTTAACTGCCATTTATCTATAAACACTACGTTCTCCATCTGCTCCATCTTGGAGATCTCAGTGAATACAATCTTTCAGATTTTACAACTGGCGTATTTTTAAAGAGATAGTAATAGTTATAGGGAGAACGTAAAGACGAACTTGAAAATTCCCACGAAGGTGGACAAATAAAGGAAGGACAACTAAATATATAATGGAACCTAGTTGTATAGTTATAAAATGGCTAGGGCACCGACATCGGTCATAATTTTTGGTAGTAATATTTTTCGTAATAATACACTGTAATAGTACTAGTGCAACTATTAGTGTGTACTGAATGGGTATAAAAACCACAGGGTTTTTCAAATAGACATTTTCGCCGAAATTCATAATATTGTACAGTAAAGATTAAGTGTAAGGTACTTAATTTGCTCAATGACGTGAATTCAGTATTTTCTAGGCTTAATGGTTGCTGCTTTAGCATTTGAGTTGGTGAGCTGCTGTCTCATTTCTATTCCAGTCATTTATTTTAAATTTAATGGCAATGCTTTCCTTTTCAAGAATTTTCAAGGAACTTTAATCGGACTCCTTGTACCAAGTTCATTTTTCTTCGGAAAACTTTGGACATTCTATTTAGACGGAGACAAATTCAAATTAGATTAATCAATTAACTAGACCATAGTTGAAGTAATTTTTATTTGAAGGATTTCAATAGTAAATGATAGTGTAATAATGAAGAATAGGGGTTAGATGATGGAGGAGCAAGGAATGGAGATTGACGGAGGGTGACATAAAGGGGGATTAAACATGAAAATAAAAACTTAAAGAGGGCTGCATCGCTAGCTACGAATCCTTTAACAATTGGCGCCTGCTGATCCAGATGGATGTTTGTGGCATATTTATGGTGTTTGGGCATCACGAGATAACGGGCGTTCATCATATTGAAGAAATGATGGGGGGAAGGTTAGGGTAGGTATTGAAGGTCAAAAAGTATTCAAGAAAGGATGAAAGTAGAAAGGAGATACCACATCATTTCGATGAGGTGCGAGCATCTCCTTCACCAGGCAAAGAATTATTACCGAATGACTTCCCTATATATTAGAATAGGGACGCGGTAGTCCATTCTTGGTAGAAACCTTTGCTACTGACCTCAGGGTCCCACTCGATCCCCTTGGATCACTCTGGTAACCCTCCTCCATACCCCCCAGCCGTGTAATTGCTCGAGTTCTGAATCTACGTGGAAAACCACAGTCGACACAGAGCCGCCCTATCCTCATTTTTCATATTAACACGTCGTTAGGCTTTATGTTGGGGTGGCTCGACCTTCGCTTATAAGCCCACCTTCCGGTTGAAAAGTGTTGGTTATATGTTACTTGATGTGACAATTTGCATATATCTGTGCTTTATGCGATATAACTTACAATGTAGCAATGATTCATTAGCTACCTCTGCCGTGACATTTCACATGTTAAGAATCTAATGCGTCAGGTCATGGTCTTTAATTTATCTTGAGTCGTGTCAATCCTTATAACAGATGCCAGTTCTAGATTTTATTCGGATATTATGGACGAAACGTATGCATTCAACTGAAATCTATCAGCAAATTGTATACAGGAATAATAATCCTGGTATTTTCTATTCGCTTTGATAAAAACCGCTGTTACATGTGAGATCGCCCCACCCCCCTTTACATAGAGACAGGTTCAATTCTAAGGTATCGCAAATTATTCTTGGGGCTGGTATTAAATAGAAAAATACAGGGTAGTCAAAAATGGGTGGAAGAATTTCATAAAAACAAATATCGTTTTTTTATAGAAACAAAAGATGGCGGCATGGAGCACATGGTTTGTTCAATTGTAATTTGGGTAACAGCGTTTGTATCTACAAAATACATAGATATAAACTGGGAGGGAAAATGTTTCCCTTTCAGTTGACGGATTGATCATTAGCGCCACGGGGCCACATCTAGTTCCGCATACGATAACTTTTCGAATAAGAGCATTCGCGTCGAGTACGTGGCATTTACTTGCTGATATATAGGATGATAGATATTTACTTCAGGATCATGGCGAATCACATACCGTTCTCTCCACGCGGTAGGGAATAGAACGTGAACGAAGACCCAATTGGAGGCAAGGACTGAGGTATGAGTTCACAGCAGGTAAACGGCAGGAGTGCTTGTGGTTAGCCAGGAAACCCAATCTCCGTCCACTACATTCTTCCTCCCAGCGGAACCCTATGTTCTATGCCATCTAATGGACGAGTTTGCGATACGCGTAATTACTTCGTATGGCTCTCTACCTGACATTTTGCCGATTCAGTCTGGGGATCAGAGGGCCATACGTACACTTAGCCCCAAATACTCTGAATTACGGTTTATCTTTTCTTGGCTTGGCGGTCATTTTTTGCCGTGTAGTAGTAGTCATTCGCAGATTAACTGGACAATGAAGAGGAATAGAATGGATCAAGTCTTGGGAACAAAGTGTTGGCTTCGGAAGAAAGGGACATCTAAACACCAAAACAATTCACTACGAAAAATTTCCACTTCCCCACGATTTAGATATATAAGGGAGAAAGAAACCACAGGTTTTCAATATCACTGGATTTTGAGAAGTAAAACTTGATTATTTATCCATTGGAGCCTCATGTTATTGTTTAAAATTTTAGGTATCTTATATAGTAGTAAAATAAATCAATGCCAACATTATGAAGTTGAAAAACAGTCAAAATGGAATTGTAGTTCTTAAATTGAATTTGACTGTGTAATTTGCAATATTTGGGAATTATTTGGACAATTCCGGAACACAGTGGTTGGCCCATAATGAGAAAAATGTCGTTAGTTAAAGAACAATATAATAATGAAGACAACAATTAAATTGATGAATAGGTGGTAGGACACTGCTCCTTCCGTTGCCGCCTAAAGCTCCACTGTCCGGGGCAATAATAATTTCTGCTGGTAGGGTCACCCATGTCAAATAGTTCAAAGGATAGAACCCAGATGCAAGGTAGACAGCCCTTCGTCTGTTCCTGAGGGATGCGGCTGCAAGTCATCTAACCCTAATACGCCGCTCATTTGAGTGATGGTGTCCCGTTTAAAACACAGCTGCATTAAACGACGGGAGAACATCATCAAAATTGTCTTTTCAATAATACAATATTCATGTATAGTGGATATATGGGAGAGTTTTTAATAAGCTAGGTAAGAAAAAGAAGGAAGTATACTTTCTGAAAATCACACAGACAGATGGATTCCGCAAATAAATAATTAAGAAAATATTCTAGATAAAACAAAATAAAAAGTTTTCGTTAAATTATAAATGGATAGAATACGTGTAATGCGTAAAAGAAACATTGAGAAATTGAATGTGATTATAGGTAGATTTGTAAGAAACAAATTGGTGAACACATTAACACTTGCTCAAAAATATGACACCTGATCGAGCCTCTCATATGTACCATATTGTACCAACCCTCACATTTTATTGGGATGGGTACAATAATGGTGAATGTTAATACAATGGGGAAAAACGAATCAAACTTAGATGATTTTGGAAAATAAAAAAAAATTCCATGACAGAAAACAGAAATCCCGGAAATACTGGCAGTTAGATAAATGCTGAAAGTTGTTTTCAAAATATACTTTTTTTAATTGTTTAGAAAGGGAAAGAAAACAACTAGGATGTTAATGGGCATAAAATGGAGGCTCTGGAGGGGATTAAGGATGGTTTATGAATACATCTTAACCTTATGAACACCCATAAAAACCTTCGCAATCTAAAACTTTTTTCATATTAATTTCCAAGTATATGAGTTCGTGCACTATTTAAAACTTGTTATTTAAATATTTTACTTTGTTTTTTTTAGGACATTCATAATTTCCACTTTTTTATGATGTTAACTAAATTTAAATTTACACAATCATAAAATCGCTCATTAAATTGTATTTCTTGACTAGTTTGCTAAATTAATGTTTATTGCATAAAATATGGCTCAAAATATCAATCAACTTCCAGTATAATGACGAAATTTCGTCATTCCAATCACCTCTAGATTTCCCCACACCTTCTCCCCCTGCCAAATTAATTTCACCCATATTCTCCAGTTTTCGTGGTTATTCGTGCAGTCCAATTCGTGACTCTTAGGTCGTATAATTCACCTAACTTTATATTCAGTTTACTCATATTGGAAATGTATTTCATTAATTGCGTTTACTCTACCCTAGCGATCGCATATTCATGATACACAAATAAATGGAAGAAACTTTGACCATGAGCATGCCCCAAAATTATTACTGCTCTGCTGTAGCGCATTCTCCGTCCTATTTAACAATCGTAATATTCACTTATGCAGTCGTTTACTCAAATACGATATCGTAGTTCGATCGATCAAAGTACTATCTTATGAACAGGAAATGAAACTAATGGTACTATAATTCTCGAACGTATGTATATTTTTTGAACTTTGAAGTTCATTTAAAATACTATGGTTAAATTATTTCCCTATTAATTGACAATTATATCCCTCAGAAAACATCCTTCAATTTTAAATAAAACCTCGAGAGTAGCTGTTGCAATAGTTTCAGTAGCATTGTCAACTCAAATATTCTCCTTCACATCTTTTAGTTCTTCTTACCATATATCTGGTATTTAACATAACTGGAACCATATGATTCTTTGACATTGTACATATTATTTCTCTATCTACGTTAACTGACTAAATTCCTGTAACAAATAATTCTGCACTAGTATATCTTAAACGAAACTATCTTCAGTTACCCCATTTCATTTCTCTGTCTATATTACTGACCTAACCTTGTTCACAAATTGTAACTCTCAGTATTCCCTGAATTGCATTCAGTTAATTTAATAGCTTAAATTTGTTCCTAGTAATATATTAGGGTTTGCCAAAGATTAATATGGCGATGTGAAAAGAAAATTGGAGTGTAGGATTTGTTACTTAATCGTACTCTTGATTTTGTACCTAGCAACCATGGATTAATGTTCCTATCAATACCCCCATTTCAACTTCTTCCAACACGTGCGTCCCCACTCCAGCCGAGCTTCCGTCCATTCTGATCCACTGGAACCCGTCCAGAGTCTTCGAAATTCCATCAAACCTTCCCTCCATGCCCCTATCCACTTTCCTCGCGGGAAAGGAATTGTTCAAGGGCGTCGGAATTGGATGGGAGAAGGAGTTGGGAATTAGGTAGTCGAAAAAGGAGGCCGTGAGGCGGAGTTAAAGAAGTAGATGAGGGATGCCTGGTCCTCTGGGTCCTCGTAGGGGGGAAGAAGGAGGCGGAGAATCGCGGGCTTCGAACGAAGAAAATTGGAAAGAAGTGCTTCTAGGGTGAAGTGCTGGTGAATTGAGGTAAAGGCGGGAGTGGGATTAAAGAGATGGGAGATTTTGGTAAGAGAAGATCCAGGGGGAATGGAGGAGGATAAAAAAGGTCTACTGGGACGAGGGGGAGGAATCGGAAGGATTGAAAATAGGAGTGACTTGGAAAAGAAGCAGTGAATTGCACTCCCATAACGATGTATTTTTATTTTCGAATAGATATCCATCTTGTGGTTTGGAAAGGGAATAAGGGTCTACTAATGCTGCAACGTACTCATGCTTTGATGGAAATTCAATTTTTATTTAATGGTTGAAATCATTTAAAATTCGGAAAAGTAAGCATATTAAGGAATTTTATGTAATATGAGCCCATAAACTCCTATAATACTGAAAGTACAAGGAGATTTGTGAATGTTTGAAAATTTCAGCTTAGAGCAAGTTTTTATTAGTGCAATAGGGTTTTTAGTTATTCATCTTCTGTGTGACATATTTTATTCCCATCCGTGGATAAACAAGCTCATCGTCATCCTTCTTCTTTCAATTTCGTTGCTTTAATTTGCAGTGCATAACTGCTGAATTCTCTCCTTATTTCTCCCTCCCTAAGCAGTTTTGACAAGTGACCTTATTTTCCGTATCTTAACTGTAGCATTAGAACTTGTCATAGGCCTAGGCCTCATTGCGTGCATTTCAATCCCTTATATGTTCGACAAAGAATTATGAAAAATATCACATGTTATTATATATTGATAACTAAATTTTGTTTTAAAATTTATAAATTTAATTAAGAAAGACAAGAAAAATTTTTATTCAGAATAAATTAGATTTAAAAAAAAATGTTTTTCGCAAAGTGTTTTAGAAAATTACTTTCGGAGGACAGACGCCGATATCGATCACTTAGTTATGCATAATTCAATAATAAAATTGAATAAGTTTAGATTATTCGCAATTAAATGCATACAGGTTTATGTAGCCCTTTGGAGGGAAATGGTATTTTTACATTATTTTTAGTGTCTAGGAAAGTATTGGAGAAAAACAATCAACATAATTTTAGTTAACTTTGTAAATAGTTAAGAAATTAGTCAGTCAATCAAATGCTCAGAGCGTTTGTTCACATTGCACAAGAAGATTGTATTCCCATGCCTATCACATCATGATTGGTAGGTCTGGGTTAAAATTAAAGTACACAAAAGGACATAAAAAAAGATAATGGCAAAGTATGAAAGGAAAGAAATGCAGATAGGAGTGAAACTCGGCGGGTATTCCACATAAAACTTTTAGATCACATCTGCGTAATAACGCCACAAACCGTCTCAATGGCGTGGAGTATTAGGCCACCACCCATACATGCAAAATCATTAATTCTTTCCACAGACATTAGTTGAGTTAATCATGCACTGGAAAAATGTTAGTGGAAAGAAGCTATTTACACAAAAATATTCAGTAACAGGGCAATAATCCATAAGGGAACAATGTTATAAAAATGGGTAATCCACTGCATGCATGAGAACGACTATGCACAACCAATACTAATTATCCTCTTGACGCCTGCGATCGTATCTTTTTTGACCTGTAAACGTGAAAAGAATGACCTTTTAAATTTATACGATCTACTCTCTATCTACTTGATTTCACGTACGGCGTCTGACCTACTGTAGTAGCGAAGTAGTGACCTACTGTAGAAGGGGCCGGTCATGTCTTTAACATCCTCGGATAAGTGACCTGACTCAAATTGACATGGTCAATTTAACCTGTATTTCAACCTACAGTCACCTAGTGGCAAGATGTTGCAGATAATAAACCTTTAGTTTACGAATCTAGCAAGGGGTTGCAAGTATTCCTAATTGCATTGGAAAATTACTGTGCCAGATATGGGATGAGAATAATGTAAATAATACAAAGATTATGAGGTCCTCGAGTAACTGGAGATATTAATTAAATTATGAATAGGAAATAGGATAGAATATATATAAGAGTAGATACAACTGTTTATCTATATAGGAAATAGTTTGGACCTAGATAGTCGACGTAGTAGGAGCATAAGAAGAGTGACATAATTTAAAAACATTTCACAGTGTAGTTTAAGATGGGGTTGACAAATTATTTTAACAAAGATTCGTGAACAAACTTTTAAAAATATCGGGATTTAGTATGTTGTGATGGAAACATATTTGTCGAAACCAGATATATCTGCAAATTGTAGGATTTTGAGATATTCTTGTGGAAAATTATTAAACAGGTGAAATGTACAGAAAGGAAAACGAATGCAGCACTAGGCATGGTAAGGAAGGAAAGGGGATTGTAACCCGACTCTTGGGAGACGCTAAGGTTGACGTACAACTTTTTGATTGGGGTTACGATTTTGAAGACCATATGATTGTTTAGCAAACGAGAAAGCAACAAGAAAAGAATATACAGGTTTAGACTGTATCAGTCAAAAAATATTTGGAAATAAAGAATAGTTTACTATCGTGACGGGTAACAGTTTGAGTTTTGTTTGGTGAGCCGACAAAATACATGGTTGTTCAGTTTGTTAACGAAAATCTACCGTAAGCGGTAGACGACCTAAATATATCAAATATTTCAAGAAACTGCGGGAGATGCCGCAACAGTAACTTTTAACGGAGTCATCAGCTAACATGCATTTCATTGCAAAAATTACAGAGTGTAAAAATCATTCGCCGGTCAAGGCGAATGATTATTACACTCTGTTATTGTTGCAATGATATCAAATATTATATTTCTCTGCTTATTTGTTATCTAAATCATGCAGTTTTTCAAAGATGTACCAGAGATATTAACGCAAAGGAATTTGACCTAATTATTACCTGGTTCATTGTGGTATATCTGAAAATTCAATTAGTTGGCACGCCGAAATTTATGGAGTCTGCGGTAACCCTTATTTGTATTGGACTCTGTAAACTCGCATGGATGCCAGTGAATTCAATTAACAATTATGTATGACATGTGTACCGCAATTCGAGTTATATTAGATTTATATCGCAAATTCAATTCTTATCTTAATTTAAATTTATTACTCTATATAGTTGTGGGATGAAATTATTACATTGTCTACATTTTACCTATTCAGAATAGTATAAAGTAGATCTTTCTACCATCTTATCAGTAAAGACAATAGAAATGGGTGTGGCAACTCAACACGCACGTGCGCACACATATATCTGTATATAGTATATCTATCCCATTTGTCAGTTCTTACTGCGATTTAGGTGTAATTTTTGACGCGAAGCTCACCTTTCGCAAGCACGTTCAAAAGATTGTCGGTACAGCGATGGCAATAGTCGGCCTACTTTACCGCTACAGTGACGTTCGTGATCTTCTTGCTCTTAGGACGGTGTTTTTTGGTTGTGTCCTCCCAATTTTAGAATACAGTTCACCAATCTGGTCGACTGCCTCCCCAACTACTTTACTCAACAGACCCCTTCATTTCTTTATTACCATTTCCCGTTATCGCATCCCTTCCCTCAAAAATACAACCCGGGACTTTTCTCTCTCATCCCTTGGTATTTCCCCTCTCCACCGCCGTCGATTGCTATGTGATATGAAATTCTTACATAGCATCTTCAACGGAACTCTCCGTACCTACGACCTTCTTCCTCTATTCTCAATTCGTGTTCTTCCTCGGCCAACACGTTACTTGGGTCTCTTGCAGATTCCAAATTTCCATCTCACAGTCTCTCAACGTTCCCTGCTCCATCGATCTCGTGCTACATATATTTCCCTAAGCATCCAGTGTCCTTTCCTGGACCTCTTTTCCTCTCTCAGCGCTTTCACCTCCTTCCTTAAACGCCAGATAATAACTTAGCACTCTCTGGTTGCATACGTGCTATCTTGCCATCTTATAGCTGTTCCTGACATTATTTGTTAACTTTTCATCATTGTTTATTACTTTTACCCGTTCTTTTTCTTAGCGTATTTTATATATATTGTCTGTCAGCCAATGTAAAAGCCTTTTTGCCGTTTTTGGCAGCTTTGTTAAAAAAATACAATATATATATATATATATATATATATATATATGTATGTGTGTACGCATTTATACAACTAAACATTAAAATATACGATGGCAAAAAGATTAAGAGAGGGCGTACGAGTGACGGTAGTGGAGGGGAAGGGAGATTGGAATGTAATATCAGTGAAAATGGAATAAGCTTTTGTGTAGCTCAGCGTGTCCCATCTTATGCTACTTTTACCTCAAAGGAGTACGAGAAGTTTGTCTAAGGTAAAGGAGAGTGATAAATATAAGATTAATAGGCGATTATCTATATTCTGTAATTGAAATAGCCTCAAAGAAGTTGTGCAAGTAGGTATGCAAGGACATTTATTTAGAATTATTTTTTTAGACGGAATATTCTCTGAGCTACACAAAAAAATTGTATTCTCTATTTGTGCGTGAATGCAGTGACGTTTTATGGATTTAATTAACACTGGGGCACTCAAGGATGATTTCCTCAGTATTTCCGGTTATTATTATAAGTTTGCTGTTAGATTTATCAAGTCGACACACCCTCTCTATGGTTGCGGCGGCCACCATCTGGCTCCTTCGATCCAAACCTCGCTGAAACTCTCTGCGAACAACATCCGATCCTATACCTCGCATGAGAGAGGCGCTGTGCGGTACACACATTACCTGTTTCGTTTTCTCACGCGCACAGCCATGTCTCTAACGTTGTTGGCGCGCAACTTTTCTGTGTGAAGGGATTTATGAATAAACCCTAGCCGGTGGTGTGTCATATGCATTAATGTATGGAATTACGTGGGTGAAATCTACCCCTATTATCTTGTTTTATTGATCAGATATCTGCGCCGTAAAAAGCAAAACCATAAATTTTATGGAAGTATATTCTAGCTAATAATTAATAAAAACCAAATATATGATGTCGCATGTCCTGTGTGTAATCACCCTTGCCGCATACCTTAGTGGTGGTGGGAAGGAACAATGCACATAAATTGGAGTTGAGGGTGGCCAGGGCGTCACCGGAAACCGAACCTAGGCCCACCAGTCAGGAACTTAGAGTTCTCTTCACGAAGCTACTGCACTGCGTAAATTAAGAGTTATTTCCAAAATAATTATTGTATATGGGGTTTCAAAAACACTGAAAATTGTGCACAGCAATATTCTCTCCAAAGTATGGATCATAGCCACCAAAATCTAAAAGTTTTAACTGAATAAACCGATGATGTGAATGAATAATTTTAAATTAGAAACAAACTCGAACAAAAATACAAAATCTCTCTAGTTTAAAAACATAAAATGGAAAAGAACTTCATTCGAGAAATATTTTGCACCCCTGGTGAAATTGTGTATTCGAGTTTTGGAAATTCTTGGAACCATGCAGAACAATCGTAATCTTAACTCATTTTTATGTATCTCATTTAATTTGTAAACATCTGCCCGAGAGTTGAACTTAAAAATTTCCTCTTCCCTTGAAGTAACCTTAAGGTGTTTAAAAAACAATGAAATGATTTGAACAATTGGCGAAAGACTTAAGAATATGTTTTACCAAGTTAAATGGCATATAGTAATCCTTCTAATGAACTACGAGTACTACCTACACGTGATGGAAGTGCTTTGCGTTCTCACGGTCCCTAGTACTCAAGCTGTACTTTAGGTACCGCAGTGAGTATGCCTGTGCACAAGTGGAGTGCAGTTGTATAGTAAGAATAACCTACATTCTTTGAATTACTTTACAAACTCTATTGTCACTAAATGTGAAGAAACGCGTATATTTTGTTGTTGCATACCGGGTGAGTAATCATCTCCTGACACACATCCTAGTGATGGCCTATGGGTACCAGGTGAATAGATAAGTAGATTTTGCTAGATATAATAAATACTGAATATAAAAACGTAGTAATGCACTTGAAAATTTATCTCTTCAAAAAATTAAGACAAAATGTATTTGCGCAGTATCAATTTGCTGAAAAAATACGCACTCTTAAAGTTAAAATTTAAGGAAATATTCCAACTCCAGCGAATTCCGCAGCTTTTGTCATAAATCGAAATACACGTTTGTAATAGATGTAAAACATGAAGCAATAATGCGGTAGTTATTGTTGGTCCTTGTTGAAGGGAATGACTTTAAATCTTTTTAAATGCATTCACTAAGAGTATATCAATTCTGAGTAAAATGTGCTTCCATATGCGTTTGAAGAAATAACTTTTTTAATTGATTTTTTCGAGTTCACAATTTTCCAGAAAGCATATTCAAATTCGACATAGTATATTTTGCAATTGGAAAATTTACCTTATTTATGTAAAAATTATGAACCCCTACTCCGTACAGTCTTGGCGTGATGTTTCCCCAAACATGCAATATAATTTCCCGATTTATATATTATTTGGATTACCATAGCATAAAATTATATGACTAATTGAAGAATAGGAAAGTGAAGAGCAAAATACGTTCATTTTTTCAAAAAGCTTCTTTTTTGGAAGACTGCATAAAAAATCAAAGTGTTCTCCAAAATATTATATCAATCAATAATCTACCTATTTTAATGGAAACCGTCCTAAATTTTATAAATCTTTGGAATAAAAATGGAGATTGAAAAAAAAGTCTGACGTCACCGTCAGCGAAATATGCTTGATTAACACTTTTCAATAAAAAATACTTTCTATAGATCACGATTACACTTTAATCCCCTATGCATCGTGAGTGGAAACCATACGACTATATTTTGGAAGTAAATAAAATGTATTTCTGAGCCTATAAGTTTGGCTATCTAGAAGGTTTTTTTCTTGCATTTCAATGAACATAATGTTTTCAACGGGCCTTCCCAATTGCTAAATAATTTATAAGTATTCTAAGTAAAACTTTTCAATGTTTCTCTTTGCGTAAGAATGTTTATATAATGGAGAGTTAATTAAAGTGTCCGAAATTATTTGTTCACCAACAAAAGATCGCTTAGTGACGTACAATATTTTTATCCTATAAAACTTAAAAAAAATGGAAATAGTGTGAATTTAAATGCCAATTGCTCAGCATCTAATTTATGCTTCTCTACCTTTCCAACTCCAATGCAGATGTTGAAAATATTGTGATGGATTATTCCGAAATTTTATTCTTCCAGGGGTGATCGTAAACTAATTTGGACAATGAATTCCTTACTTTTAATAATTAAATTTAAAAATGGAAAAATGAATTAATTACATTAATGTCCACTACATATTTCCACGTAGGACCAAAATAATTAGGCAGCATATAACGAGAAAATATTGAACAAGAATTGTGGGACCAATGTAATTCACGAAAAGGGTTAGGGCTTGAATATAGATAGTGGCGAAACGAGATGGAGTAAGATATTTAATAAATAAGGTGGGGCTGTTAACTCCTGTGTAATTATGCGCTTCTCTCATTTAGTTTTGTCCTATTTATCGCGGGAGACAAAACCGAATGAAGTGTGCGTAAGGGTAGTCAACAAGTATAATAACGACGAGTTCCTCTAAGCCCCGGATGTAGTTAGTATTAGGAATTTACGGCCTCCATGTGTCCCTTCGGATAATGGCCCTGCTTGGATACGTTGCGGATTTTATGGCAGATTCCGCTGAGAGCTTTTCTCTAGCTTATGCTTGCTTTCACATCGTTCCTCCTTCACGGGAGATTGGGTAGCTACAGAATTCATTGGACACTCGCGATTTGCCTTTCAAGCAGCCAGAAGACTATTTAACGGCGTCGTATTGTGAAATTTCCTCCAGGTGTAGGCCTCGCACTAGGAATATTCGTCGACTATTTTGAGCTCACCACAGCAAGAGGGAATTGGTAATTTGGAGAGAATACAAACGAATTATACTCGATTGATTCAAACGAACGAAAGAGATTGCACGAATATTTAGAAATCTGGGGTTTAACGCTTTCGCTTCAAGAGATGGGCTCACCACAGCAAGAGGGAAGTGATAATTTGGACAGAATGCAAATGGAATATACTTGATCGATTTCAAAAAACGAAAGAGGTTGCACGAATATTTAGAAATCTAGGGTTTCACGTTTTAGCTTCAAGATAAGATTTTTTGGAGCGCATTGGCTAGAAAATGCTAAACTTTGTGTCTAAGGTATATAATATAAGGTATAATGGCATGCTGAAGTGACTTAAAGCCCACAATATCTCTTTTAAAATGATACCAATATATCATCTAGCTGGCCATTAAAATTTTTCTTTGATCACCCCAAATTTTCCAACCAAGGTATTTAAACTGCTACCTATGGCAACTACATGTAAGATCATTGATTTTGAGTAAGTTGTTCATAGATTTAAATTTCGTGCATCAAATTATTAATTGATGTTTTCAGCCTGTAACTCATTAAATATCTAATTTAACTTAGGAAATACAATTAATCATTCTTAAGCTTAAGTAAAAAACTTTGTTGGTAGTTATAGGAGTTTCAGCAAAAGACCATGGTTTTGCAACCAATATATTCAAAGAAACAGTATATTCAGGTAATGCTCATTTATCCAATTGAATTTTGATGGAAATATTCAATAAATATTTGTTGTTAATTAATGTTTATATGACTTGGACGATTGAGATTCTTGCGTTATCACATGCATGTTGGAAGACTTCAGCATTTCCATTTTTATCGATCAAAAATTTAGAGTACTCAATGTGAAAAAAGATCGCATTTCATTCTAAAAAAATTGAAATTTAAATTCAAGAATTATACTATGCATATTTATAGAAAAACCAAACTGCCTTAACCTACTTCCTTATATCCCTCCAGCATACTGCTCAAATACGTGAACTGTTCCTCCAAATATAGTTTACTCCCACCTGCTTTAATGTTTTACCTGGTCTTTCCGCTTCGTGAGAATTTCATTATTTTTTTCACTTCATATTAGTTTTCGTTCCATACTCCAAGCATCAGTCCCGTTATACGATTAACAATAACTGCAGTACACTAGCTGCTTGGCTAACTATGCTTGACCATCTGCTACCTTAACTTGCCTCCAACTCTCCAATCAATTTCCCACCAGGCTTCATTACCATCCGAAGACCCTTTCACGCCACCCTTAGCGTTTCAACGTCATAAAAGTTAATAATTAACGGCTAAAACGAACAACCCTGCTCTTCTTCCCTGCCTATCACTACCCATGCCGGCTCCCATTCCAGCACCTACTTGGGGCGTTCGATACAAGTTTGTACAGACTTCGATTAAGCTACCTATATTTCAAGTCTACTGAGGTTCTGCGATGATTTTGGTTCAGTTATGGGGAGTCATGCTCGTTCTAATTGGTCGAGTTCCTTTAATTTATTTCTCTGTACTAATATTGTCATACCTCATTGTGGTCAAATTTTTAACTTACTATTAACTAATCCACGTTGGTCTTCATCTGCATGATTTCCCCGACCATAATGCAATAATCTGTTCAGTATTATCTTTGTTGCATAGGAAATTAAGTTTAATACTTGTATTGTACTATTATTGTCGTGTATTTCATATTAGTCTTTCCTCGGGATGGAACATCAAATTAATCTTGCTTGATTCCTTCTATTTTGCGCCAACAATTATGAATACGAAAACAGTCATTACCTTGAAACTTTAGTACTATTTAACTTCTCTGAGGTCTTTCGTTTTGTCGGTAACTTTCCCTTCTTTTATGGGAGGCATAGTTTTACCTTTTCAATATCCTTAACATTGTTCTACCTTCTCACGCAGACGTCGAAGTTTTGCTCTCTCTGACATTTTAAAATAAACTTGCATTTTCTTTGCCTCCTTGTTTGTTTATCCCTTCAGGTTTCTCTTCTAACATAATTATCAATTTATTTTCCTAACTGAACTTTATCGCCTTTAAATTTTCTCTTATTTCCTGCCCTAAAAATTTCCCAAATCCTTTTTTGTGCATGCCTTTCTTTTTGTTTCACATCCAGCTTTACTATACCGTTTTGAACGCATATTTTTATTCCTTTAACATTTGCTATTCCTTTATTTTCATATGTACTTTTATCATTAATTTGGGTTTAATGACTAATTTCATTGAAAACTTCCTCGTGCATCTCTCCTACTACTGTAAAGCATTGGGAAGTTTTTATGATGTTTATAGGACTAAATCATAGCCTGAGTCAGCATCCACCAGATATCGTGCGAAATGGTGACGCTGTTCTTTAATTAAAATATTTCCATCATATAATCTTACTGGAATCTACCTTTTTTCCCGATATTTTCCTTGTGTGGCCAAGTCAGAAAAATTGTTTGGACTACCTGTTATTTATTAAAGCTAAACAAATTCTCTACAAGTCCCTATTGATTTTTCTTCCTAGTGAGCCCTTTTTTCAAAAATAATTAAATAAAAATTCTTCCTTCCAAATTTCCTTAAACGCTGGAGTAGTTCCTCGAATTTTATCAACCCCACGGCATTATTTGATGTCAAATCCCTTAATGCCATTTCTTTTTCACATCAAAATTCGTCTGAGCTTATGCTATCCTCTACAACGGATTCTCCTTCTTACAAATAAAATTAGACGTTTCAGGCGTGATATGGTGGAATTTCATGATTAATTAAAATTGGCAATTTTTCCACAAAATATATTGTGGAATATATTTTGCATAAAAACATATATTGTATAAAATTATTTTGTGGAAAAGTTGCCAATTTTAATTAATCTCCTTCTTACGTCATGATCATTTATATACCTTAATGCAGAGGGCACTAATTTTACCATTTTCTTATAAGCTTTCCATATCTTCTCCCTGCGTCTTCCACCACGGTTCTTTCGCTCTCCAAGTTTGTCGTCTCATTTAATAGTGACATTTTTAGTAAATTATTACATTTATTTCTCTCTTTTTCGTTCTAATGATATTTTCTGTAATCCTGAGTTTCTTTGTTATTTTCAAATGCCCATTAGGTATTGATACTTTTGCGGGTAACGGTATGCCTTTTTTTAATGCTTCTATTGTTCCCGTTATGGTTTTCGCCACAGTCTGCTACCACTCCATTCTTTTCTTCCGGAGAATACGACACACCAATTCTTCAACCGTCTTCCTTGTTTTATTCTCTTGAATTTGGAGTTCCAGTTCAATAGGTTTTAATAATTATTTGAAGCCACAAACGCAAAATAAAAATGAATAACACTTTTCCCCTATCTGCCTATAAACTTAAATAGTTATTGATTTTTCCTGAATTCTAGGGTATTTTCTATGCATATCTTCTTTATGGTGCTTTAATCAAGTGTTTCTTATAATAAAACCCTGTTGTTATAAACAGGTATTCGTTACAATTAAACACTGATCGTTATGATTAAACCCTCTCTCGAGCAGTACTCTTTTAATTTCTGTCCGCAGTCAATCCTTGTTCGCAAACTATGGTCCTCTACTTTAAAGTCATTACTTCTTCCGATTCCGTCGTCTATCACTATCAAATGTTTCCTTCCAGGAACACCTCTAATTATTTCCTTTGATTGAACGTATAATCTGTCCACTTTTTCCACCCTATTATTACTTGGTGACGCATGGGACTGAACTAAGGCTGAGTTTGTTGAATTGTATAAATGTATATATTTAAGGTTAGCTTTGGGCGTTAAAATTGCCATTTGCATGAACTACACCTAATTGTGTAATATAAATGGCAATGTTTTTTGATCAAAAAGAGTTTTCGTCTCTTTCATTATAGAATACGCCATTTTTGTGAGCATTTCGACACCATTACCACGTTTTTCAACGCAAAGAAGCTTTTTTGTTCTTTCATTTCACAGTTATAGAAATAATTTCATATTTATTAAAATCTGGATATTATTTATAAGTAGTCGATATGGAAAATTCAATTATATGAGAGCGTTTTGTCGTCCATTTTTATACCCCGCCTGAACCAACGTTTTGATAAGGATAAAGTTTAACAGTTATGCGAAAAATAACCCTATAATTATTGCCAACTATCTTAATCTATTTGAAATAATTTATTGAAACAAAGGATCCATTTTCAAAACTATTTTTGATCAAGGAATTGGAATAATGCATTACGAAATCCGATTAATGTATTCAATGCCGTTAATTACTTAGTATACTTGGTTATTGCATCTTATTATATGGTATTTAATTCTATTAATGGTGTTAGGTTTTATCTTCTAAATTTTTCGTAATTTTATCCTTTTGGGATGACCTATAAATGCTTTTTCTTATCTCCTGCATCGTTCGTTTTCCCTTTATTTTTCGTATTATGATTTCCTGGATATGCCTCGGCAAAGAAAAGAGTGAAGTAGGGATTTTTGGTGGCGGGAGCGAAGAGAAGGCACAGATGGGTTGAGTAAGAAAGATAAGATCTCTCTCCCAGAGGATCCTTCCAACCAACTTGACTCCTCCTGCCTCCCTCAAGAACCCCTCCTCCAACACTCCCCAACCCCCACCCATTGTCCCATGTAGCTCTGAACCATTCGCTTTCGAGGCTCTCCGTGCGATGTTGCGTGTAGGAAGGCCTACTTCGTTATGACAGATGACTATCGACGGCCACATATATCCTCCATTCGCTTCCATTCCGCCGAGCTGAGTGGAGGGGGGTAACAGCAAATGGTGGAAGACGAAAATAAGGAGAAGAATGGTATTCCATTTGCTGCAGGGGGTAGGGCGGTTTGGGGATGGGGACACGGGCAGAGAAAAAGTGGAACACTTAGCTATATATTACGGTGACCAAAAAAAATTAAATCCACTATGTGTATAGTTCTGTGTCTGTGTATGTCTTGTTTGCTAATGGACAGATAAATTTATACTGATTTTTTCAAACGAAAGCTTACTTTAGCATCTTTTATTTCACCCCATTTCAATTTCCTACTTCCCTTCCCCATTTTCTAAGGAATGCATGTCCTCAAATATGTACTGGTAGCCAAATGGTGGAGAATTAAAAGCGGCCGTGACCTACTGCACCCCATTTCACTAATTCCAGTTCCAGCTGGGACGATAGGTTTGTCCATGTTCTATGTTATTGCCAGAGTACATAAACTTGTATACGTCTATTGTTTACGTAATTAGTGGAGGAACTAAACCATTTTATGGTACCTATTCATGCACTTAGCCAATTGCCTGCTTATTAATAAATCGATTCAATGCACATAGAGTTTAAGTAACCCACGTTTAGCATGAGGTTAATTCGTTGCAAAGATGGCAACCTAGTATTAAATTTATTTTAAGGCATCGTTACATTTTTTACACCGGGTATATGACTCCATTGAATCTTTTAAAAATTTATTCGATTTGAAATAGCTTTCCGGTCTTATTGTATGTATTTGACATGTAAATTATGCTCAAATCGTAAAAATTATTTAGTGATCAGAGATATTCGTACAAATTCTTTTTCTCGAGACTTTTTATTGTATTTTTTGCACTCTTGTGATATTATATTGTATTATATTCAATTTACTGAATTCCACTCCGGTGGTTTACGTATTCATTTTATACAGCATGTAGTTTAAGGTCCATATTTTCGATAGGAAGGTTTTCAAAAGCTTAATTCTTCTTATTTCATTAAATCATTTTTGCATTATTATTATTTGAGGTCAAAATGTTTATCTTGACTGATACATTGATACCTTCCTTATGATGAGATAAAATTTATCTGCTAAAAATGGACACACCAAAACATGTGAACACCGAAGTGTTCACATTTTTAGCTTTGGTACCGAATATTAGCCAATATTACTTTTATTCTATGAGGCGAATCTCTAAATGCTTTTAGGGTTTTATTGAACATTTTTAATTATGATCGTTAACTATCTAAATATATGTATCTTTCAAGAATGAAATTGAATATCTAGGTCACTATCAATAAGAATTTTCAGTGTTTAGCCAAAAACCGAACCCACAATCCCAAGTCCAAGGCATTCAATTGAAAGCTATTTTATTAAACATTTCTTTTTCATTTTTAGTGACAGTAATAAACCAGGAAATCCCATATTTTCCTTTTAAAAAGAATTTTTTTATAAAATACGCCATGCAGTTTTATTAGCTACTACGTGCCAATAGCTGCTACTTACTCGTACCTCTAATAAGGGTTAATCTTGATAATTTTACCGAATAAGGAAATGTAAGCAAACAAATTAAGGCGTAATTTTATTTAAAGTATATAAACATGAAAAGTGATCCTGGAAATGTATGTACTCTATGAGTTAAATTCGACTGGAGAAGGTGAAATGGAGCAAAAGGAAAGAAATGAGGAAGTACTAGGAATGGTGGGCGAGGAGAGGGATTTGTTGGGATAAATTCTATGGAGGCAGGAAAAATGGATGAGAGGCGTATTGAGCGGCAGTGGGATGTTGAAGACGGTGATAGAGGGGAAAATGTTGGGCAAGCGAGGAAAGGGCAGGATCAGAATAGGGATGTTGGATGGGATGAAGGGAGGAAAGAAGTACACAGAGATGGAGGGACCTGATATAGAGTAGGTTGCTCGATTGCGTTTTGTTTGGAGTCGCAAGTTATAATTATGTGATAGTAGTGTCATCCAAAAATCTACCTTCACCGGTAGATTACCTTATATATCAGTTAAATTGTTGCTATTCCTCAATTGTAGATGGCAAGTGATCCATTTGTTCTAGCAACTTTTTATTTTTAAATACATTTCCGTAAATGTTTCAAATATGTCGTGGAAATATCTAACTGCAGATAATTCTCTGCATTGCGTGTCTCATTATTACGGAAAGATACTTCTGAAATTATTGTTTTTTGCGACAACTAAGAATTTTTGCTATGATACAAATATTAATTACTATATTATTTCTTAGAGGATTGTTATCTAGGATCAAAAAGCACATTGTACAACGTACGTATCCGTCGAAAGATCGGTAAAAATGTTATAAACACATTTCAAATGTTAATGCTACGAATGTTTTTCTTAAGTAAATATAGTGAGCCTAGTATCAGCAACGTATAATTAAAATACTCCACGGTTAAAGGGTTCTGGATGTGGAAGTATTTAGTATACATACATTTTGTACTTTTCCACAGACACAAGGTACAGCGTGTTTCACCGACTTGCAGCACAATCAGAAACCCTAAAATGATTGGGCGGGTCGCGGTGTTCCCTAAAATAATCATTGGATAGGTGCAAAATATTTTATTAAAGTGGAAATAGCACTATGATGTTAAGAAATAATTGTCTGTACTCAGCACTGTACATACTGTTTTCAATTGCTTAGGTAAGTGAACAACTATCTTGACGTCATTCTAATTTTCATCGTACTTTTTCCTAATTATTGGTGTTTTTGTAACAGCCATTGATATACTCTTTCTATTTATTTGCATATAAATTTATATTAATGAAATTTCAGAGATGTAGAGAACTTAAGAAAATGGACATATTTGATGTTACTGTCCATCTTTTTAGCGTACAATGTTTGTTTAAAGCATTCTACATTGGAAACGCTCGCTGGGTAAGGTGGTCAGTGGCTAAAGAGAAATGTAGAACATTTGACAGCACCTTGGGGGCTATCTCGACAAACCTTTCTCATGGCTAAATCTTCTGTAAGAATGCAATGCATGGTGGTTTTCTAAATAATGCACTTTACTAACATCCTGACCCTTGGGGATCAATCAGAATAGACCCATGGTCTCACCTTTCGCATATTATCATCACACTGGGTTGATGATGGATGCCCAGGGTATTCTTCACTGTCAATCCTTCTCGTTACCCTTGACAGAACATTCTGTGCATGCTGAAAACCAACAATATGGACATTTTTTCTATCTCCATAAGCAACGTTAATCATGGTCATGGTTTTTGAACCCGATTTCCCGAGTTTAACAAAACATTCAATCAGATATCATTGCTCCATGTAAAGTGGCATCGTAAATTTGTGACACGACTCTCGAGCAGGGGTTCAGTGTAGCAGCGATCCACCGACTGTAACGGCCCGCAGACAAATAATGCGAGTCGTTTTGCTTTTCCAAGACCTCTTACCATTTTTCCCGCTACAAATCGTGCCACCATAGTGGTCAACTTTGCCAGGAAAAATCGTTTTACTTACTTTTTTGTAAATGCCTTGAACGTTAGTGTCGAATTTCAGTTTGTATTTTGCTAGCTGAGTCAAAAACATTTATCACTGTTTTTTAATTTGTATTTGTGTACTCTGCAAGCCACCGCTTGGTTATGTGGCAGGGGGTGAATATACACCAGACTAATTTTGACTCGAATATTCCATCCGCTGCATATTGCCGCGTTCAAGTATCTTTAATTCCCCAGTTTGGCCGTGAAACTAAAACTGGCAGTTATGTCACAGTTTGGCTATATAAATAAAATATGGAGGCAATAAATGTATGTATTACGGTGCAAGTTGGATTGAATGCATGACTCGTGCTTGAATAAATGTTTCAATTACTTTTCGCTCTATACAATTAATACTCGACATGTGCATATAAAAATAAAACTGGACTTACATTCTGAATTGTGCGTGAGAGTTATCCGAGCGTGTAGTCTAAACGAGAACTCATATTGTGCTGCTTGATTTTATTTATTTGTGGCTTACATCGGTTTTTTATTGACTATTTACAAATACATAGGCGACTGTCATCAATTAATGAGCCATAATTAGTGTTTCATCACATTCTAAAGCTCTTTCCACTTGTGGATTATTAGTATTAGGTATGAATAATTTTACAATACACTATATTCTTGTTTTTTTGAAACATATATAATGCGTTACTTTCATAAATCAGAAGAAGTAAAAGTATTCGTTAGTTAATTTTGATGCATCTCCGTCTGCACAATCCTTTGCTAGGTCCTTTAGGCTTGGTAGGAGGTTGTTAGAGGACCATATTTCATATTTGGGGTTGAATCTCAGATATGTGATGTCATAGTAAAACCCTCGGTATCTCATTTTAAATCAGGCATACAGTGTCTTCCTAAAGGTTTTGCCTGATCTCACCGTAAATTAAAAGGCTCCCAACCTTAATACTCCAACAGAACCTCTAATCTCAGGCTCTTTGGGTACCGTTCTTCATGTAACTCCCTTCACGTAATTATTTTACAAATGCACCACATTTTCTCGAAACGTTTTTCAATTCATTATTCGGATACAGAGAGTTGTAAAATATATTTCCTGAACAATTATAATTTTGGATGTTACACTATTTTTTTAATGCTATACATTCGGATGTGACGCCGTATAGTAATTTGAAGCAGTGGCACAAAGCTACGAAAAAATAGAGAGGCAGCCACAGTAGAAAGTACTCTGTAGTTCGGTTTCATTAACTTGATTTACGCTAGACGAAGAACATCGGAGATTGTTATTAGTTTATTTTTTGAATCGATTAAAAATTTTTTGATAAAACTAAGATTAACAGTTTGGTAAATTGTAAATTACATGCGTATACCTTTATTAAAGTGATCTTAGAAGGTGAGTCAATTCAAATCATATATATTGGCAAGTATAGAGATAAGAATAACATTAGAAATTGGTTTCTTAAAATAAAATCATAGATGTAGAGGTGTTTAGGAAGGTATGGAATGGTCAAAAACCGTAATGATAAATTAAATAAGTTAAATTATTAGAAAAATACCCTCAGTATTGCATTTCATTCATTGAGGGTCTAAATATACTTAAGACTTTCCAACCTTACCTTCAAATCAACCTAATAAAAGAACTAATACAAAAATGATCAGAGTATAGTTTGTTTCTTTAAAGCTAAAAGGAGAATAATGGAATAATACAAGTTCCAAGAACGAACCCGTTTAGGAATGTCGGTAGGAAATGTGTGAAACAAACTGATTCCTTGTCTACTCGTCGTTGCCTTAGCATTTTAATGGAAGTAGGTCATATGGGCGTGAGAGTCCTTGGCCATCAATAAAATCAAACTATAATATTAATAAATAAAACGTTTCTGGCGTAACTTGGTGGGAAATCTTCATATTGACATTTGAAATTTGAAAAACTTGGCTTTTCCACTGAAATGTTTATTTTAAGTGGAAAAGCCAAGTTGTTTAATTTTCAAATGTCAATATACTATTAAAAGTTACTCAGGCTAGGAATCAACATTAAACCACCTAGTATGTCATGGAATCAATTTTGTTGGTGCATGATATATGCATTATGATCGTATTATCATAGTCCTGCTTTCGTTTGCCCTTTATCTTTAAGAGCGGTCTTTTATTTTTTGTGAGCTCCCGTATCCCACTACAAATTTAAACTTTGTTTGCTTATTTATATTTCTGCTGACATTTTGCTTAACGCTCTATGTGCCAATAGAAATAATACTAGAAGGAACAGGAATATTATGCTGAATAAAAGGAACAAATATAAGATTCTAAAAATGGATGAGCTGAGTTTTCTAATATACGTACAGTTGTAACCATGTCATCCACTGATGTCTCCGCAATATATTTTTAAATTAGGCCAAACGATAAACTAATGCACATTGCTGCCCAGCGCATTAATTTTCCTCAGCTGTACAGTGACTGCTAAGTTATGTTGGTGTTCGATGGACTTGATGAAATGGGTCCCGAGTTAAGGAAATATCGTCGTTTTTTGAGAGGAAATGAATATGGTATATTTATTTACTCTTAGCATTCATAGTTACTAAATATACAATTCAATGCAATGCAATGTGTGACGACGGGCAAATCGTAGTCAAGGATCCCTCTATAACACATCCTTTTCACGGTCGTCCCCACGTCCGGTAGCGAGAGCATGAGCATAATGCATCAAGAGGCAGATATACAAGAGCACCCATGGTCGTAGTAAATGATGGAGTGCTCTGGGGGAAGAACAGGACGGAGGGGATGTGGTGGTTGGGGAAATGCGGAGATGCGGAGTGTTTGTGCCGGCGTCGTATACTGGAGGCGTTGGTGGAAGGCTTGGCTGTGGGATCGCACTAAAACGTTTTGGTACGGGTTGCGGAGGAGGTATCCATCCCCGCATCAGTTCAGCGCAATGGGGAGCCTGTTGAGAAGTGGCTCTCGGAGGGTGAGGTAAGAGGGTCGAATGGTGGGGGCGGATTCTGGAATGAGCGCAAAGCGTCTGTGAGTTGTACCCATCCAAGGTTGAGGTGTAATGCACATTCGAGGGTGTACGCATTGCATATATGGAGAATTCAATTTGGCTGCCAGAGTGAAGTCTCTCACCCGAAGTCTTCTCTATCTCTCCCATCACCTCCTTTGTCCCTCTTCCATTTCCCGATTTTAATGACAGATGTCTCATCTGCTATCGTAATAATAATTATATTACTCCTCAATATAATTTTTAAGATGTGCTCAAATACCTACTTCAAACTCATAGCGGTTATTAATAATTATCTATTGGTAGTCTACCATTTAAATTAGGTTTTGGAGGCAAACGCAATATACCCACAGCTCGCAGAACCAGACACAGCTTGAAACCCTAAGCTAAATTAAGCCCTCTTGCTAATTCGCATATTCTCACAAGAGCATATAATAATCCTTTTGAATCGAGCAAAATATCTTTCTAAATAATAAAATGGTAGCCTGTTTATGGTATATTTCATATAAGTACATAAGAAACTCACAACCCTAACTACATGAAACATATCCTACATTCCAATTCTTTTCCTCCTACCCAGACCTATCTTGCAGTTTCCTCTCTATCAGTTTTCAAGGGTTCAAGGTCAATCTAATGTTCTCTGTCGACCCCACCTGCCCCCTTTAAATTTCTACCAACAATCGTCTCTCCTCCCCCACCATTAGTACCAGTTCTACTCTCCTTTTTCTTTCCGTCCATTATGACATTACCCTTCTTCTCCAAATACACACATTCCAAAAGCCTCCAATCTACTCTTAACATCTTTCTTCAAAGACCACGTTTCCTAGCATTAAAATATCTAGCCTACTTATAAAATTTTCTTTAACCTTTACGAACCTCCTCATTCAATTCCCCGCCATAAACTTTTCTTTTAATTGTTATATTAGAATGACTAGGGGTTTTTTCGAAATTACTTATGGAATCACATACTTTTGATTACTTCTTTTGTAATTTAATTAGGTACGATTTGCAATACTTTTTTTATAGCTTGAATGTATCTCGCCATCATCTAAAAATTTCTTTTCCGCTCAAATCTTGCTATTAATTAACATTTACAGTTTGCTATAGAACTCAAAACCTCTCGGATAAGTAAGTTAGGTATATGGAAAACATTTCAAAACATGTGCCTATTTTTATAAAAATTTAATGATTCCAATAAGAATGATATAGGCTTGGAGAAAATTTATGTTATTATTATTTAGTAATATACTGGGTAAGGTAGTTTTTGCATAGCCACAATTACCGAAAAGATATTTTATGGATCCTAACAAAATACAAAACAGCAACCTACTCCACATCCAGTCTTTCTTCATCTCTGTGAACTTTCTTCTTCCCTTCATCCCGTCCAACATTTCTATCCTGTTCCTGCCCCTTCCTCGCTTGCCTAATATTGCCTCCTCTATTACAGTCTTCAAAATCCCACTGCGGATCAATATGCCCTTCATCCATTTTTCCTGCCTCGTTAAGATTTCTCCCAACAAACCCCTTTCCTCACCCACCATCACCAGTACTTCCTCATTTGTTTTCCTTTCGGTCCATTTCACCTTCTCCATTCTTCTCGACGCCCACATTTCAAAAGCCTACAATCTACGTCTATCCTCCTGTTTCAGCGACCACAATTCGGCGCCGTACATAGCTACTCTCCATATCAGAGTTTTTACGAGTCTTGTCTTAACATCCCTACTCAACATCCCGGTCATCAACTTTGAATTCAATTGATTTTCATCCCATATTTTTCACACTGAACCTCCAATTCACTCAGTAATGTTTGCAACCCGTTGGCTGACTGAGCAACTAATGCTTGGTCATCAGCAAACCTAACCGATTTTACGAATTCCCCTCAATCTTTCATTCCTACCTCCCGTTATTTCCATGCCTGTTTAATCATTTCCTCCACATATACGTTGAACAGCACTGGTGACAATGGACAACCCTGCTTAATACCTCTTCTTAACAATGTCCATCCAGACTTATCGTTCCCCACTCGCACCTGAGCAGTCTGAGCAGGTCTGAGCAGTCTGTACAGGTTGCGGATTAGCCTCCTGTCCCTGCCATCTATTTCCATTTTCTGCGATATCCTCAATAATTTTACCCAGTTCACGCCATCTAACGGCCTTTCGAAATCTACGAAACAGGTAAATGAGTCCTGATTGGTTTCTAAATTTTTCTGCATTAGTGATCTCATTACTACAATTTCATCCTGAGTGCATCTCCACTTCCTAAACCCAAGCTGATCATCCCCTGAATAATCATTTGCCTTACTCTCTATCCTTTTGTTGATGATCCCGAGAACAACTTTAGCAGTGTTGGATATTAAACTTATTGTTCCGTAGTCCTCACATGACGTAGCCTTTACCTTTTTCGGAATAGGAACTAACACTGATCTTACGAAGCCTTCCGGCCAGTTTCCTTATTCATAGATACTACTCATAGATACTACGAATCAGTCCACGTAGTCTCTTGCTAACACATTTTCCTAAATATTTAAGCAGTTGCCTGCCCCTACGGCCTTATTTGATTTCACCTAAATTAATACTCTTTCTATCTCATTGTCGATTATGCCTGGACCTAAGCTATCTTCCTCTACATCATGTTCTCTTTCTATATCTAACCTTTTTGGCCTAAGTTCTTTACCATTCAGGTCTTCTATTTATTCCATTCTCTCCTAGTTCTTCTCTGTTTCCAATATTATCTTACTCGTCTTATCTCTAATTATTAGCAGAGGTCTTCCTTTCTTACTTCCTGAGAGTAAGCTTTCTAACCTTGCTGAATAGCGCACCAATTTACCCTTCTCCTGCAAATTTGCCGTATCCTCGCACTACTCGCACTCGTCTTCCATCACGTTTCTTTTGCTTTATTCTTGCCCGTCACAATTTATCGTTTAACATTGTGTTCTTCCATTTGCCCAGCTCTGTTCTTAAATTTTTCCATTTTCTTCTCTCATCTATTCTAGCAATCATCTCATCCGTTATCCATAATTTCCTTGTTCTTCTCCCGTTAACGGCTCCTGTTTTGTCTTTTGCGGCTTTCGATATCCCTTTCTTTATACATTCCCATTTTTATTCGACAGTACTCAGCTCTATACCCGCATCCCTGTTTTTTCTACAGCTCTCTTATACTCATTCCTTGTCAATTCATTTAATGCTTCTACATTCCATTTCCTAACCCGCCACCTCGGCTTTATCATTTTGAAACGGACGCTTCACTTCATAAACACCAAATTGAGGTTAGAGTCCGCATCCACTCACGGGAAGCTGTGCGAATTTTCCCACAGTTCCTAAACCTGTACCTAACCAGAATATAATTTAAATGATACCGTTCTGAGTCACCTGGCATGTTCCATATATACCTAAGTCTTTTGTGGTGGTTAAGCCAAGTGATGGTGATGACTAACCCCTGTCTCCTGCAGAACTGAATTGCATTCTCCCCGCGTTCATTCCTCGTGACTAACACATTTTCCCCCACCTCGTCACCATCTATTCTTTCGCCTACCGTGGCATTCCAATTCCCCATCACTATCAAATGTTTCCCTGCAGGAACACACGCGATTATATCCTCTGAACTCATCGTACATCCTATCGACTTCTTCCTCCTTGTGGTTCCTCGGTGGCATGTATACCTGAACAATGACCAAGTTCGTCGGCTCTGCTTTAATATCTACGAGTAAAATTCTATCAGTTGCTTGCTCTATGTTGAATACGCTTCTTCCTATCCCCTTTATTTAATATTACGGCAACCCCTCGTTGGCTTTCGTCCCCGCCGCTGTATATTATTCTATAACTATCACGACAGTAACCCTTTCCATCCTTTTTTCTCAAGTCACATAATCCTATAATTTCTATACTCCCTCTTTCGATCAATCGCTTTATATTATCGAATTTTCCTCAACATTGTCCTTCTATTCCAAGTTCTTCTCTTTATCTTTTTTGTCAAGAAAGATCTTCTTTTTATGGCCGGCGGTGGTGGCGGAGTGACGCCCTCGCCTACCAACCGAGAGGTCGCGTGTTCGATTCCTGCCTGGGTGGATTTTCCTTTATTCAGGGCTTGGCTGTATGTAATTGTCTTTAATGTAATGTAAGGCTTAGGTGGAAGAAGGAACTATAAGTCTCAACCTCGCCCAATTAAGTCGATAAATAAATAATTAAAATAAGTAAATCATTCCCTCGGCTGATGGTTTTCCCTTCCCTTCGTGGAATGACCACCTTGAAGCCGTGGAAGCCTTGCCTCTCCCGCTGCCGGGCATGACACAACTGATTTGGCTGAGTCCAGTAGTTTCCGGGACTCGTATTCTCTAGTGTCCATCATTATATTTTTGGGAATGATAATTGAGGTGGTTTCCAGTTACCTTCCTCAATAGTGTTATTAACGTGACGCCATCACTCAATGGCCGCCACACTGGAGTGAGACGCTTTTGCAGCCGCCTTACTGAGGAACAGACGCTGCGTGGACTAATTTTCGTCTGGTCCCTAACCTTCGACCCATGGGTCGATGGTTCGACCCTACCAGGAACAATTTTCATTGCTCCCGGCTGCATATAGCTTGGGGAAATCGGAATGTAGGAGCATTTTTACCAAGTCAAGGTTGTAGTCTATTGGAGGGGAAAATGTATATTTTAAACTAAATATATTTCCTAGCAATAACATCAGCACCGGCCAAGCGAGATTTTTATTAAAGGCGTAAACCACACGGTTCATGAACATTTTGGAACATAGCTACTCATTTTCAATAACATAACCTTCTTCAAATCTGTTACATGAAATATGGGTTTGGCCATAGGTTCCCTTTTGTTCACCTAACATTGTATTTATGGTTACTAAAAACTTATTTCTTATTCTGGAATGATCTAAAAGGAAGGGTCTGCTTTGTTGGAATGTAGGTTATTTAATCGTTAATAGGTTTCGGTAACTTTCCAATAACTTTGTAGCATATGCATGATCAAATAGATGATGAATCATAATTATAATGGCTTTTTTTGATAAAATAGCCCATGGATTCTAATTGTTCACATTTTTGTCAAACGATAACTAAGACGTAATTTTGAAATTTTCTTTCTCATGTATTGAAATCTTTTTGCTTATGCATAATGTTATGTGAAATTTTACTAGTGCTTATTTTCTCGTTTTGCCCCAGTTGAATGCATTCTATTGCCATTTTTGAAAACTGTTTTGCGTAACGTGTTTGCAATGATGCTCAAATGACTGAAATTGTGGAACAATCGTTTTGATTTGTCGAACTCTAGTTTGTATGCATACTAGTACACTATGAAAAGCGGTGTGGCATTACGACCAGCAATGATTCTGTTCTGATTTGGATTTCTTTCTGCATCATATTTGCATTTAATCGGGTGTTTCATATTATTTCTTCTTATTATGCGACTATTGTGGAACTGTTTATATTGTTCTCTTCCCCTAGATTTATATTTCATTGGACTTAGGCCAGGAGTAGTGTAGACAGAGGGAAAATTATTCAGATAGCTCCGTGTAACAACACAGGTTGTAATGAGTTATTATAACTGGGGCATGCAAATTCCATCCGATGATGTCTGCATTTATTCAATTTTCTTTTCTGTATGCTATTCGTTGAAGTGCATTTCACACGTGTACAGATAATAAACCAAACCTTATTACGTGAAATATCCTACGCCTTAAACTATTACTTACATTTTTTATGGTTGTACTTGAACATTAAAGAAGACATTACTTTTTAGCTTGAAACATCTATTATTCTTTCTTTTGGAATAAAGTGATCAGTATGCCAGATCGAAAGCGATTCCAATAGGTGCACAGCTCGTATGTCTTTGCTTGGTGAGGTTGGGGTCCATACTCAAATCAGCGCCCGAATCTCTCTATTAATCACCCTTTTATGCATTACAAATCATCGGGGCGTGTTGCATCCAGATGGAGCTCGAAGCATTATTTTCCCTCGCCACTAAGTTGTGTAATAAATGGAAATTGTACCAATGAATCAAAAACAGAAGCTTATTAGCATTGATTTTGATCAGATTTACCTTTAGATTAATGCAGAACCCGGTGGATAGGAGTTTATTTAAAGGATAATGCCTTTTGGGGTGTAAAATATTTATCTCTAGCATTTATTTATTAGGTCTCCAACTTTTAATATTTATCGCTCCGAAAGGCATGTTGTTTTTATTCCGCTCGTTGTAATTGTAACGTTCTTTTTCCAAAATTTCTATTATTTTTCTTCTCTTTCAGGTGCGTATATTTATGCAGCCAAAGCGCAATTTTAACTGTGGTGGAGTGAGTATTTTTTTCATTTTTTTACCTTCAGAATTATGTCGAATATTCCTGTGTTCCCTATAGTATTAAATTCTTTATTAATCTTTTTCTTCCTGGTAAAAAGAACTTTAATTTATGATCATTCTAATATGTATCCATTAATGAATTTCTGTATAAAATTTCGTATTAGGCATTAAGCTCTTATAATTTCCTTTCCTGGTTGCACATAAATACCAAGATTGAAAGATATTAATTTGAAATAATTGATAAATATTTTACAAGGTTCTGAATTTGACCAAAATTTGTTTGTTTTACAATTCAATATTGGTTTGTCTGGGTGCGTATAGTAGGAAATTGTCTTTCATATGGCAATTTGGAATTCTGAATGCCATATTGCCCTCCATCGTTGGAAATAATATTTTTATATGGCGTATTAATATTTTATTAGCTGCTAAAACTATGGAATATAAATCGTAAAAAATGACTTAATGTTGAAATTCGGAAAATATAATACGAAAACTCAAAACGTATTGGTACGAGTATTTATTTAATTTCATTGCATTTAAATAGGCAAAACCATAAAAATAAATGAAAAAGTGTAATACTTCCAGGCTAATAGTGAATGTCTCATCAAGCATTTTAGAACATTCTCAGGAACCGCGAGAATTGACCTCGAGAATGATTCTACTTGTAGTCAGTACCATTAACCAGGTATCAGATCCAAGCTATGAGTCCAATGAGCGAACATCGTGATTTTGAAATTTTTGGAAAACATATGTCCTTAATAACACAGGCCAACAGTGGTTTTGGTGCCGGAGCTTTTAATGCTGATTTAAAGAACAATTGGGGTGCTGAATCCAATTATGACACTAGTTTTTTCCTATCAGCTATAGTTTTCAAGATATAGATATGTTGTTACTTACGTAAAAAAATCTTCTACATGATTAAAAGATGCATGAAGTAAATTCTTTTCATGCAGTCTTGATGCTAGTAGTTCGGATGCTTCCTTCGATAAGTTCAGTTCTCTAGCAAGATCGCTTAGTTCATCTTGATTAAATAGTTGAGGAATTGTTGATACCCCCTCGTAGTCACTGCAACTATCGTCAATGGAATGAGAAATGTTTTCAAGTAACTCAAATTCTTCCTTAGATATATCCGGTATCGTCTGAAATATTGGGATCGGTATTTCTTCTGAATGGGCTACCGGGCGTCTAGCTGAAGGCAAATCTGGATCTTTCCACTTGTGGCAATTTTTTTGATTAATTCCCGAAACATTTACTATGCAAAAATAACAGTCATCAATATGGTTCACAGGTTCTCTCCACACCATTGGCACACCAAATTTTAGACTTTTCCTTTGTCCTGTTGTCCATTGTTCAGTACATGTTTTACACACAAAATGCGGTGCCCATGTTTTATCTTGGTCACCAAGCTTAACACCAAAATATCCCAAGTATGCACGTTTCACAAAGTCTGTAATATTTTTCCTATTTTCTTTTACCATATATTCCCATGTATACTTATAGATTTATTTAACTTTGAAAATTTTTTTCCGGAATATATCAAATATTAAAACAACTAATCGTAAGATGTGCCATATCTAAAACAGTAGAGCTGTTAAATAAAAACGGATTTCATATTTGGATTCAGCTCTACAAATATAGTTAAAATCAGCACAAAGATTCCCGGCACCAAAAAAAAATTATTTGTGTAGGCCTGTGTAATCGATTCATTTGGTTCCTCTATCATAATGTAAAATCATTCTCTTTCAACTTAGTTAAAGAATTTTGTCCTTTGAATGTTTTGTTTTAACTTTCATTTAGTCTGTATAGCATATAATAGTGTAGTCACTTCGTAATGTCTAATTTGGTTTAAAGCTAAAGCTTATGAGAGTATTTCAAACACCTTGAAAGTTATGTTCTTTTCTTAAGATGTATATAAATATCGTTGAGGTAGTAAAGTTTCGGGGATTGAACCATGGAAAATGGAAATGTATTAATACAGTTAATTACATTTACTTTGGAAATGCATAAAGGTTTTATAATATCAGTATCTTTGAATCATATTATGTGGTTCTCTTAGATGTCATTAAATATCAATTTAGAATCAAAAATATAAGAGAGGGAAGTGCTCAACTTATAACTCTTCCATCGAGGTATCTCCTCAAAGCCCACCACCGGAGTAAAGCTACATAAGCAATTTGATTCAGGCTGTAATACGGGGTTATAAAATCATTTATCACCCATCACATATTTTTCCTTCTTTCGAACGCACAAGTGCGTTATTCCTACCAGCCATCCGCCATGGACCCTAAATAGGGTTTCCAGGACTACCCTACGGTCAAGGAATAAGTGATAACCTTATGATGTACGGATAACCAATATCTTGAAAGGGAAGCGACCTTTTGATGGCAATTTCTGATTGTTCCCATTCAAGGATTATTCTCTGGGAAATTGGCTTTCAAATAAAAGAGCCATAATTTCAAATGGCAGGCGGATATGGAGAAGAATTCCGGGGGAGCTATAAAAGGAAGGGGAAGAATTGGCAATGAGAAAGTTTGGGGAATGACGATCCAGGAGAAAAGATTGAAATGTAAGATCTCCATAAGGATAGTGTGGAGATAAGAAAAAATTTAGAGGATAAGCAAGAGGTATATTAGAACACAAAACTCAGGGCTTGGAAAAGGGATAGCAGTTAAATGCATTCATACCCTACAATATTCTCTGTATTCTCCAGAAGTGTGGCAATGGATATTCGTGGGACTTGATGTCGATCGCGTTATCGATATATACCACCGGTCAATGTTTTAAACATCTCTATCTGATCCTATTGCAACCTAACATCAGAGTGGAAAATAAGTATTCTTACATGTAAAATGGAAAAAAAATAGTGAACGAAAATGTCCTTTCATGTAAAAGCGAAGAACACGGGAGCTTCTGAATACGGGTGAACCATTTTTTGACCGATCATGTACAGACTCATAAAATATATCAGAGAAAGACCCTATGGAGTAGTGGGTTCCAATGTTCGTTTTCGCATTATTTCTTTCCGATAATTACATAAATGTACTTGAACCATCTCTTAAAAATTACGCCACAATAAACTATTTTTAATCAATTATTTTTTTTGTGAATGAATATTCTTCAAATCTTAAATAAATAATGTTAAGTAAATATTTTAAATGAAAGCATCAGCATATGCTTCAGCGTTTTGGTCTTAAACCATATGTATTTTGCCTATTTTGAATAGCCAATTACATTAGTATTCACGTATAAGCTCGTGTGAATTTAATGCTATCTTCAATTAATATATATAGTTTGAAATATTCATGCAAAAAAGTAGAATATACTCCGCTGATATTTACGATAAAACCGACAGTGAAGTTTTGGTTCAGTTTTATTTTGCCATCTTACTATATTTTTATACCTGTCTTGCTAATAACGGCTCTTGAAGAAAGATGAATAATTTGTAACAAAGGGCACCCAACAAAAGAGGAAAGCATTGATCCAAAGTAATATCTTTCTGGAAATTATTAACATTGTAAACATTAGATAATTGCCACCTTTACCTGAGAAGCGTTTGTTTTATAGAATAATTACATGATTGCAATAATAATGGAAATAATCGAAATTTCACGTTAATCTTATCTTCATTATAAAGATTTTCTCGTCATAAAGTAACACGTATCAAATCAATTAGTTCAGATTCTGAGTTCAATCTCAATCTGGCTATATCATTCTAATGTTACACTTCCCGAAAATAAGATAATCTTTCAATTTTTCCAAAACCGTTCACAACAAAGTTCTCAATGAAAAGAAACGTTATTATAAAAACCATGGAACCATGACCAACTCTATCACTTGAGTTAAAACCTGTTGCAGCTAGCGAGATGGGTATTCGTGAGTAGTTACATAGTTTCCCATTATCGGAAACGCCGGGATCTGAAAGGTTTTCCTTCAAGAGTGGGCATGGATATAATGAAGTAATTATCTGTTCAGTAATTGTCTTGATGCTCTTTTAATTTTTAAAGTGCCTAAAATTGCCATTTAAATGTGCAAATTTGTTCGTTTGTTTGCTTTTCCTTTTATTTATTAATTTATTTCCTCTTTAGGGTTTTAAAAACGATATTCAAGTTAAAATTATACTCAAAGAAAACATTTATGAAATCCAGATTTTAAAAAAATAATGTTGAGCTACTGGTGTAACTAATAAGCAAACTACTCTCTAAGCAAATAGACTACATTAAATATGGAAGCGTTGATTCAAGTGTGGTATGATAACATTAACTTTCAGAGTTTACATAAACAGGTGTGGAAACCTGAATAGATTATCTTAGCAAAAACTAAAAGCATACATAAACTTTTATATGAAGCATCGCTTAGTAAGTTTCAAAAATTTAATCACTGAAGAATGATAGTAGGTGTAGATTGGAGGCTTTTATAAAATGAGAATGGTGTAGAATGGTAAGAATGAAATGGTTGGAAAAGAAAACAAACAAGGAGGTGCTAAGTATGTTGAGAGAGGTGAGAGAATTGATGATGGAAATCCAAAGAATGCAGCAAAGATTGGTGCAGAGCATTTAGACTGACAATGGTCTGTTGAAACTGTGGTGATGGGAAGGGTGTTAGGTAAAAGAGGAATTGGTAGCAATAAGATAGGGATGTTGGAAGATATGAAAGGAGAAAGGAAGTATACGGAGTTGAAGAGGGGCTTGTGGTAGAGAGCATGTTGGGTTGTGCTTTGTTAGGATAGAAAATAAATTTATTTGGTAATTGTGTCCATCCAAAACCCGCCTTAAATTGTAGACTACCAAATGATAATAATATAGTTTCACACTTCAACCTCATCATTTATTTTATTTTCTGAGAGTAAGGATTTTTTAATATAAAAATGGTACCACTTTCACGTTTACAGTGACGCCCATATTCTTATCTTTCAATTTAGATTCCCTTGCATGATTTGTGCACAATTGGGGACCAGGAACTTGAAACTTTACCAAATTAGGTATTATTGTGGTAGTATTTCGCCTGTAAATGATGTATATGTATAATGAAAAAAACGTTTACATAACCTTTGTTAAGTGTCTTTGTTTAAGAAAACTTCTTGTATGGAGCATTTTAATGATGATTGCATTTTAAATCTTAAAAACTCATTAACGAAGTGATATCGGTAAAAATATCTGATATATTACAAAACATATTGATTCGCATATTCAGTAAGACATCTGAATTGCTGATAATTGCGTTAGTTTAAAGCTATTTTCGCATTAACTCACGTATACCGTCTTACCGAAAAGGGTAGGTTTCAAATCAATTGTTCATTTAGGCCATTAAATCGACTACTTAGAAGTGATTAAATCGGAGCACATTGTGTGGAATTACCAAGCGTGGGAGGACATAATAAATCATGGAACTGATGGGGAGTTCTTTTCGAAGGGGATCCATTATTTTGAAGATAATTTGATTTTCTTGAATTTTCCCTTACAAACTCTCACAAGGCTCGGAGGTATTGAATATTCTTTGAATTTGATTCCTTTTTTATGAAAGCAGCATTGATTCACTTCAGCATGATTATAGCGATTACAATTTTTCCCATCCCATTTCTCAATTTTTAAAATATAAATTTCATTTACTCCTCTAATGAATCTTATTTGAATTTCGTTAGCATTTTCCTTACAGAATGTTTTCTGTTATTATTTCTGCCTTGCTATTTTCTCTCTACCTACGAATAATTCCTTGACTTATACAAAAGGGTGCCTCTAAGAAAAAAAAATTGAAAATTGAAGGAGATTATATAAAATTCGTTTTCTACTCCTTTTCCCGGAAAGGTGAAGTGAAATAACTATGATTAACAAACTCGATGGAGAAGGTATTCACAATTTCCAAGAATCGTAGCGTCGCCAAAGTTGTTGGTGCTTGTAGTTTCTTCATTTTGACACGTTACGTTACGTTTAGTCCAAGCTACTTTAGAGACGGCAGGAAGAGTACGAAGATGCGGCCATAAAGAAAGGAAACTTTTTAATGTCTTCCCTTATCCTCCGTTAATTTCTATATAAATAGTATGTTATTTCTTATACTTCACAGCTCATAGAGATGTACTGTAAATAGGCAGATATAACTTTTTAAAGTCTCAGATCATGAAAGGTGCATCAAAAAAGTTTAGCTAGATCCTACGCGTTCACATTTCCTGCTTAATTTTCAAGCATTCGTTTGTGGAGGTACATTTAAACTCCTCTCGCTTGACCTTATAGCCAACTCTTACGAGGATAGCTTCCTTGTGCATCTCATTACTTACACGTGAGGACGAATTGCTTTTAACAAGGTCAGCTCAAAAGCCTGTAAAACTTAAGTCTGCTGAGCGGGTAAAATGAAGCTATAATGCACTCCTCCTGGCATGTTAAACGGAATTTACGGCTGTGTGAAAATCGTGCGATGGCTCTCGTGGAATTGAAAGAACGTGGGATTGACCAGCTTTGATATCACTGGGGAACTAAAGAGAAGTGAATTCCGGAAGGTACTTCCCTAGTGCTATTCATGGTTCATTTATGGTGAAGTAAGTACCTTCAGTAGTTTTCCAAAGCTAGTTCCACCACAAGAGTACGGCTCATCCGAGTGATTGGTGATATAGACTTTGATGTCTACCTATAGACATTTATAGATCTAGAGAGACATTTATAGAGAATAATTGACAGGATATTGGTAATACTACCAGCCTGATTTGCAACTCTTTCTCAATGTAAAGATATCACTATTCATCTCGTGTTATCAATCTTTGCGGAATCAGCGATTCCATATTTTTGCTTATTTATTGTTACTCTTTCTCAGTTTTACATTAACGTCAAAATATTTCATATTCACCTTTAAAACGTATTGACTCTTCACATTAACAATGTATTCGATTAACAATACTACTTGGCTGTCGAACGGACGATGTATGAAGTCAGTGGAACAACAAGGCAAAATACAGAAATGTCGATTTTATGACTATTATTAACTTCGGAAAAAAATACTTTTTTCTTCCACATATATGTTCCGCTTTCACAAAGCAAAGCCTTAAACCATTTTATTTACTATAAACAAAATGGACCCATATTGGGTATGATTAAATGATACATGGTGTGGCACCTAAAATATTAAAACTTGATTTGATTGTAAACCAAAATTTTGATTTCTTATGTACCATAGTGCGCGGAGACATGGTCATTGAAGCAGCTTAGATAGAATGGTTTTAAAATATGGGGGTAGAGGAGGATGGAAAAGGTGAAGTGAACCGAAAGGAAAACAAATGAGGAAGTGCTAGGGTATGGAGAGGGAGGAGAGGAGACGCAAACGGGGGAGGGGCAGAAATAGGATAGGGATATGTAGACGGAATGAAGGGAGGAAGGAAATATACGGAGATGAAGCGGGAATTTGTTGTAGAGTGTGATGTTGGGTTGTGTTTCGTTAAGAGAGACAATGGAAATATGTCCTCTTGAATTTCACAAACTACATAGATAATGGGTCTTGAATTTGCTATAATAAGCCAACCCAGAAGAAAACAGAATCAATGTTATGGTATTTCTTAAGAAACTAATTTTTTCCATTGATTTTTTTCTGTGTTTAATTGAAAACATTTAAGAATTTACTTGTTGTTTACCATAAACAATCCTAAATATTTAAATCGGTTGACTCTTAGTTTACGAAATTGTATTTATCTCTCCTGGTTTAAGAGTTTTATGTTAAACAAATTTTTTAATGGTTTCAGTTCGTCTAGCCGTCTCCCTTAGTGACATGCTGTGTGAGATGACGTTGTGTTCCTCGAAAATTCATTAACATGACTACTAGTTTGAGCTCAATTATTTTATAAGTCTTGGTTTAATATTTGGAAGTTATAGACATTTTCGGACGTTTACTTATGGAAAAATGGCACTTCATAGCTTCTACATTTTGGTAATTGGAAGTGATTTCATTTACTACAAGTTTATGAACACCCCCTTTTTGAGAACTGTGTTAATCTTGATTGGATTCATTTTATTTAAAAGATCTGTAAATTCCATGTTTTTAAGAATTTTTTGCATTTATGAAACCAATGATCATCAGTTTTCTTCTATCCTGAAGGGTGAGAGATGAGATTATATTAGCAACATTCCCATCCCCATTGCTCTTGAGGCACTTCTTCTCGTATGAGTAAGTACTCGAGTTAACCCGAAATATGGACTACTCTAAAATACGGCGTAGCTGTATTTCCTGCAGTGATATTTTGCTCTAATTCCTGAAAAATATTACAATGTACAGCAGTTATATCACGACTTCACTTTACATTTTACATCTGGTAGTCTTGTATATTGAAATTATATTCTCAACAACACATAAATTCAGAATATACAAGATGAGAATGCCCAAACTCTCCCGTTTATGATTCATTCATACAAATTATGCGGATAATGTGATACTCTGACCGAAGAGATAAACATATTTTCTATTTGCACATACAATTTTATATCGCACGTACATTATTTTTTAATTCTTCGAGCATCAATCTGAGTTGCTATTCTGTGGGTTTTTGAGGTTTATTTTGTTGAAAATGACTTTCTGATGAATATTGTTCAAATAATTGAATTAACATTAGAAGTAATCTTTCATTTACCTACTTTAAGGTACTTACCTATTTTACTGCGTCCCTCGTTCCTGTGTTCGTTCTTGATTTAAAATTTTCGTTTTTTTCAATGCAAATCAATATTATTCTAATATTTGGCTTATCAATTCGGTTATCCCATTAAGAGGTTGACTATGTTGACTTCCTCGTTTCTCATTGTATTATAATGGTAATACTCTTCTCAAGGTCCTCCAATATACTTCCTCATTTTTTGGTTTATTTTTCTTCGCTTAAAATGGCTAATGTATCCGTTGATTTCATCCTTGAATTTCTTTAGTTCTGAAATTTCTCAGTCTAATTCAAATATTTGTATATCTGAGCTCACTATTATGACTGTCTTCTTGTCCTCATTTTTAATTAGACCATCTTTCGGTGTTTGAGTCCTTGTCACAGTTCCCTAGTTGACCCGTTTTATATCTTTACAATATCGTCATCATTTTTTAACATGCTCTCTTCCACATCTCTGCTGTTGTATCATTTCATTTTTCTTATGCAAAACACTCTTCAATTGCTTGTTGTTGTTTTAGTGGCGGCCTTATTCATGTCTGAATTAATTTATACGAGCAGTGTCTTAACCTTTTTACAGGGTTTTCCTTTCTTAATTTATTGTTATTGTATGACCTTCTTTGTTTACTACTATCTCTAATTAATATTGCTATCCATGGCCATCTGGAATCACCACTTCACCATTCTGATGCTTTAGTGGATTATCATTTCAGAATATCACTTTTTCTCCTGTGCTGTTCCTTTTTCTTAGTTCTAGTTTTAATTTGATTATCGTGGCGTATCATTAATATTTCGTAGTGCTTTGGAATTTATCAATATTAATCTATTTGTCCATAGAACTCTTATACTGCTTTAGTGATTTCTGTAACCTAGTCATTCTAGGATGTAGGTAGTATGATGTTTGTCTTTTCTTTGACAGTTTCATCCAACTTATCTATTATTATGCATCCCTCACGAAAATAGAGACATTTCACCTAAGAAATTTGGGTTACTTTCTTAAAAAATATAATCCTTCCTCTGTAAAGATGACCCGATGGATAAGAGGGCTAAATTGCACAAAAATGTATCTAATTAAGCGTTTAAAAAATATTCATCAATATCAAGCTGCAATTTTAACAGCACTCTTACAACCCTGCCTCTCATTCATAAGAAATTATTACGGAAAGCATACAAAAAAGAACATGGTCCACACTTCTTATCTCTATATTTGATTGAAAAACTCTGTTAAGTAATATTTTTTTAAATAATATTCAGAAGATTTTATGTGTAAAATAGTAGACTTAAAACCACACCTTTTACCCTTTTCCTCAGCGTTATCCACGGGAGCTTTGAGTAACTTTCATTTGAGTAACTTTCAGTATTAGTTGCACATTATGTTGCCATTTACATTTGGACAGTCTTTTTTATTTTAACAAACTGTAATTTTGATCATTTCTATTTTTTATAGCGCTTAAAATAATGATCCCCTTTTGGAAATTAACCTCTCATTGCCTTTTGTCAATGCCCGTTTTACCGTGAGGTAATTAACCCCAGTGATTTCTACCTGGAACGGATGCCCTGCTTTGCGGTATGATGAAAGAGATTTTTATTTTCGACCCGGGGATGCATAATGACTCATTTATGCATGCCTTGCTGAGTGATGGATATAATAATGCGTAAAGACATCGCTGGTAAAGAACCCAGTCATCGAAATACCATCTTTGGCTTTAATAATCAAAGAGAAAGCTGACATCATGACTTGGGTTATTTTTTTTCCCTGAGAGGACGATAATTCACTGCCGTCAAGTAATCCTGTTTCATTCTTGAAAAATGCATATGGGCGTTTTCTTTCCTTCTAGTTTTTCGAAGCCTTTCCATTTTTCATGTCTTCCATTGAATGTGTTCACCTATCTTTGAAGTTTTTCTTGACCTAGTTCATAGTAGTAGGGACATAGGAAGGAGGATCGCGTCAGCTAAAGTATCTTTTGCTTAGAGGAGAGAGTTAATGATGGGGAAGTTAAGTAATGATGTTTGAACAAAATTAGCTAAAAGTTTGATATGGAGTGCAGTTTTGTACGACACGGAACCACGGACGTTGAGGGAAAATTTTGGCGTGGATTAGAAGCTTACCATAGGAGATCTATTAGTGGAGAGTATTAGAATAAATAAAATAGATGGAAAATCAAACAAAATATTTAGTATTAGGAATAGTGAGGGAGGAGAAAGGATTGTTGGGAAAAATCCAAAGGAAGTTGGAAAGATGGATACCGAGCATTATGATTGATGCTTGATTGCGGTAGACTGAGAAAAAGGAGAACGTTAGGTAAGGGAAGGGGCAGGAAAAGAATTTGCCTGTTGAACAGAATGAAAGGAAGCAGAATTATGGAAGTAAAATATGAATGCTTGACGATAATTTTATAGTTTTAAGGGGGTTAGGTTGTGTCCTGTAACGCAAGGCTTAGAAATTTAGCCGCAGTTATTCTGTGGCCATCGAGAGCATACCTTAAAAGATTGACTGTCTTATGATGATATGAATTTGAAACTCACAACTTAATTCCCATTCAAGCACAAAATTGTTGGAATTACTCTATTTCTCTTAGAGTAACGGCGCCATCAATAATTGTGTCTGAGCATAATATTGTGTAGGTATGGTTGAATTTTCCTACCACCTCCCTTGATGCCGGCCCATTAATTCTGTATTTGGTTAAGTGTACTAAATACTATTACAGAATTTTTCTTCTTAGTCTGGAATTATCTAATTGTGATAAGTACTTATTTTATTTGATTTAATCTTGTGGCTTCTACGCCTCGCATAGAGTTACCTAAAATAAGATTATAATCGCTCCATCAATTACTGTATGCTGATTTTAATAGGTCTACTTATTAAATAAGGTGTAAATTATTTACATGCGTCTTAGTCTGGTAAGGTGTTACCTTTCGCGAAGTATAGCGGCGCGTAATTCATTCGAAGCAATTTCGCACCCAATTATATTATGAGTTACATTCGGTCAGATTCGGTCAAAAATGGTTATTTCAGGTTCTTGATTTCAGTATTTTTGGTTCAGCCTACTAATCTAATTTTTTTGAGCTTGCTCTAAGGACAATGAATAAACAAAGGTTTTCCATTTTCCTTTCTCCTGAAACAAAGTAAAAACTCTCGTAAAAAGGAAAATTAAATGAACCAATCTTATGGTGAAACAGTCATTTTAGAAGAATCATCAAATCAAATTTATTGAATTCGGATTTGCGTCCCTAGAAATAACAAAGAGGCTTTACCCACCCAATTTTGGTGCACGGGATTTCTTACGATCGACTCTTCTGTTGTTGTCTTTCCTTGCATTATCCTTCGACCGTAGTGTAATCCCGCCGCAGACTAATGTCACTGATTTAAATACATATTCCGTCTTATCTCATTTATCTGTTACGACCTATTGAAAGGCACTGTGATGTTCAGTGATCCATTGCGAGTTTATGAATAGATTCATTTCCATAATCCCCAATTGTATTAAATTGCCATTTACTTTAAGATCACCTCAAAGCTCATTGTGAGGACATTTTAAAGGTGCGCTGTCCGGACCAATGGCAACTATTAATCTAATACAGATAATGAATAAGTGAAAAATTTTGATTGTTTTGTTTACGAATTTATTAAGCTAAATCTTTCCCTTGGATTTGTAGTACTTTGATTTGATGTCAGGATTGTCATTAATTGCCCGCAGCTGTAAGGTCCGTTATACATAACATATGACTTTAGATGAAGGAAAGCTATTAAACACAGTTCAAGGATGTTAAATAGGATTAAACATTGAATACATGAAAGTTTTTTAAAAGGTCGTTAGTTTCGTTTTAAAGAATTTTTTAAGTGTATACCTTCTCTTCTTTTCATCTTATGATATTCACCTATTTTACTACTATACTTAATTAGTTGCTTCTTATAATTCCTGGAGATATAATTTGAAACCTGTGGTTTTGTGAAGTATTATTATTTAAAAATATATACTACAACTCTCTTTTGAATTTCAGTTTAATGGGTTCACAACAAGCATAGGTCCCTTTTCATTAAATATTTTCTTTACTAGTTTATTCTATCATTTGGCGATTTAACGTTTTGAGAAACTTAGTTTATTTTTTATGGAATTTTATTGTTTGTGCCTTATTATGAAACATTAAAATGGTCATTATTTTCGTCAACTTTTACATCTACATAAACCCCGCAAGACTGTGTGACTGAGAGTATTAGGGCATTCGATGAAATATGTATTAACTAACATAGAAAAATAGTCGCGCACATGCACACATATTGTCAATATACATATTGCAATAACTGTTGTCTTTGGCTTGATCATTTAATTTTTGTCTTTAACCGAATTTTTTCGGGAACTTGGGTTCGATGTTGTCATGACTGCGTCTTGTGGAAGATAGGAACAAGTGGTTGAATGTCTGCGATGGTGTCTATCTCTTTTATTTAATCCCGGTGATGGAATCGGTGATGTTCTCTACAATTTGGGACCACTGCGATTCCCTCGACGTCGAGACAAATTTCAGTCGACATGTACCTCAGTAGTCGTGTACCTTTTTCAGCGCAAACATTACTTTTAATATCTTATATTTTACGCAGAATGTTGAAAAAGTGATAGTTTTTCTACTCCTCAAATGGGATTTGGAATTATCAAATTTGAGCATTTTTCCTCTTTTAATTAATATGTGATAAATACCTTGGTTGTGGAGTTAGTCAAAAATCAGTATTTAGTAAAAACAAAAATGCCTCTTTTTCTGTAAGAATTGCATGATTTTTTTCCGGAAATCTTAATGAACACCGTATTTCATTTTATGCATTCAATAACGTAGGTTCTTAAATCAATCATCCATAATCATAGCATGCGTATTAAATTTAAGATTTCATCGTCTCCATATAATAGAGAGTTAAGTGATAACCCACCCTATATAATGAGCGTATATAAATATTAGAAGTCCGTATCGACATAATTTTTAAGTATTCTATCCTCCGTAAGTTGCTTCAGTTTTTTCTTGACAATTTTTATTCCGTTGCTAATGTTACCCTTTTACAAATTCTAATTTGTTTCCTAGATGTACTGTTTATTTCCTCAATAATTCTTTGATTAGGAGAAAGGAAAAACCGAGCGCTAAAACTTATTCTCTCATCTGCTTTTCCGTTCCTTGCTGGAAGAATGTAGCCGCGCTTCAATCCTTAGCAGCTCTTCCCTCCGGGGCGAGTCGTGCGGCTAAAATATCGCCCTTGTCGGGGGTCTCGCAGTATGGATGCAAAGAGGAAGAAGCATGTGCCTCACTCCGTTTCCCGTCTTCTCTCCCCAACCCATTTCTCCTCGGTTCCCCCTATCCCTAAGGGGAAAGTACTGCTAATTTGTGTGCGCTTGTGCGGCGAGCGCTTCTGGTTCCTCCTTAGTTCGGGGTGGTATTTGTCGTTTGTCACCACGGCAAGCGTGGATTTGGCCCTCAGCGGTAAGGTTCGCAAGGAGACAAGGAGGGAGCGCTCTGATCTTGGCGGATGATTCTTGACGGGGTGAGAGGGGATACTACGGAGTTGAGGGGAGGATTAAGACTGTGAACCAGAAGGGAAGAAAGCCATTAAAGATGCCGCCGCCGACTGCCGGCCAGGTGGCTCTGCTCTTTGTTTCCTGAATAACCCTCTCCCTAACCCACCTCCATTCCCGAGTGCCTGTCTACATGTTCCGCGGTGCATTTTTATACAAAAAATAGGTCTTCTCATTTTGGAATCGTGGTTAACCAAATGTAGCATGTTTGCCACCCAGTCGCAAGATATTTGGGGAAGAAAGTTTTAACAGTGGGTAATTAATTCAATGTTGTGGGAAAAATTTCGTGCAGGAACATTGTGTACGATTTAGAATGTGACACACGAAGTACATTATTGAACAAATTTAGGAATTTTTATGGTCGTCGTCATTGGAAGTCTTTATAATGTTGATATTTGGTACAGTTATTAATATTGTATGCACACAAACCTTTGAAAAGTTTAACGAACGATGAAATGAGCGATTTTCAATGCAATAGTTTGAAAATAGTAAACAATTTGAAAAAATGTTTTTACTTTTATGATTCCAGCTTGGTTTGTTTCTTGAAGGTATCCAAGAGGTAGTCTATTCACATTTGTTAATGGTTTCAATTTAATTTTGATTTGTCTTTATTCATTCATTAACGAACTATTAGTAAAACAATCAACACGGTTTCCGAAAAGGTAGATCCTGCAAGACATTATTTGCTCTTTTTGTTCATCATTTTCTTATTTCGGGAGAGAACAATGTTCCAGTGGACGGCATTTTCTCTAGATTTTAAGATAGCCTTCGACAAAGTATTTCATAGTAAACTACTCGCAAAACTAGAAGCGTATAGCATAGAAAAACTATCCTGCGTTGGATTAAAGACTTTTTAGATAGTAGGGTACAAAGAGTGGTGATAGATGGAGTTAGCTCAAATACAGTACAAGTTATTCCTTCCTTTAAGGTACTCCCCAGGGAAGTGTTATCGGACCTCTTTTATTCCTACTTTACGTTAATGACACTTACTCCGTGGTTGCTGGTAAGATACGTTTATTTGCCGAAGATGCAGTGGTTTACCGTGATATCCGTGATCTTGAGGACCCATCAGCTTTTTCCAATGATTTTAATGTTATACAACGCTGATGCGACACTGGGGAATTAGAATTAAACTTAAAAATGTCCGTAGTGATAACTTTTTGGAAAAATAGCGATCCCCTGCCGAACGCCTACTGCATCGGAAACACCGAAATGGAATGTGTAGGCTCAATGAAATACCTAGCCGTTACCCTGACTTACGATCTCTCCTGGGTGAAACACACACCAGAAATATGTGGAAAAGCTAAAAAAATTAGGATATTAGAAGGGTACCAGGTAAATATGATGAAAATATCCAAGAGGAATATTATCTGTCGCTGCTTATGCATCATTTCGAATATACTGCAGGTATAAGGGATACTCACAAAGTTGGATTGGTTGGCGAATTGGACCGCGTGCAGAGTAGAGGAGCTAGATTTGAAGAACGTTGTTATGATAACCTTAGTAGGATTAACCTTATTAGTAGATTAACTTTAGTAGTCCAAGATATTAGAGTAGCTAGGCCGGGAATTACTCACAGAGCGAAGTTTAAATTACAGATTGAAGCTCTTGCACAAATTGGAAGGAGGTCTCTTTAACAGTGATGTTGAAAATATATTATTATCCTCATCGTACTACGGTAGGAGAGATAATTATTATAAAATTAGAGAGATTAAGTGTAGAACAAGCATGTAAGTAGAAAGAAGTTGACAGAGTATGCGATCGGTTGGAAGACATTATTGCGAGCATTTCTAGAAGGAAATATTTTATAGTAATGGGGATTTAACCACAACGGTGGGCGAGGGAAAAGTTGGGTGTGAAGTAATGAATTACGGTGTAGGAACATGGAACGGCCACGGGGTTAAAGCAATAGATTTATGCGGAATATAGGGCTTGATCATAGCAAACAATTGATTTTCCACCAAAATTGGCCTAAGAATTAATGAAAAATTTGCGGGTATTCAGGAAAATTCGGTTACCATATTATGCCTAGACAGAAATGTAGAATCAGCTTGAATAATACGCTCTGAATCTAAACTGAATCTTTTTCTTGAGAGCGGAAAGTGATTCAGATTATAATTTAGGGGATTGTCAGATCCAAGATGTTAAAATAGGAGTACGGGTGAACAACTGGACTGTGGAGGAATTAACCCGTAATTAAGAAAAGGTGATCAGCATGCTGTACAGATGTGATGAAGACAAAGAGAAAAGCATAGAAAGGAAAGATGGCAACCGGTCTAAAAAGATGCTTCCTTGATCAAAAAGTTCCCGGAATTTATTCAGAAAATTAAAAATGCAAGTTTATTCATCTAAATCTATATTGTCCCCTTCAAAGTAATCCCCATCGACTGCAACACACTTATGCCAACGCTTGATCCAATCCTCGAAACATTTTTTATATTCGGTTTTCGGTATGTCCATCAGTGCTTCCTGCGATTTTTCCATTACTTCCTCTCGGCTGCTAAAACGCGTTCCCCGTAATGGTTTTTTAACTCGATTGAACAGAAAGAAGTCACAGGGAGCCAAATCAGGTGAATTCGGTGGCTGTTGGATGGTATTTGTTACATTTTTCGTCAAAAAATTACGAATAATGATAGCACTGTGCGACGGTGCGTTACCATGGTGCAAAATCCGCGAGTTTTCTGCCCACATTTCTGGTCTCTTTCGGCGAATTGCTTCACGCAAACGTCTCATAACGCCTAAATAATACTCTTTGTTTACTGTCTGGCCTTCTGGCAAAAATTCATGATGAACTACACCGTTGTAATCCATGAAAACCGTCAGCATTGCCTTCTTTTTTGACTGAAAACGACGTGGTTTTTTTGGTCTCGGCTCATTTGGCGAACGCCATTCACTTGCCTGATGTCTGGATTGCGTGTCGTACTCATAAACCAATGTCTCGTCTCCAGTAATGATCCTTTTGATGAATGTGGGATCGGATTCAGCCTCGCAAATCACGTCTTTTGCGACGTCAACACGGTCTCTTTTTTGCATGAAATTGAGGTCTTTTGGCACCAACTTTGCTGCTACACGACAGAAACCCAAATCATTAACCACAATATCTTAGTCAATGTCCATAGGCAATGTTCAAGTCCTCCGCTATTTCTCTGATGGTTAATTTGCGGTTATTGACCAACATTTCTTTTACTTTATCAATTTTTTCACCGACTTTCGATGTCGATGGTCTGCCACTGCGTTCATCATCTTCGATTGACTCAAGACCACTTCTGAACCGCTCGTGCCACTGGTAAACGACCGTTTTTTTTAGAGAATCGTTGCCGAAACACTTTTCCAACATTTCCAACGTCCGTGCGCCACTAAATCCGTTTTTTACGCAAAATTTAATACAAGTTCGTTGTTGCAAATTTAAATCCATTTCTGCAATTGTAAAAAATCGCCAACACACACAGAGATAGATGTACTCTTGGCTACGTAACTTTTGCAAATGTCAAGTTGTGACACTAAGATTTAAAGGGAATATCAACAACAGATGTACCAATTTAACAAAAAAACAGAACTCAAATCGGAACGATGGGAGCGCCACACGGTGGTTATTCCGGGAACTTTTTGATCAAGGTAGTATATCTTAAGCGGTGAATGAAAATGTAGGAACATTCAAATGGATAATAACGAAAAAATGTAGTACCTACGAATTAATAGGACAGTTTAGGTAAGAAAACGGAAGAATATAAATAAAGAGATAGGCAGAAGAAAATACAAAGAGATAAATATTTAACTGAGATAATTAAGCTGATTTAATTTATATTATTGTTTTATGGAGAAGATTGAAAAGAATTTAAGATATGGATAATGGAATGGCGCTAAGGATAATGGAAACGGGAATGTAGCTTTACGGGAATGGACTTCATGGATTCCGCAGTAAAATGTTCATTCAGTACGTTTTGTGATGTACATAAAATCAAAATTAAAATACTTCATCTAAATAGTGGTCAAGCTTACGAGAACAAGTTTTAGCTCTGATGTAGCATTCTCTCCCTTCTACTATCTTAGTTTTATTGTTTCAGCTATCTCTTGCACCAATCCTTTTGTTGATTTAGCTAAGGTTGTCACTCGTAAATTTTTGCTCGATGGTATACGCATATGAATAGTTTACCACACTATCTATGGAACAGTTTAAAAAGAGTTATAAGACTTAGATTTAAGTTTATTTACCCGACAACTGAATGAAAGTAGCCTTTGATTGACTTTCGAAAGTGTTCAGAGGTAATTATATCTGAAATGTATTATAAACCAACCTTGAGCAGGAAGAAGACGTAATGCATATTTACAAGAAATTATATTTTTGTGTTTTTGGCTGATTAAAAATGCCAAAAGGCAGGATAAAAGCTCATTGAATTGTTTATTTTTTCACTGGAAACCCGACAGTTGGCTGGTTTATTCTTCTCATCTCAGCATCTCGGACCCGCCCGATATCTGAAAGTAGTCCGACGAGAAATATCCAACACTATTTCTCTATTTCAAATTTTGTCATTTACGTTCCAGGCTTTCCAAACTAATGAAAATGGGAGAAATGGGATAAATCGTGAAAATTCTTTTAATTAAAGAAATGATGAACGGATAATAATTTAAAAAATATAAATGGAGATGTCATTAGCGAAAATTATACATAGAAATATGACCTTCAGATTTGTCTAACTTATACCGATGTACTTCCGGGTAGCCAAAACAAAATAACCAACATTTTCAGGATCCTCATACTTTTAAATTTACTGCAACATCATAGAATTTGGACCTTTCTCAAGTATGAAAATCCCATGTAAATATTTCGGGAAATCAATGTATTCTGTAAATATCACTCCGCTACGTTAAACTTTTGTAATTTGTTCCTTTTGTCTATCTTACGTCTTGACTTCGCGGTGAGCCACGGTCAGCATCGCGCTTTAGAAAACTAGCACTCACTCCACTTCACTCCTCCACCCACAAGCCGCCGCGCTACCTTTTATCCACGAGTCTTTTGTTGCTCATTGTTAGCTTCTCCTTGTTCCTTTCTCCCACCCTGGTGCTACTTTCCAACCGCTCACGGCAACAAATTCCCGAAGGTAGCCTCAACAATGATTCCCTTGATTCCCTCTGCGTGCCGCATTCTTATTTTAAACAGGTTTCTGCCGTTTGCGCCCATTCTTCTTCCCTTCCGCCAAACATGTGTTTGTAATGTGCTCGCGGGCGTAAAAGCAAACATTACCCGTGAGCGGATAGGGATAAAGGATAAACACGCACGAAAAATAACCTCAGGGTTCGCGAGAGAGACGTGTGCTCTGAAGAGAACGAGTCATAAATTCTTCCAAGAATATTGACGTTTCATAAGAGCCGAGCCATTCGGGAGACTGCGTAGCAACTTCTTCGCTCCAAGAGGGGAAGTAAAATACGCCAAAGTCTTTTCACGTCCTTCAAAAACTTTCAAAGACTTAATCGATCAAGTCGATTTACCAACAATGCTCCCAACGCGAGCTATGAAACCGCAAAATATCCTCGTCCCTGGAGGGTTTTCGGCATTCCATTGCTGTGCAAACGGGATCACAGCTAAATCCCTTTTCCAAAAACCAGGACGCTGTACGGGCGAAGCGATAAGAAGTAGTGAGTTGAGACTACTTTGTGAAGTTGAGGGGGTGGGACCCTTATGTGATGGATGGAGTGTGAAACTTGACTAATGTCTCTGGCCGTATTAAGCTGCTTACCTCTTCCAACTGAGAATACATTATCCATTTGCTAGCTTGGATGGGCACAGGTACTAAACCAAAAGCGTCTTCGGTCATTTGACGTGGTGGGTTGTTTTTGTCATCGGAATGCTCAGTTTTTTCACATACAAGCTCTTTTAATCTGTCGAGTATAGAGTGACATCAGGGATTATTTTTAGTTTCACTTATTTTTCCAATTCGATATCACATCTTTGAGTTTAAATTGAATTTTTTATCAATGCAACAATTTCAGAGGGTAAAAATCATCCGCATTGACCGGGATTCGAACCCGGATCCCTCGAAGTTCGGCCGAGTGCTTTAGTCAGTTAAGCTATCGAGACGTTCCAAAATTGAGGGATCCGCGTTCGAATCCCGGTCAAGGCGGATGATTTTTACACTCTGAAATTGTTGCATTGAAATGCATATTCGCGGATTACTCTGTTAAAAGCTACTGTTGCGGCATCTCCCGCAGTTTCTTGAAATCTGAATGTTTCATATTAAATATAAATCATTAAATATTCGCTATGTGAACGACAGGTAAATAATAAGAAAAATAACAGAAAAATATTATAAAGATTAAAAAACCCATGAACACAATAATCAACCAGAAAGTCGGTTTTGTAGGTGATGATAGAGTTCACCCGGTACTAAGCCCGACGGCGTGGGAAAAATCACACAACAGGGTAGGAGGGCCGGTTCCTTTCCCTATGCTGGTAATGGTTTCCCAGGTAGATCTGGTACCCAAAAAATTACATAGGTGGAGCTGCAGGAGCCCAGAGAATCTTCCCCGGAAATCGAGCCCAGTCCCTCCAGTCAGTAGTCTAACGCTGTACCCCTGGACTACCGCCACCCACATTATAAATAATTAAATACACACACATGCCACAATAATAAACTTCTCTTGGAAAAAATTCATTTTTCACATTAGCTTTCTTAGAGTTATGGCATCCATTTGTTACATTTGAACATATAAAAATGGGATTTACGTTTATCAAGGTTATCGAGAAAAAATAAGGTGTGAAAACATGAATTAGCGAGTATTCATTATGTAATCAGTAGAGTAGGAGACCCATATTCCCCGCTTGTATTAAAACAACATTTAATAAGATACAAGTAATGTATAGAAACTGAAGGTATTGAGATTTTACAGATAAAAGAAACCTAATCTAAGATAAAAAGAATGACAAAGCGGGTCAACTATTTGGGAACTCTTTTGGATACCAGTAGGCAGAGGTGGGTACATTTAAATAATGCATTAAAAAACTTTACAAAACAGGCGGAATATGATGACAGACTCCTTAAGGGACGGTATGAAAAAAATATTCGTGAGAACCTAAATGTGTAGCATAATCCCATATAGTTCAGTCTTGGTTGTTAAGATAGGACAAATAACATTAGAGGGCCTTTAAATGTGGATGTGAGGAAAAATGTGAAGGCAAAATATGTGAAAAGGAAAAGAAAATGATGTTCAGCATGGATGTTAGGGGAATAGAGGCAGCGGTTTGAAGAAATTTGAAGGTGAAACAGGTGGATGCAGGAGACATTGAGAGGCGATGCTAACAGTGGTATAAGAGAGGAGACTTCGATGAAAGCGAGGTAGCAGGAGGATTAGAATTGGAATTTTGGATGATATAAATAGAGTTAGAAGGTATTAAGGGATAAAAAAATGAGTAAAACAATAGTACTGCTAAAAGGATTTTTCCTATCCTGTTAGCTAAGGCTAAGGAGTGCAGCTATGTATAGTTCAACGATGTATGGTAACCTATCTTAGATCCCACAGAAAATTTATTTCGATACGACCCGAGTTTCGACGTTCAAAGTCATCGTCAGGTGATTCCTTCCAATATGAATCGATTCCATTTCATTCCAAGTTACACCTGAAACCATCAATTATATCAATCACTCAATTATTCTTTGAAAAGGTTAATTTGCATATCAGCACTTGTTTTCTTGCGTGAAAATAACAAATTTGATTAGGTTTCCCAAAACGTATACTATATTTTGGAGGTTTTTAAGAAAATTTGAGTGCCGTAATCGACAGAAAACAATTAAAACGAGTGGAAATTAAATCTGTTTTTCCCGTTTCTTGAAAATTTCTTTTCTTTTTAATTAAATAATGATTGACGTAATGAATAGTAAGGACTAAATTTAAGAAAAACAAATTCTATCAAATATTCATAAGTGGTTTATATGAACCACAAGCGGCTTTTTCTCTGGAAAAAACTTCTCTTGGAATATAAAGTTCTGCAGGAATGGAAAATAGCTCAGGTCATTCCAATGTATACTAGCGTAAATAAATTACGTAGCGGAAATAACGGAAAGTCAATTAAAATCATCACACGGAACTGTTGTTATTTGTGTTATTGTTACTTCATAACATTTAATATTTATTGCGGACTATTTTTAAAAAGGTCAACATGTTTTCCGAAGAGGTTCTTACAACTGCATTTACGACACTGTTAAATCGGGGCATCTAAAAGAAGACTTGGAAGATGATGTAACTTAAATTTTTAAAACCCATTCAAACTGTTAGCGGTCCTAATTAACATCTGCTTTATACAAAAAGTCGTGCGAATATTCATCCCAAATCAATTCGTATTTGAAGCGCATTTCCCCGGGGACAATCATTATAGGCACTTGCATATATATTTACCTTGAATTGATCTTAACCTTTAGTAATAAACCGGCAATAGGTTATGTTTGTTGGTGCAATCTTTAAGATACTTGAATGTCTCTCTAGGACTTTCCCATACGACGTTATAGAGTCTTCCACAGCAATGCAATATCTTAAAAATATCAATTTTATTCCAGTTGAAAAATACTGAATATTTCACATTTCTTGAATATTTGCCGTGTCATTATGTTTGGCGTTGACACTAAGAAAATATTACTCCCCAAATTATATTTACAGATCAGACTTCCAGGGCAAATAATACGAATAAACTAAACTTATGACAGACCTAAGTAATCGCTTTCTGGGCATGATACGCAATCCTAACATATTAAACCAGACCACCCCTGCATTTTAGACTCGGGAAGCAGTATTTGGAGATTATTGCATGATGTATGCATCCATGTGAGATCATGTTTATGTTCGTATATAAATGTGAAAATATATATTAATATTAATACGTATGTGCACATTTCTGTATTCAGCTAATGCCCTGGCACTCTCAGCCACGCGCCCTAGCGATGATTTGCGTAGATGTTAATGTCAAACCTACGATGCCAGTTTCAAAAAACGTGTAGCATTAAAAAAATTTAATTAAGCCAGTGACATGGTGATAGTGAACAACAATTATTTTTTTGAACCACGATTAGATTTAGTATTATTTTTAAGCTAATTTTCTGTTAATTCTTTAAAAATCCAGTCTTAAGTTGGATGTCTTCGCTTCCGTATAAGTTTCTAGGTAAACCTCGGGACTCGTTGGTTGCATTGAATGCTCAATGGATCTATAATATTGTAGACAAGATGAGTAAAATTGGCTGGATGGAAGGAGGATCCGGGCTGGAAAATAAAGAAAAGAGAATAAAGGGGTTCCCTTTTGAGGCCATCTCCTTCTGACGCATTAAAGGTCTCGTCTTTGAAATGAAAGGACCTTTTCTGGTCATGGTCACATTCCTCTACAACAACCGCATCAGGAAGCCCCCACTCCACAGCATCCCCACCTCGCATACACGTCCACCGATCGACCTTCTTGACGCTCCACTCAAGAGCTTCGATGTGGTATGAGGCGGGTGTGTGTGTGTGTGATGATTGGAGAAGAAAAGGACTTAGGAGCGGGAGAGGTTGGACCTGGATAGCTGAATTCATTCCAGTGGTTGCATGGCGGAGGGAGTCTTTAAAGACCCAATAACCACAGAAATTGGGTCATTATTATCCTTGGAGGGTTATTGTCCTTTCATTTATAGGCCGCAAACCTCGGGTTAAAAATAAAACCTACGCTATATCTTAACAAAATACATCTTTTCCCACCGCTCCCTATCGCTCAAAAGTTGAAATTTGTGTTGAGAGAGGAAAAAAGTGGAATTCCACGGCGTTTTCCAGTTTTTCTGATGTAGGGAGTGAATAAGTTTTTCCTCCACTGTCTTGGACGTTTGATTGCAAAAACTACGTCGTTCGGCAGGGAAAGGTAAAGTCTCGAGAGAATCTTGCACCAATAAAAGGCAAACAGGGGTCTGGAGATCGTAAAAATAAATATTTACGTCCTTAAAAGTCCCTTTTTGTCTCTTTCAGGATCATTTAGTACTGTCACCAATTTATTGATATTTCTTAATGCGGGGACGATTATTTCATCCCCACTGTGACTTAAGTTACCAGTAGAAACAATATATTTTACCGTATTTAATTTAGGACTTTATTATTTATTCATTATTTGATTCAATTTTACATTGACAATTGACACATTCCAAGAAACTATGGGAGATGCCGAAGCAGTAACTTTTAACAGAGTCATCCGCTAATAAGCATTTCATTGCAACAGTTTCAGGGTGTAAAAATTATTCCCGGGATGTTTCCGATCAAGGCGAATGATTTTTACTCTCTGAAATTGTTGCATTGACAGCTGATGCTGAAGTGGGGTCACTTAAGTGTCGCCTATCACATTTAAGCCGCTCTCTGGATGATGCTTTGTCATAACGAATATTTAGGATATTTCACCATTAGGGCACATAAATGTTTCCTTTGATGACATTCGTATCCACTGCGTTAATTGGTATGCTGAAAACTGCATCTTGTATGAATATATAAAATGGTCAAATTCATATTAATTTGTGTTTTTAATGAATTGGACTGGTAGCTTTCATTACAGCCAGGTACACACCACTGGTGATAATGAAATATTTTCCATGAAAATATTGATAACAATATGTTAGCTTGGTCTGCTAATACTAATATTAGGTCTTAAATATCTAGGCTTCACTCTGTTAGTGTCCATTTTATGAAATCAAGCAAGAATCAAACGCACGTCAAATATTTTCTTGCATATACGAGTGTAATGCAGTAATGTATTCAGTGATGACATTTAAAAATTTACACCTCCACATCCATTATACTCATTGTCTCTAAACAATCAATTATTGCTCTGCATTGCTCAAAACACGAATGCAAGTATTTAAATACTCGTATACCAGGCATATATTTGCCCTGGTACAATAGTTATGGGCATAAGATGACTGCAAAAATATGTTTATGGTGTATATTGTGTGCGTGTGTGTAGGCATCTTGATATCTACTCCCTGTCCTGAGAAAAATGTTATACGTCAGAACATGAACGCCTAGCATTTTGTTTGTGTCCGCAGTTTCCTCCAAACTTCATTTATTTTTTTCCATATCTAGTTTTAAAATTTGGAATAAAAAGTATTGCCCTATTCATATTAAATATATCACAGCTAGAATATGCGGCCCTTACTTCTGTCAAAACATAAATCTTTTAATTTTTTACTGAAGAAAGCTATTGCAAGCAAGCGCATATGTATTTAGTTCATAGTAAGACGTGTTCGTTGTGTTGAAACTGACATGCCCTCTATCCAGTTGTGTGTAGTAAACGGAAAGGGAATGAGTTTAAGAACAAATTGGAAACGAAAATATTTTAGATGTGAGGGAAGATGAATGCATTTCATTACATTCTTATTCTGATTAAGAACCCTTGAAGAAATATTTTCATCTTGAAATTGAATTTTATTCGGGCGCCGTTTGAACTGCGCCGAGTCCTACTTATAAATTAAAATTGTTCGAATTCCTTGAACTCAGCCACGGTACTTCCAACCTTTCGAGTCCCTAAATTCGCTTAAAGGGAATAAAATTAGCCCTCAAACTGTAGTGTTTGGGAATGTGTTACCCTGCATCTTGGCGTAATATATTTGCATCAATAAAATGTTATTATGCCCTTATTGTCTAAGGTTTAATCAATTATGGTTAATAGAAGACAAGTATTGAACTATTCACACGCCTAATGATGGTTTCATCTAATCACTTGACGATATATGTTGTACAGAACTAGTATGAACTTTTAAACGCTAATAAGAATTATTCATGTTGTCAGGTAGCCTCCTGAATAATGTAGTTTTGGGTTGTACAGAGACGAAACAACGATACATTTTCCCCTTCTATCGAAACATGACCTGAGACTCGGCACTGCAATACACGCTTAAATTACGCATACTTCCTCTCTTCTCTCATTATATCTAACATCCTTTTCCTACTTCGATTGTACGGCATTCTCTTCTCAATCAATCTTCTACATCCCATTCATAATCCAAGTTCTCTAAATCCACTTCTCCTGCCTCCTCTGGATCTCTTAACAATTCTTTCCTTCCCTTCGAGTCCTTATAACTTTTTGGTTTTTTTATTTCCGTCAATTTCACCTTTTCTTTTTCATCCTTCTTCTCAACCCAATATCAGCAGCAAGCATTTAAGTTTTGATGAAAATATTTCCGCGGCGTACTGTTCTAATTTTTATTTAACTTTTCTTAATATCCTTATTCATCTTCCTTGTCATCAATTCCCTCCTTCTTTTGAAAGCGTGTTTGACTAACGTAGTTTTTCTTCCTTTGTTCCTAAGAACGGCTAAGATCATTTTCGGCCGAAATACTACCGACATTAATAAACAATTTTCCTTGCTTTAGTGAAATTGAGTCGTATTAACTTTATTTTTGAACTCTTATTTAGCTATTTTTATTATTTCATAAAATGTAATTAATCATTATCATCTGTGAACCTATTTCAGTTTGCTCCATTTTGAAATCTAACTATTTACTACAAGTATTTTCATAGGAAGACTTATCGTTTGAAAGGGCCTTTTTCAGGCCTTAAGTCGGGGGAAATTTTCCGTGTGTCTTAAAAACTGATATCTATGTGTATTTTGTAATCATCAATATAAAATTAAATGCTCCAAAGTAGAACTAGAAATTATTGTCGTTATCAAAACAAAAATAATGACGGTATGTTTCATAACTTTGCATGCACATCAAATTAATTAAATTATTTTGTGCTTAGCAATTGTTATAGCTATCCTTATTGCACTTAACGTGACACAATAATTCATTGACTGCAACCCAAAGATCGTCCAAGAACATTTAGTAATTTTGATAAAAAAACTACCTATTACATGTTGTGACAGCTACAGGACATTTAGTTTTTCCTTATTAATGAAATATCAATGCAAATAATGTAACTTTTAAAAGTGCATCAATATGATCAGCGTATTTCATACTATTAGACTATTTCAGTGTGTTAGCTGCGTACCAGGGAACATTTGAAAGTTTTTATGACTGTTGACTATCAACCAGACTGGTTATTTATATTGATACTACATGCATAACAAAATATTTTTCTTTGTTGAATAAGATGATTGTTAAGGTAACAATAGTTTCCAATTTGATTTTGAGGTGCATTGCTCTTTTTATTCGTGTGATACAACAACTACCTGTCTTTTTAAAGTATATGCTACGAATTTGCATTGATAAAGAAAGCTTATGACAATTTGCATAAAATACTGCAATAGCAACCTAATGGATCAGTTTAACAATTGACTCTTGCATTTTGCACGGAAAGAATTTATGCTTTTCTTCATTTTATTTAAAAGATATATTATTTTCTTACCCTCGCTTCTTTAAATAATACCCTCCTATTGGGCAAAGCCCTTTACGATTAATAAAATGTATATTCTCTTGATGAGGACATTGGTCTTTAAATCCTTCTGCTGATTTGTTTACAAAATATTTATTTTATTTTTTATATAAGATAATGTAATGCCGGAAATGCATATCATAGCTTTAAATTGATTTTGAAAATCGCACAATAGCGCTTAGCTACAGTTCTACGAAGTTTATCGGCGAGCTTTACATTTTTACTCTAATTTTAATGTACATACAATGTTGAAATTAAAAAGTCAAGCCAAAGTTGAAGTTATCTCAGTCAGCATCATTAGATAATTATGAATTTAACTCGTTATTAATAAGTTAACAATTCGAGTTACACAGTATTTGAGATTCTTGTTTCCTTGTTCAACGTTTTCTTTAGCGTAAAGGTTTTATGAATTTTCAGTTGAATTTTTTCATTAATAGTAATAAAAAATTTTCAATTAATTTACAGGAACAATTAATTTTTTCTTCTGCATTCTTGCTATCGAATTAGTGATCAAACTACGGAAGTTTCTTGAATGCATCGATGTTCGCCATTTGCGGCCTACATTTACCGGGAAGGCTGACTTACATGTCCCATTTGCTGGGATGGACATTTCCCTGATGTGTTCTTAATTACGAAACAATGTGATGAATTCAGAAGCTGTACTTTCAGTGTGTGTGTACGTGCCCTTGCCACGTATCGTTCATGGCTGAGCGTCCATTGCCCCAGCGCCTAAAACTTCTAATTCGCGATAAGTTTCGGGAAACCTTTACACACGTTGGGAAACCCATTTGTGCAACAGACACACGTACTGAGTGCTTTAAATATAATTTTATGCCATAAATATAAGGGAGAAATATCGTCGTAATTAAAGTCATCTCTCTAACTGAAATATAACCATTAACTCAAAATCTTAAATTCAGGAATATATTTTAATCATCTCGCCTCGTTAATTCCTTGAATTTTTTTTTTAATTTTTAAGATGCGGATTCACTCTTATACAGTTTATTACGCACGCGTTCACTTTCTGTTTTAGCGTCGTATACTCTCCAACGAAATTTAATTTGGAGGAAACGTTCATTCTACTTCTTTTTTTAAATTACGTATCACTTCACACCAGTCCGTGGAAATCATCATTTATTTAGTCTCGTTTCAGCTTCTGATCCTCCAAGCGCACTTTCTTGAGAGCTATGATTAAATTTCACGCATTATCTTACCATATTATGCAAGTTTTGTGTACTTTGCTTCAATCTAGACACTATTTTTGAGCATACAATTTTATTGGGTTCCCTTGAGTTATTCTTAAGCTTCTTTGATCTTCTCACTTGTGGGTAATGCTGATAAGATTAAACACACGAATCTAGTAGTTCAACATTGCCGTAAAAGAACTATTAAGGAGCACACGAAGTCACTAAGCAATAAAGTATTGATACAGTTTCTAGGCTGCTTCAGTCATCTCTCATAAGTGTGACGGTATAGGTCATTCATACATGGACATTGATGAAGTTGACCGGGAGCACCGAAAATAAAAGACTATGGTCTTTATTTTTATTTTATACTTTTTTGTTCTATTTCATGTTTCTATTATTTGATCTAAATACTTAAAAGATTAGTGAAAAATTATTTTCTTTTTAACTAATCTTTCGTCGTTATTTTATAGGTTTCCACTCTAGTGGATATTTTTAGAAACAAAAATATATCGGAATTAGTTAAGAGAAACAACTAAGAACCACTAAGTTAACAGAAATTATAATGATATATCTCAGTGATTCCTTTAATATTCCTTAGACTTTCGAATTTTCCAACTAATTATTACGAAATAACCGGAGATAATGGGCAACCCTGCCTAAAACCTATTCTTAACACTTTCCATCCGGACTCACCACTCCCCACTGGCAACTGAGTAGTCTGAGACGTGTACAAGTTGCAGATTAACCTCCTGCCCCTCCAATCAATTCCTATTTTCTGCAATATACGCTTTATTTTTACCCAATTCACTCTATCAAATTGTTCACTCTTTCGAAATCTACGAAACAGGCATATACGTCCTGATTGTATTCTATATTCCTCTCGCATTTAATTTATGTTTTTTTATATTACCGGAGCCATGCTAAATTTCTTAATATACCCTTATATATGGTTATAAGAAAGCCTTTTGTTTGTTTAATGAAGTCCTTCCCTTTAAAATTAATATTAACAATTATTCCTTCATTGGACGATTGGTAAGATTTGGTATATTCTAGTATGGGCGTTCCTTTCCATTGATAAGTCAAGCCTGCTCTTCATGAAGGTTTGAAAAAAATGCCTTTTTAACATCACTACTCGCTGATCAATTGCAAGTCAACCATTTCGAAGCGTTTCATTCTATCCTTCCTTGAAGTGCCGCTGTGCCACTCAGCTATATCAACACTCTCCGTCCAGCATAGGATGAGCATATAATCCAAGGGGAACGAGAATCGAAGCTGCGTTGATTAGAAAATCATTAAATATCGATCCTTTTCAAACCAAACCGTTAAAGTCCAGGGAGCAATAGAACATTTCATTGCTCATATTCCAGCATGCTATGGCGGGCCTGCAACGTTCAGTGAAATCACAAGCCATCACAGAAACGTACTCAATACGCCCATCTTCTCTTAGACCGTCGATATTCATATCTTTAAAACAGTTGATTAAATGTTATAGTTTTGTTCATTATTACCTTATTTGAATCACCGTTTGCATTAATCGTTAATGATTGGTGGTGTGGTTTTCTATTTAATACATTTTACAGATGCCAAACGTCAATCAGAAGAGCACATCTGCCTTATACTATATTTCCGCCCATAATGGTTGCGTGATAATCATAGTCCCTGAATATTTTTGGTAACAATCTTATTTAAAATATTATGGTAGTATATTATTAGATGTAATCTACTGGCTTAGAGCAGGTTCTGACGCAGTGTTGGATTCCTATGGCCTAAATAATATTTCTCAAAATATTCATAAGCATATATTAAAATAAGTCAGTTTCTGTATCTTTCTACTTTCTTTAACTTCATTCAAAATGTCTGTTTTTTTATCCCTACCTGTCTTCTCCCCTCTGTGACCATCTTCAGCAACTAACTGCCGCCTTTGCATCCACTTATCCTTTTATCTTAAATCTACGTCTCTCTCCTCTACGTCGTCCGTAACCTAATCTTTCCTTTTCTTTTCTGTCCATTTTATTTTTACCATTCGACTTCACTTCTCCATCTCCAAAGCCGCAGGTCTACGCTTATTCTCTTGCCTCAACGACGAACTCTTCGAGTTGCAAGAAATTACGCTCCATATTATAGTCCTTTCTTTATATCCCACCTTAAATATGTTTGCCGCCAACTTCTACGACTCAAAGCAATTATTTTGTAATTCCCCCACCCCTCGCCCACGCTAAACCAAAACACTTTACAAATAATAAAATATTAGTAAACATTAATTCTCTGATCTATGCCAATATCTACGTTTCATATATATGCTTAAAATTGAAAATATCACAATTATACTTTACTATATACAATCTGAATAATGTTATCAAAATGAATGAAAATCACCAAAATGGCCATAGCGTCGGTACCTTATATTTTCACGTTACTAACGGATTTAATTAAAGCAATGAAAATGTCCGTACCAGTTCAATCATTATTTTATTTTATCCCACCGGCATGATTCTACTTGATGATAAATACACATAAGCCATCGAGCATAGGTAAATATAATTTAGAAAATATGTGAGGGATTCTTTTTTTGACAAAAATTATATTTCTGCTATATTTTTCAATAATAATCTTGGTGCCCGGGGTAAATGCTTATGTAAAGCTAAATGTTCAGGGGACATAAAACCAAGTTATTAACGTGATATTAATTTCTTTGCTTATGATGAGTCAATGGAATGAAACGATGCTATTTGATTAAAAATGGTGTATCTTTGATAAATAAATCTGGGAAATATTGCTTTGCAATGAAAAAATGAAAGAACCATTAATTCAACGCCTTTTGAGCGAATATTGAGAGCAATGAAAGTTTAGGAAATAGTTTAATGGCTAGTTTTCCTTTAATAGCGAAAATCATAGTTAAGATAGCTCCAATAATTTTCTATGGTAAACATTTTCAAGTGCAAATCTGTAAAACAACATTAGACCAAAATTAGAACTTCTTCAGAGCTTTCCCTAGTGATCCCGTTTAAAAGACGTATGAATTTGTCTATTGTAAGTTTTACAGTATCTATTGCCTGTGTATGTAAATGAAAAACATGTATTTTACCATGTAGTTCATTGCCTTGCGCAGAGCGTACAATTTAAGGTAATTCATTCAGCGCACGATGCATGGAAATGGAATGACCGTCATGAATTACTCTGTGAAAACTATATATTAAATAAAATTAGGTATTAGGTAAATCCGAAATATTTTATTTATGATAAATGGAAGAACATAAGAAGCATCAATTTTTGTGGCAGGAAATCTGGAATAATTGAAGTATTTTGATAAGAAAATGACATTAGCAGCCATGTCTGGGCTCATGTAATAGTTTAATGGCTTGTCTCTATCGTAGCGAATGTTCCATTATCTCGCTTATCAAATATGTATTTCATATTACATATAATCCTCCAAGGAGGAGGGAGTTGATGACGGGGACGTTGAGTAGGAATGTTCAGACAAGACTCGTAAAAACTCTGACATGGAGCGTAGCTATATACGGCGCGGAAACGTGGTCACTGAAGCAGGAGGATAGACGTAGATTGGAGGCTTTTGAAATGTGGGTGTGGAGAAAATGGAGAAGGTGAAATGGACCGAAAGAAAAACAAATGAGCAAGTACTGCAGATGGTGGTTGAGGAGAGGGGTTTGTTGAGAGAAGTCCTATGGAGGCAGGAAAACTGAATGAAAGGCGTATTGAGCCGTAGTGGAATGTTGAAGAAGGTAATAGAGGTGTGAATGTTGGGCAAGCGAGGAAAGGGTAGGAACAGGATAGGGATGTTGGACGGGATGAAGGGTGGAAAGAAGTACACAGAGATGAAGAGGGACCTGATGTAGATTAGGTTGCTGGATTGGGTTTTGTTTGGAGTTACAAATTGTGTATTTGATAGTTGTGGCCATCCAAAAACCTACCTTAAACGGTAGATTACCTAATAATAATCCTCTAAAGGAACACCCTCATCATATTTTACTGGTAAGCTATCGTTGGCCCATCATTCTTATTAGGTGAAACTCGCTGAAACGTATTACTTTTTTAGAAAAATGACCAAAAAACCTTAAAGGGGACATGAAGTAGGTATGTGATTTTTTTTCCGGTTGCAGATAATTTTGAACTTGGTTCTTTAATTTGTAGGCTTGTCACTGATTATTGAAAATCTGATCAATAATACTTTTCTAAAAATTTTATGTAATTTTTTTCAAGCCCGAAACTTTGGAAGCTGGTACATTCCTAATTTTGTTTACACGTGGTAGAGCTTCACGCATTTATTATATTCTATATTTATTTTATTTTATTATTTGATATATTTATATTGATAAACGTTTTCTATGTGTGATGAGTTTTAGTGATAATTTTTTCTCTAGTTGTACAAGAAATAATCTCCAGCCAGTGCGATTAGTTTTGAATATCATTTTTGTACCCATGAATAATTTTATGCACATATTGAACGTATGAATACCCCCAGTACAAGTTGAAAATTAGAAAATATCATCGGCAATGGATATAATTACACTGAAATGTTATGAAAAGGATCTGACGTGACAAATGAAGGATTAGAAAATATGATTAAGAATTTCTAATGGAAAATTTTTTAAAAATGTCAATTTTCAATGTAAGGAATGCCCTAGAAAGATCTATCACCCGACGGGGAAAAAAATAAAACTCTGTATGTCCTGAACTTAAGACATGATGTCCAAGTCCTATGACACTGACGCTGTACTTTTCAAAAGTTTGGTCATATGGGTTTGTGCTTGGTTTTACGAGCGTTGGGCAATTTCGTTACCGGCGGTGCCGAGTCTCCTAATCCCTTTAAGGCGACGGGAAATATTGCCTAACGAGGATGCGTGAGAATCGCTAGTGTTGCTGACACCTTAACTTATTCCGAACATCAAACTCATCCCATTGTCCGACAGTCCTAGCTGTTGCGCTTTCCCGTGAGTTTAAAAGTGTCGCCGGCTAGCAGAGAAGCAGCTAAAACATTTCCTCCGTGCTTAACTAATCTCCATCACACGTCTCTGGCATACTCCTAGCCCTCCTTTCTCTCCTCCACTCGTGAGTCATTCACTTTTTCATCTTCTCCCCTAAACCGTCTCCCCTGCCGCTGTCACATTTTCCTTTATTTCATCCTCTAGGCCGCCTTCTGTCGGCATCACAAAGATAGGCTCTCATAGCCGTCTCCTTGCTCCATCTGCCGCGGACATAAGGAAGAAAGGTCGCCACCGTCCACTGCATAACGGAATGACAGAAGACGGTCGCATCCCGTGGCTACCTTTTTTATTCTCCTCTCGCTACCTCCCTCCGCTAAATTACCGCTCCCCAGGGCAAAAGCCAAACTCCATGCCATTGCTCCCACCCTCACACTCGCTCGCCTTCATTTCACTTTATTCCTGTTTTCATAGCTCCTTCTGCTCCTCAATTGAACGAACTCCTTTGATGGGCTGGTGCCGACTGCATTTCGCAATGCCTGCCTCATATACATCTATGTCTGTGTATATATACATAAACACACACATATATACATATACAAACACACACTTATATATATAAATATATATATATATATATATATATATATATATATAATTTTTATGTACATACATACTCATTCACATGGAAATGGATATAAGGAAAAGGCATAGGAACACATAAAAAGGACGAAGAGAAGAAGGTGGGGAAGGCGCAATTGAGCAGATCATAAGTCCAAAAATATTTCCTTGACCGGAACTCGAATATCGTATCGCCAAGTCGAAAGATCTGGTGGCCAAGTCCCGGGCAAGGATATATTTTTGTGATCTTCTCCATTCCCCCTTCCATATATAGTCGAAATTATCAAGAAATAACGTGTGATTGTTCCTTTTATGTGTTCTCATATTTTGTGTTGCTGTCTAACGTTTTTATTTATCACTTCCGTGTTACTTCGAAGAAATCATCTATATATACCTGTATATATATTTGTGATATCAGGATATCAGGAGTAGAATTTTCTTTAAAAATAACATTGCAGTCTCAGCTACGTGAAATGTAACTTTTTTCATCGTTGTCTTATAGTTTCCCATAATTAGAGGTTTAATAAACTTAAATTTGATAGTTCATAATAGCAGCTTCACAACCAAGTGAATCATATGATTTCCCGATTTTGATAAACGGGGATAGAGCTCTCCGCGTACTATGCTATGAAAGCTAATGCAGTATTTTACAGATATTTACTCTGATATTGAGCGTTATCAATGTTATACGTTATTCCCAACTTCAATGAAAGAATTGACCAATTACTTGATTTATTTTGAATCCTGCACTCCATCTAATGTTCACGGAAATATTACGAAAGCTTTAAATACTTTTTAAAAATATATTCGTTTCATGTCGTACCTTTTTTTGTGGAAACATTTAGCAAGGGTAAACTAGTCATCAGACGACACTTCCAGTGCTCTGTATTTTTATCACCTCATTAATAGACGACGGTTGTTAACTTTTTTTGTTTTTGATAACTGATTTATTTTTGACGATTAATAATTACTAAGAAAACAAATTGATATTAATAGATCGATATTAACATTGAGGAAAATTTTGATAGCAAAAATATTGACGTATTACTTTCTTTTCTTTTGTATACTTAAGAGTAATTTGAGAAAATTCTACGAATCTTTTAGTGCGATGCTTTTCCGCGTTTAATACTGGTTCTCTGATACATAACATAATAAGAATACCACACAGGTGGTAGTCATCGAGACAGGATAGTCTATTGGGTAGAGCTTTGGACTATAGACCTCAAGCTCCGAATCCCATTCCCGGACACGCCTATAGACACACTCAGGTCCACGTAAGATTTTTTACCATTTTGGTGTCAGATTTTTATTAGGTGTCAGGTTCTTATAGGGAACCACTAGTGGCACAAGGAAAGTAACTGCCCCTCAATGGATTTATAATTGTGGCTTTTTTTTGGATATAGCCTTTAAAAGTACGCATATGTAACTATTGCAAAATGCCCCTGTCTCTGTTTTCTTTCACTTCATATACCTATTATTAATTAATATGTTATTATTAGGTAATCTACCGGTTAGGGTAGGTTTTTGGATTGACACAACTATCAAATAAATATTTTAACTACCAGAAATATGAGTATATTTTAACTCATTGTGATATTCGATTTTTTCAGGCTTAACTTCTTAGGAATCCAATATCACTGAAGTAAAAAAAAATCAATCTATCTTTCCACTAAATTTTTCATTCGGTAAATTAGTTTCGACGCATCGGCATCATGCTCAGGTTCATGTATCTGAGGATGATGCTGATGCGTTGAACCTAGCTGTACGGAATAAAACATTGAGTGGAAAAATAAATTGATGTTTTTACTTTAGTACTCATTAATTTTAAGTAGCTTAATCTTCTCCCGCAGTAATTTATTTAATCCAAGTTTGTTTATCCCTCTCTATCAATACGAGTTAAAAATGTGTAAGATTTAAAATAAAATATTTATGATTGTAGTTTTAAACCTAGGTTAATATTTTTTTTGGAAATGTGTACATACCTGATATGCATACTTATATTTATATATTAGTATGTCTAGTTTTTATCTATATTTAAACTCAAAAATCGATACTATTGCATTAATGTTTGCGGATTAATGAATAAATTAAGTCAATACCGGAAATTTTCAGGCTTACTCTATTCCTGGATTTCCCATAATCAATAAAATGCCTGCTTAAGTTTCACTCTCTTCGCGGCCAACTGTTTATTCACCATCAATAAATCTGCGGAAATGAAGTCGTTCCAGGGTATCTGCAATTATCTACTTACAGAGAGCAGAAAACAAAAACGCTAACGACTCTAAATAGGAATTACAAAACTTTCGCGATCTGTAAAAGTTTCCTGGTTCTCGGAGGGATATCCTCTATTATTTAGCTATTGCTTCCTTCCAATGAGGGTTCCAGGAAGGGAGTGGGTTAATGAGTTTTTCGGAAAGGAAGAAGTTGAATATGTACGCTTAGCTCCTTGAGCAGTCTCACGAAGAGGAAGTTTACAGAGCAAAGGAGATAGCAGTTTAAAGGATCAATGGTGTCTTACTGCTGTCGGATTCACTGGGAGAAGGAACTAGTTCTTCCACTTGTGTACGTGAATCTGTGTGACCTTGATGGGAGCACGGAAGAGAATTGTGGGGTAGGAGATACGGAATTGGTATTGAGGGTAGATGGAATTTGTTTATTTACTCGGAGACCGGATCTTTCCCCCCACTTTTGCGGGCAAAAAAACGCGAGGACAGGGATTGCATTTCTAAGATACAGTTGAAAATAACTAAAATATAAAAGTATAGCACGAATGCGGGGATCGTGCGAGTGGATTTCAAGAATCGGAAATGTTGCAAGCGGGAAGAGAAGTAAGATTTGTTAATTTGCGTAGAGAATATTGAGCACTTTTATAAAAAATATGTATTTGGATAATTTAGATTATATGTGTAATTAAGAAAGATATTTTAAAGAAGTGGCTAGGTGAAATAAGCGTAAATTAAATTTATCTCAAAGCTGAGGTTTTCAATGTTAGACCAAGGTCCTGTGAAGCTCTTAAGGAGGGAATTACAGATACCATCCCTGCGTTAGCAAGATATTATCTTGGTTAGTTTTTGTACGATTCACACGCAAATCAGGGAGTCCGTATGTGTGTATACGTATATATATATATATATATATATATATATATATATATATATATATATATATATATATGTATATATATATATATATATGTATATATATATATATATATATATATACATATATATACTAGTATATATACATATATATACTAGTATATATACATATATGTATAAACATAGACATAGTTATCAATCCGACAGGTTTTTGATATTGTAGGCTAGATTTCAGCTAGTACTAAACCCAACGGCGTGTGAAATTCACTTATCAGAGCAGGAGGGCAGTTCTTTCTCAAAAGTAAAATTTTTCAATTGTCCTAGTCATAATTCTCAAAAAACGAATCACACAATAGAAAATGTTTCACTCCCATTTTCTTACAATAATTTACCATGATTATCCTTATTAAGATGAAAAAGGAACTATCCACTATTATGCACATAATAATTAATTTAACAAAGTATAACATATTTTATTGAGATAGGTTTCTCGATCTCACGTAAGTTTAAGACTTAATAGAAACTGCTTAAACTATCCGTTAAATCTTGTTATGAGTGAAGGGCACCAGACCAAACAGTAACGATTTTAATTGTTAATAACTGCGCTTTGCAAGAAACGAAAATAGTAGGATGGTGGACGTAACAAAGGCTTATGCTAGATGAATATGTTCTTCCCAGGAGAAAGGCCTTAGTGTTTCACTAGAAGAACTAAGCGTTGCGGCAGAGAGGAAGTTATTTCGTTCAAAACTGGAGCGGGTGACACAAGAAGTTGGGGAGAAGTAAGTCGGAGAATGTCAAGACAAATGGAGAAATGAGGAGAGCAAAATGAATGAAGAGGGGCAGGAAAATTAAAAGGGGCGGAGTGGTAAGATATATAGGAAGGGAATAGGGGAAGATTAAAAAGAATAAGATTTCGGAGGAGTGTTTAGGGAGTAAAAGTTTTGGATTGTAAACGGAGATGGAGAGAAGTTAATGAAAGTAAGCAACAGGGGAGATGTGGTTTCGTGTATTCCAATTCTCTTGTTTCTTCAAATCAACTTGGGTTTCAGCATTCATAGTATAATGTTGATTCTTTATAATAATTGAGTTAATTTCCTAATGCGTTTGATATTATGGAGTATGAAGAGTCTTCTCACTCTTCGTTGTTCTACTCCAGCAATAATTTTCTGGTTGTACTTGAATAACTTTTTGTTGAAAGTTTTAAGAAGTTTTCGTTATTAATTAATTTTTTTGAGAGTTGGTTGAGGCCGATACTTTGTGGAAATTCATTTGTAAAGCACGAAGAAAGAATAAAAAAAATTCGTTTCCACGGGAAACGTGAAGTCTTTGATTCTTTGTTCTGGCTTTAATTGAAATTTATTTACAATTGGACGCATATCCTTTATATTTTAGTTCCATTTTTTCTTTAATTTTTATTGGCATTAATATAACATCATATGCATATGAGTTAAACATGAACAGATGGGAGATAACCATTTTTTTATTCTGGGGGTTGTGAGACTTCGTGTATTCAACGTATTGGTTATTTTATGAAACTTTTGTGAAGGTAATGATTTATATTTTACGACGTTTGGTGTGGTAAAGTGTTTTGTGTTATATTTATTCATATTTTCTTATTTTTCATTAGTGTTAAACATGCGTGTGTTGTTAGTCATTTTCATAGGGAATTTAAATCCGAAAAAAGCGTTTAGGATACTAGAATGGCATTTACTTCCAATAATTTATTATCCTATATTTGTCGTAAGAGTGTAGCAGATATTTTTATTTAAAGTGAAATGCATGTTTTGGAATATGGTTCTATGGTCATATCTTACTTCTAGGTGATTTTACGATTTCATTAATTGTTCGTTTAAGGATTTTATGAAGACTAAATTTCAATTTTCATTATAATATGTGTAAATACTTTTATAATGCTTTAAAAAAGTTTTATATATATATATATATATATATATATATATATATATATATATATATATATATATATATATATATATATATATATAATGCTATAAAAAGAAGTACACAGAGATGAAGAGGGGCCTGATGTAGAGCAGGTTACTGGATTGGGTTTTATTTGGAGTTACAAAATATTTATTTGATAGTTGTGTCCATCCAACAACCTACCTTAACGGGTAGAAAACTAGGAACCCCTTAAAAAAAACTCACACGTTATTTCTTGATAATTTTGACGGAATTGAGTTCCGTCTTAATCAGAAGATTCGTTGGGACTGACTGCTGATCTGGGGGAGGTGAGGTATGTGAGAGAGAGAAGGGGACGGGTGAAGGCGAAAACGGGTGGTGGGGGAGGGGTGAAAGAAAGGGTTGTGGAAAGGGAAAGGGAGAAGGGAGGCCAGAGGGAGTGGAGATAGGATAGGAATGAGAGGGAGGATGTGGAAACAATTCACAAACGGAAAAGAAAGCTATTCCTTTAACCACAGATACTACAATGTCTACGACCCAGATGTCAACTTGCAAAGTCGTCATCAGGACTTAGCAAGTCATAACCCAAGCCAAGATTAACAAAATATATGCGGATGAGCAAAATATCTTACTATTCCGTATACAACTATTCCACACCTATCCACTTCAACAATTAGTGAACTACATTGAGACCCGGATATTGATTGGCTTTGCAAATTCATATAAATGCCATTTCCATCGTTTTTAATTTTGTAGGGTTATCGGATGGGGAAGGGATGCCAAAACGGAAGCACTATAACACTGGATTAAGGAGTTGTCGTGGTGGGAGGCATGTATTGTGATGGGGAGACCCGAAGATGGGGATGAGGGATTGTTCGAGGTGCGATGATTGTTTATCCTGAGGTTCAGGGGTGTGGAGCACTGGCCTATGTAAAAGGCTGGGCAGAGTTTATATGTCAAAAGATAGTAAACATGTCTATCTTCTGCCTACCTTACCATTCTCCATTTTATTATGACTGCCCTGTTGCTTATAAATTTTCCTACACTCAATTGTTTTACTTTAGTATTTACCGAGGAATTTTCACTACTCATCTACAATAATTAAAACTTTGCATGTCGAATATATTAATGAAGACCATGATTAAAACAAAGCAACCTTGTTACTTACAATAATCATTTTCATTGATGTCCCCATGATTGCAGTGGTATCTTTCCTCCGCAAGCACAAAGTAGTTTTCACCTAAGTAGTTGTTTGCGTAATTATGCAGCATTTAATTAGTGATTGTTTGCATTTCCTTTGCCTTTATGTGAAATTGAATGAATTACATTTGAGAATAGTCCTACACGTCATTCCATTTTTGCTCAAATATTCTTGGATACTATCTGTTCCTATCAATTTTTTCGTCTTTATTTCCCGTAGAGCTTTTCTGATGTCGCCTTCAACTACTTGCGGGACTCCTTTCTACGCCTAGAGGCATAATATACTGTGAATTTTTAATAAGTCTTCTTTCTACGTTCTCTGAATCTATTCCGGCTCCATTAAACCCTTCCTGTAGTATCTCATGTAACCGGTGGTTTTGCCTTTTTTGTCTCGAAAGAATTCTCTTTACCTTTAATTATGCTTCTAGTTTTTCCTGGTGCTAAAAATTTCCAAATACTATCTCCACTCTTTCAACCATGTTTCCTTGATTGTGTTGGTTTCACAGCTAATTTTATTATTTAGTTCTTTGCGTGTTTTTCTCCCAATATCAGTATTTTTAATTTTGGTGTCCCAACGGTTAAGGTAGGTTATGGATGGACATAGACAGTAGAACAATAGAACGATAACCTTTCTTGATTTTACTAAAAAATGAAACCCTGAATTCCATATTAGTTTTACTCTCTTACCTTCTTTTTTTTATTTTTCTAGTCATAATTTCTTATGAGATTTTGCTGTTTTTCTTGTTTCCTTAGTGGCTCTTTTTACTCCGGCTGACATTCACTTGGTCAGTTTTTCTCATCGTATTATCTTCAGATAGATCGGCTTATAATGTTTTGTTTTATTTCTTCCTCTTTAATTCCATAGGGCTTTATGATTCCACATTGTCGCACTCCCTTTGATGCCAATATCAATAATTGTTTTCTCATTTGGGGAGGTGTACGGTCTGGTGATGATGCTCCTAATTGTGTGTCTAATTATTACGTGATCTATCTAGTACCAGCCTACTACTCTCGGAATTCTCAATGTTTACTTACGCAAGTAATGGTGATTGGACGTGGAACTCGTTATCATCAAGCGCACTCACCCGTAGAAGGTAGTTGTTTTCTCTCCACGTTCATTCCTAATGCTCAAAACGTACACCTCATTTCTCCCATTGCTTATTCCCTATGTTCCAATCCCCCATCACTTGAAAATGTTTTCTTTCAGGTGTGTCCCAATTATTTCCTCTAATTGATCATACGGACAATCAACTTCCTCTTCACTACGACTACTTGTTGAAATGCCGATACCTGGCCACTGTTGGCCTAGCTCCGCGGTTTTGTAAACCACCTAGTACCATCCAAATTGTAATCTGTAATATAACTTAGGTGGTTTGCCACTTCCCTCCTTAATAGTGTCTTCAGTGTGACCAATCATCTAAGTGCCCCTCTCTATGAAATCTGACAACTATGTAGCCTGCAAAATAAGGGGCAGGCAGCGTGAGGTGTACCTTTCGGCTCCTACTCTTTTTCCTACCTAATATGAGTCATTCCATCGGGGGCAATTCTTGCTGTATCCGTCAGTAGAAAAATATGGGTCATTAGAACTTGCAAGCCACACATCACGCTCCATCTATATGGGAAAGATGAAAAAGTGAACTTTGAGGAAAAGAAGATGAAATCTGCTTGAAGCATACTACATCATAATTGTTAGTAGCCTTCAAAAAACCTAACTTTTATGGGTAGATAAGGAGTAGACCATATATTATATAGGTTTTTCATTCTTCAGAATTGTCGTTTTTATCCTTTTAAAATACTCTACATTGATTTTCAAGAAGTAATATGCTTAGTCATCTGGTGTTTGTATACTATATGTTGGTCGCGGTATTCCAGGGGGTAGAGCGTTGGAGGGTCCCAGTTTCGATTCCCGGGCAAGGCACTCTGGGCACCTGCAGCTCCACCAAAGCTATGTGATTTTTCGGGTTCCCGATCTTCCTGGGAAACTATAACCGGCACAGGGAAAGAAACCGGACTCCGTACCCTGATGTGTGGATTTCACACGCCGTCGGGCTTAGTACTGGGTGAACTCTGTCATCACCTACCAAACCGACCTTCGGGTTGAATACTGTGTTTAATCTGCTTAAAGAACATTTTAAAAATTTGCACCATTATTATGGAAACCATTCAAATACTCCCAACATCCCCAAATCCGAGGACATCTCAAATAACGCCACCAATATAATAATTTTTTGATCAGTTTAACCTTCTCTTATTTTTCTCGTTGACATAATTCCAAACTGACTTCTTCTTTCCATCAAAATCATTCTGCATTTGTATTCCTTCCGAGTTTTATTTCACGGTTTTTTTCATTCATATTTTTTTTGCGTTATTTGTAAGAATTGTGCGCCATCTGCTAAGCTTTCTTGATTAATATTATTTAATCCAGTTAGAAGTCTCTTTCTTTACATTCAGACTATATTTTACTTCTTTATTCCATCAAGGTGCCATCTTGCATTCTCTCGACAATTTTTACTCATTCACAAATAATTCATTACTGATTCTCCCAAGCGACTCTCGTCTTTCGTTTTTAATATATTTTCCCATTACTCCTTTTTGGAGTTTAGTCCTGGGTGTCTATTAATAATGCTACAGTTCTATCAGAACTCGCCAAATGAATGTGTTGCTTTTGAAGGCATCGTTTTTAATACCAAATAAATACTCATCTCTACTAAAACTATAATTCCCTTCCGTGTAAACGTCATTCTCAGAATCCCTATCATGCGCAATTCAACCCTTAAATTTCGTCATTATTGGTCAGTAACAAGCTGCAGTGACTTTGTCCGAATACTAATATTTAGAATAACCCAGACGAAGCTGTGGAGCACTAAATCTTATTCCTTTACACACATCATAGACCTTTTATTTTGAATAATGCCTACGCATTAATAGCTTCAATTCCAAATCACAATGTTAAACCACTTCCATAAATTTCCACAAAATGAGACCTCTCGTTAATTGTGTCAAAGTGATTTAGCACATATTACCATCCTCCGGTTATTTCCTAAAAAAAACCTCCTCCTTGCCATGAACACTTCTCGAACTTCAGCTATAGCACTAAGCTAGGTATACGAGGTAGAGTCATAAAAAATAGGCATGAGGAATGAAGATAAAAGAGGTCAATAGGCAAGAAGGATAAAGATATGTAGTATGGTTTAATTTAATGCAGATTTTGTTAAATTTATCTGGTATTGTATTAGGTTGTACTTATAAATGAAGCTGAGATTAGGTATTGAATGCATTAAAAACTTTTCTCGAGCAGTAGATTACCCTAAATAATAATTCAAAAATGCTTCTGGTAATGGTAAATTGTTCTAGCTCAGCCGTTAGGTAAAAGGGTTAAGAGCGGTAGGAACCGATGAATCGCTTCCACTTCCCTTCCAGAAGGACAAATGAAGAGCGATGATCAAGAGCAAAAAAGAGAAACACGCCTCAATGCGTCCTTTCTTAGACCCCTATCGGCTTTTAGAGGAAGATTTATTCGTCAAGAATTTACGATTTAACGCTCGATTTAAAATAAAGTGGAATGCAGTTTAAAGAATGTGCGGATCGAGGAAAAATAAGAAAAGCAAGGGGGTTCGGGTTACGGGAGTGGGATAAAAGGAAGAGATGAAATGGAAATCGATTTCAGACGACTTTTCCACAAATGGCGCCAAGGTCGAAAGGAATGCCTCTAAACACGTGCCGGAAAGGAATGCCATGGAAAGAAGGATTTTATTTGCAGGAGGGAGACAAACGCGAAGTCATGGGGAAAAGAACGAGCAGTGAGGATGGAGTTCAGAGGTAGGTTGACCAATTACGGAAATAAACCGCAATAACGAAAAAGAGATAAACTCCGCGGTAAAATGTATGATTTCTCTTTGCTTGGATTATATTTGGTGTGATATCAAGTTTTTCTATTCTATGAAAAATCTTAACAGGATAGTGATTCATGAAAGGGGGAAAATGCCCCTGCTGTATTGGGTAGCGATCTTTGACCCAGCATCACCCTAATATTCGGAATTCGGCTTGTCCCAGAAACATCGCGAATTACAGAAATTCAGATCCTATGCTAAGGTTTCACCAATTGCATTTATTGTGCAAAAATATATTTTTGATGTTAATGATTATGCCATCATTTCCATACCCTCTTCTCTATATGTAGATATATTGCGTTCTTTATATTTATTTACCAGGGTATATCAACAGTTCCTTGCCGTTACTAATTAAGTTCTTTAAACGAGTGTAGTAGACGAGGCAATGAAAACTGTATATATTTATTTCGGAAATGTTTTTGATAAACTGTATTGTTGGTCTTATATAGTGATCCATACTGCATTGAATATTATTGCATACTCGCGAATATATCATGAATGCGTTTGAGTTGTACGAGTTAGTTTCCTTTTGGACTCTGGTTCTTCCGGGAACGACGTTTTTCACTTTGGGACGGGAATGTTGCACCTCTTTGCGTGCTCTACAAGAGATTCAAATGGAGTTATGCGTGAACCGACTTGGCAAACGGAAGTTCGGATTGTTTCTCACGCTGTACCCTTTGACATACTCAAGTCGATTAAGAGGCGGAGTCAGAGACAGAGAGTGAAGAGGAACAGGGAGAAACTGAACTATGGTGTTCCTCTGTAGAAACAGTCGAGTAGTCTCCTTTACTAGTCTCACCGTTCGTGAAATTTTCTTCCCACTTCCTCCTTCCGTACGGTTGCAAACACGGGAGGCTGCAATTCAGTAGCTGTCCCGAAAACACTCTCAAGCATCCTGAATTTTTGGGGAAGCCCGACGAAATTTATCACCCTGAATTGAGAGATTTTTTATATTTGATGGAAACGCTGGACCAGAAGTCCTGCAGTGGTTCTAAATTTGGCTAGTAAATTCTCATTGAAAAACTGTCAAGCCAAAACTTGGGCATTTTGAGCCGCAATAGGTCGTTAAATGAGTATATTTTCGTATTCCAACAGACCACACTTTTATTTCCAGGCAGCCTGTGATACACATTACGAGTGTCTCAGTCATAACTTTTACGGTTGGACTCAGGGGTCCTTTGACATCTGTGTTTCCTGGCATAACGCTAACTAAGTCTGTAAAAGGAGGCTAATTTTAATTCTTTGTGTGGCACAGTTTAGTTTTATTGGGATATATCTCAACTTAAAAAGTATCATCCATATATTAGTTAATAGACAATTGTGGAATGTGAGAAATGTAGTCCCTTTTCAACTTTTTGATATCGACATCGCGTCGACCTCTCTATACAGTTTACTGCGCTGTTTTCCAGATTGAATTATATATTTTGTTATTTTTGTGACATAATTATGCATTTCAAATTTTTTTGCCATAGGTGCAAGTTAGTTTTTCCCGGAGAAGGTGTTTGTCTTCAATTGACATCACCAGATAATTTGATTGACCTGAAATCTCGGTAACTTACCTATTCCACGGAAGCATTACGGTGACAATTAAATAATGCATGACATTTCCTCCTTTTAGTTTTGTCCTTTCATCATTTTAAATAGTTCCAATAAATTTGCACGGGATAACTACGAACGTAAATATTAGACAGGAAGAAACATATTTGACGTTTCTGTGGTGTCACACTGTTCATTTGGTTAGAAAATCGTTTTGGTATTAATATTCTCACGCTAGGCTAGATTTAAATCGAATTTACATAGAAACACTGGCAAAGTATCTTAAGTGCAGCGTCTACTATATTAAATATAAGACTGGATAAAAATAAATGGGGAAGAAAGTTTAACGTGAAATGTGATTATTATGGTTAATACAAAACAAAGAACTAGTTAAAAGCGTTACTGATGTAGATTGGGAAAATCGATTTGTTGAGGAAATGCGGATAGGGTTAAATATAGTCATAAAAGTTACAGAACGATCAATAGGATAGCAATTAGAAGTTAGGTTAGGTTAAGGACCTAAGAATGATAATCTTAAGGATTTTAGATAAAATTAGGATGAAGAAAAGAACGAACTGAGAAATTGGAAAGATCATTGAGATAAAGAAATATAAGATAGTTAAAATTGAGCTATAATTAATAGGTTTCAGTGAATTAAATAATCAACTCAGTTTAGCAAGTAGTAAATGAGAGTAAATGGTAACATTAGCCCTATAATGATTTGGAAAATTTTCAAAGACAGGAGAATGCGGATACTTTCTGAAAGATTGGTTAAATGAATAAGCAGGGTATCAATATAAGGAAAATTTCGATATTCTATAAGATTGATAAGTTATAAGCACGATAGAAAATATACTGACAAAACGTTATGTCAAAGTAAATGAAAGTGTCATTTGGTAAAATATTTTTAGTGCATAGAAAGACCTTTTTCTGATGCCTATAAACATATTTCAAAATATTTTTCAAACCACGTGACCTTTTCAAATCAAACGCGATGAGTATTAAAAATGCACGACTTATAGCCAAGCTTGTCTGGAAATTGCTATAATATTAAAATGTCAATAATTCTGAAAAAATATTGGTAATTTCCCAATTCCTCATAAAAAAATGGGGGTCAAAAGGGAAAAGAGTCGTAAATATCGTTTAAGAATTTCTTTCTTTATATTTTTTCTTTCGTGTTCAAATCGAAAATATGATAATGGAATCGGGAATTCTAGATTAGAACGTCCTGTTAATCTAGTCCGGTTTTTAAGCTGGAATGATTTCTATCATACCAGCCACTTGCAAAGTTACGAGGAATGATCCACTAAAACTTAATTGTTCGGATTCCATGCGTGGTGGATAAAAATCGGAAAAAATGGTAGCATATTTTAGAATTGGGTAAAGTCAAATCATAGGAATCCATAGGAATCAGCGGCCATTCTTCAGAAGGAATGCCTATCACCCTGAAATTGTAAATACGCATATTTAAAAAAGGTCAGAATTCACGATGCTACCAATCGGAAGGTTGTAGAGAGTCTGGAGGTATACGAAATGACATGACCGCCGTAGACAAATCCCGTAGGCTGCATGTTGAAAGATGCAGCTCATTTCGCGACAGAGCTATGGACAACGGAACTTTTATTTCGCGGATGCTTGTTGAATTTTCTCAGAGAAAATGCCGGAGACTTCAAATTGCCCGAGGGACAATCGTACGACCCTAGAGTAAACTTATCTACTCTGGAGAGACAGAATTGGGCTGACCGAAATGGGAACACAGACAACCGATAAAGCCTCCCCTTTATCCCTTTCTCTGCGGCTGCTGAATTCTGCACATGCTGAACTTTAAAGCTAACAGTTAAGAGAGATATGGTCGAAGAGCAGTAATTTAATAATAATAATGTATTTGACCCAATTTTACGGAGGTGTTGGTATGAAACGTTGGTTACAAAAATTTAAATAGGTTTCAGCATGAGTGCTCTTCATTCCAGCAAGAATCTATTTTATTTATTTCTTGTTCGTTTGAACTTTTCTTATCTTCCCACCCGTAGTTGGCTCTACCGTTTAGCTTTCTCTTTACTTTCGCCGTTGAAAAGTGGCTGAGAGCAGTTCGCAGTTGAGCAAAGCGATATATTTCCTCCAAATTATTTTATCAATTACCTTACTAGTTAACGCGTTATGCGTTGTATAAAATTTGCTTTTCTAACCTGTCTTCAAAGGATTTCCGGGATAATCGTTTTGATTAAAACTCTTATCCCAGAATCCCTGTATTTTGCATGCATATGCATAGAAACATATGTAAACCTGTGAAGGCTCAAGGCGTTAAATTCTACGTTTATAGCGAAAAATTATTCATAATCAAGAAAATTTAAAGCTTTACTTCCTGGTAACTGAAAAATATTCATTCATGTGTCTTCTTTCGTGTTTCACCAGGTATTTCTAACGTAATCCCTGGATTTGACATTATTAAAATATGCGAGCATTATTTAAATACAAATGCATTTATTTTAATGACTTACAACTTATCTACGCCATACGTTCAAAACCGTCAAAACGAACTCAAATTAATCCAGTAAAAATTGAATAACGGTAGTTGCAGTTTTAACTCTTGGAGTTCTATCGTGTGAGATTTTTTTAATATTCAAGATAAAACGAAATTCTAGGAGAAAATAAAAATGATGACCGAAGATAAATTTTAAAAATCTTCCCAATGAGAAGTAGTGGTACAATAGCCGTAATACTCGTGTGTTTTTCACAAGCCGCAAGCTAATCAAATAGAATATCATTATTCCCCATTTCTCTAAATAGCTGTAAAACATGAACGTTATGAATGAAAGTACATAGAAATCAGAATTAATTTATGTACCTCATTGTTTGAGAACAGTTTAAAGTGCGAGCAACAATTTTTCCCAGAGCATGATGATATCGACTGGTGTTAAAATGTATATTCCAATTAAATGAAAATATATTAGAAAACTTATATGTCATTAAAGTACAACTCTCATTGTAAAATAATATTACCCTTTGCTTAATTATTCTTTTGCTACTAATTACATTTGGAATATTTTATATTTCAATTAATAAACGGGCTTGAGTATTTGTAACTCTCATAAATATAATATCCGAAGATTTTTTATTGTATGGTTCTCGGAGATGTATGGTAAATGGTATTGTACAGTAGATGGAGGTATGTACACAGTTCTGTCTACACATACTCGTACACCACATACTGATGCAAGAGAGTAAAGAGAGGGCACCTGTCACACATGCATGTATATTATTTCATGCATTAATTATAATATGTATTAGCTGATATTCAAAAACACTCGGTCGTGTACATGCACATACGTACATCATGTAGTAGCTGTTGCGCTGGAATAAATCATTGAATATTCCTCTTTGTGTTAATATATTCGGTTGCTTGGTTTCTATATGGTATTTAATTCGCATGGTGTATTCGGAGGGAACAACGAATACATTTATCTGTGACAGCGTCTCTCTTATTACATCCCGGTGGTCCAATACAATTTGGTTACAGGAACGTTCCCTCGGTTTCGCAAGCACACGTAGGTGTTCTGTTCATTCGCAAAAGTTTGTCTTTCCTACTCTCTTCGAGAATAAAGAGTCTCCCAACCTAATTCCTAAAAATATCCTCTTTACGTAAAAATATTTGGCTCACCATTTTGGTTTTCTCCAACATTTTCCAGTTCCTTAATTAACGCTTTATCCTATATATTATTATGGTGAGACAACTACCTATTACTATAGTCTCGTTTAGTGTGATTTTCAATTTACTGTCGACAGATTGTTTGTTATTCCCTCGATATTTCAATATTTACCTTACGAAAGAACAATTGCCGTGGCAGGGAGTGTTCATTTATTTCCTAGACACGCTTCTTCTGTAATTAAAAAAAATATGCACTGCCTCGTTATTGAGGCATTTGCTCCTCCTTTCTTGATTTAAATCGCTTTCACTGTACCTAATACGTCTTTGAGAAAGTTTCGACGAGCGGCACAAAACCATGTTGAGACAAAAGGTATTGGATTCAAATGATTAATTCGGGGAAGTGAAGATGTCTCGTTATGGGCAGATTATTACGGATGTTGATCGTCAGAAAAGGGATGAGGAAGAGACTTTCCAAAACAATGGACGTAACAAGCAAACATTCAGTTTGAGTAATTGTATCGGCGCTCGAAATTGGCAAGGGTGTGGACAGAGAAGGGGGAGCGAGGGAAAGTAACTGAGGACATGGCTTGGTTGTCGACGAGTACTGGGTTGCTCTTCTGCGTGCGAGCAATTTAAGTCGAGAGGAGGAGAAATCGCCTGGTTCCCTCGTGTGGAAAACGTGCCCATTCCAAACTCGGCTGGAGATATCGCTGGTCTAATTCCTTCTTCGCGGTCCGGCTTAAAATCCCACTGGAATAATCCAACACCATAGTTTCTCGGCGGCTGTAATTTTCATCGATTTCCAGGATCCTTAAGGATTCTTCGCCTTCGTTGGGAGTTCAGGAAACCTCTTGAGTTTCCATGCAGAGCACACCCGCTACCCTTCGTCACCCCGTAATTCTTCATTCATTTCATTGCGACGTAGATCCCGCGCTCTTTATATCTTCGTCTCGTTTCACAAGTCTCGACAATCGTGCTAAACCTTAAAGCTAGGTGTCTGAAACACGATGACCTTCAAGAGGGATTGCCAGTTCGAACTTAATTTCTATGATTAAGATATTTTCACGTTATGCAATAGGAGAGCCGATATTTTCAATCTGACCGTATGATTTGATGAAGGCTTGCGTTAGTAGGAAATGAGAGTAGCTCTGAGAACATTTTTTTTTTGAGTTCATGTAAATTTGTGCATAGTGGGACGTCATGTTAACTCTCCAGGGTGAGGCTTCGTAATGCCCATTTCATCAATTCAAGGATTTATAGCTTATGAAGGTAAATTTTAGTCTGTCTCTAAAGACAATATAATTCTTCTCATCAGGATTAATTCTTGTTATATTATTTCATTTTCTTAACTTCTACCTTATTGCTGTATAAAATATCTATTGCCTTCCTTCCTCCATCCGACTTACCCATACTACCTACACTTACCCATACTTTCACATATCTATAATGAACATCAAAATTCGACAATCTTTCAACACTCCCTTTCACATTCTCTGCCTTTTCCTGATTTACCCTTGTAACTTCTTCTCTTTACCCATTCTTTGGATCCTTTCTCTTTTATCTCTGCTCCGTCATGACTAAATGTCAAAATCCTCCAATCTACGCTCATTCTCTTCATATTCAAACAGAGCTACGCTTCATATTAAAGTCTTAAGATGTATTTTTTCACATCTTTACTTGAGCGTCCTGACATCAATTGTATTATTCTTGAGAAGGCCTCTTTTTCCTACGGGATTCTTCTATTCATTGCCCCAGTGTTATGCATTTGTTCATTCAAAGTACTGACTTATGAACTGCTTCATCTGCTCCAGTATTGCTTCTCAATTCAATGTTTAACCAAGCTTTTTTGATTACCTTATGTATAAAAAAAGACAAATTTCTTCTCCAGAAACTCGTCTTTCACCGTTATATATCCTCAATGGATTCCCAACCCTCAAATTAAAATTTAAATGTTTATAACCATTATTATTCCTTTATTAAATCCACTGCTTATATTTAGAGACAACCTCCAAAAGGTTAAATGCTTAACTTATCTTATTGGATTATCATGGGAAAATGAATTGGAAATGAATTATATTTAAATTCTCTGATAAAGGAGAAAACAAAAATATTGAGAAGCCTACCTAAACTTTAAACAAAGTTCTCTTATTATTATTTTTACATAAAATTATAAGAGTTGTGCGTGTTTTTGCTTCGTAGTGTGGACTGTAGACACTTTAGATTGCTAGGCAAGAGCCATAATAATATTATTTGTTCTCCCCAAATTATGAAATCCTCCTTGGTATTTTTTTGATTAAGCTACGTAAGTTTTACCCTTTAATGATATCAAGTTGTGATTCATACTATATATTATTTTTATTATGCTCCAAAATTATTTGATATGACCAAATTCATGTTTCGTGAACTTTTGTACTTACGGTCAAATTATTAATTTTATTTCAGGTATGACATTATTTTCATCCTCCATCTTTGTTCTGTGTCATCTCCTGTGATATTCTCCTGCCTGAAGAACTGTAAGTGCTAGGCCTTAATTTCAGCATCAAAGCTTTTTGAGGGCCGTTTATATTACCTTGTCAAAAAAATAAGGAAGTTACTTTTGGGTGGGCACAATGCAACCAAGTTTTTTCGGTGCCTGATGTTACATAAATCACTTACCAATCTAATATATTGTATGCCAACATATGAGTAGCTAAGTACTTGTAACCAATTTACTAGCATAAGAGACGGTTAGAGAGGAATGAGCGATAATTTTAGCCAAAGTATGATGATGGCTTGGGAAATCTACTATGGACAAGATTTTGATTTAAAGTAGCTTAAACATTATGCTGTAACAAATTAGTGCATAAAATGCAATTAAAGGGGAAAATTTCTTTGTATCAAGCATAGGTTATTATCCAATAATAGGATTGTGATAAAATTTGCAGATTTATATCCATCAAACACTTAGAGAATATTCGGGAAAACACTTTAGAACCAGTCGTCCTGTAGAATGTCGAGACGCTCCTCCATAACAAATATTTCAGTGTAATTAAAATGTAAAATCATAACCTTTTTGTTGCTGACCATGATGATGGATACATTACTATAAATCATTATTGAGTGCAACTGCTTTTTGATTTAACCTGTCAGATGCAGGTAATTTAAATGTCTCCTCAAGTATGCTGCTGGGCTGACTGTATCTATTGAGGCAGGGACGCGACTACTAGACCTAGTTTACGCGATGATTGCACCAATTCGTCTACCAGAGGGTTATTAACATGAAGGAAATTAAGAATTATGGATCATGGCTCTTGTATTTCTCCAAACCCGCTTTCTCAAATTGAGGTTCTCATATAGCATTTTTATGAGGAATTTTTCTCTCCCGCTCCATTAATCTTTGGTCTTCACTCTACTGCAGGATCACAGAAATAAAAACTACAAAGCTTTCCGTCATTTATCAAGTGTTATTTAGCCAAGTAATTTGATAAAAAATAATATTTCCGTGAAGTGGTATTGTAATAGGTTTAATGAATTATTAAGAAACACAGCCTCTCATTGTTAGATGATGACGTGTGGGGTACGCCTGAGTGTTGCATGCAGCGTGCACTTGGAGAATCAATTCTTAGATAAATTTATATTCCCTCCACCTTTTTCTTGTGAGAGAAATTTTTCAAGTGCTGGGTTTTGGTTATGACACTTCCAAAGAAAATTTGAGCAATTGCTTTTGTGAAACTCCTTTATTTTGTTTTGGCGTGTAAAAGGTATTAAGCGCGAAATATATGTTTTTCGGACTGCGGTGGTCCTGGAAAGGCTGGAATTGGAATTCTAAATGGATGGGGAATCAAGTGAGTTCAAGGCGGGGTGGAATGTTTGGGGTGGCGCCGGGATGTTGCCCAAGGTGGGAGAGAGATTGGACTCTAAAGCCGCGAATACATCTTAGATGGATGATCCAGCAGCGGGCGAAATGTATGATTTACGATTGGAACGGAATTTGGCGAATGAAGGGAGACCGCCGCGTTACTTGTGGGATTTGGAAGGCGGAGGGAGCATCATTCTCCCTCCCCCCGTCCCCTGGTAAGCATCCATCAAAGCAGAGCAGAGCTCATCTCCGCCCACCGCGTCCCATTTCAGTTCTGCTCTAACCCCTTCCCTCGCCATTCCCTCGCCCGCCCTCCCCTCACCTTGCGCCACCCCAAGGGTGCCCCCGCAGTCTCACCCCTTTTATCCACTCACCATCCTCTACGGCGCACACTTCCCCCGCACCCCCTGTTGTGGCAGCTCAAGTACCCCGCAAAACCCCTCTCAAAGGACCCCTTCCCCACTTCCCAAGCTGCCTTTTCCCGTTTCGCATTCCTATTCCCAACCCCCGACACCCTCGCTCGCAATCGCCTATTTTCCCTCCCCCTCCTGCCTCGAGGATGGTACCTCCGACTTCTACCTTTCCAATCTCCCTTCACCCCCAGTACGCCTCTAGTCTCCTTCCACCCGAGTTCACTCCTCAAATTCCGTGCTTCTCGTCATTTCAAAACCCCTAAGACATCTGTTCTGCATTTTTTCTACTGAGTATCTCTTTCGCCTTTTCCTTTGCACGTATTTTCTGCACGTTCATTGGAAGGTCGCTGTATTTTGTCCTACCTCTGCCGAGTGAAGTCAAACGCAAATGCTTCCTTTCTCGCTCGATATCCAGATCTATCACTTTTCCAAGTCGACATAGTTTCTGGAGGTGGCTATCAAAGACAAAATTTTTTTCCTGCCCTTACTTGTTTCTACTATTCCTTGATTTTATTTTCTATTTTATTCGTATGACTTTCTTGCCCATAGTCTAATAAATCGTTATCCTTTGAAAACGATAAAAATAATTTGTAAAATATGAAACCTTATTTTTGATCTTTTACTTAGTAATCTCGGCGCAATTAAACATGATTTTCGCTTCATATTGCATATTCTAAATAAAATGATTCTCTTGCGATAAGATGTGTATTGTGGATATAAGGGATATTTATTGTTTTAAAAAACTGTTATCACTAATAGTTGTCATGAATTTTGAAATTTACGATACGGCTGGTGCTTATAATTACAGTGCATGGATGACGAAGATTAATTAATGATTTCACATATTTTTATATTAAGTGTACCGTTATACCCAAAATTAATGTGTAACTGATAGTAAGGTCAACCTTCTTCCTACTAGAGGTGAGATTTTAACATTATTTTTGTTTAGGGCTACTACTTCCGACATTGTATATCTTGTATCCTGTTTCCTTTAAAACTCGTCTATTCGTATAGAATTTTTTTGAGAATATCAGAATCAGAGTCACAGTTAGAATTTCTTCTCGTCATTGATGGTACTTGGTACCTGTAGAAATATTTCATAGTCGTTCATTATTATTGCGTAGACTATGCCAATTATTTTTAGTTAATGTTGCTGATAGGACATTGTCGCTTTGCTGGGCGGGAATATAAAAAATATTCCCGTTTAATTGTGCAAACTGAAGATAAATAAGATGAAATAATTTATCAATGTACATTATAGGTGGGGAAAAAACAGAGCAGGTAGAACAGTTTACATATCTCGGAAGTGTTGTGGACCATCACGGTCAAAGTGGTAGGGACGTAAGGAGAAGAATTGCGCTAGGCAAGGAGGCTTTCTCAAGGAGGAGGGAGTTGATGACGGGGACGTTGAGTAGGGATGTTAAGACAAGACTCGTAAAAACTCTGATATGGAGCGTAGCTATGTACGGCGCGGAAACGTGGTCACTGAAGCAGGAGGATAGACGTAGATTGGAGGCTTTTGAAATGTGGGTGTGGAGAAGAATGGAGAAGGTGAAATGGACCGAAAGGAAAACAAATGAGGAAGTACTAGAGATGGTGGGTGAGGAGAGGGGTTTGTCGAGAGAAATCCTATGGAGGCAGGAAAAATGGATGAAAGGCGTATTGAGCGGTAGTAGAATGTTGAAGAAGGTAATAGAGGGAAGAATGTTGGGCAAGCGAGGAAAGTGGCAGGGACAGGATAGGGATGTTGGACGGGATGAAGGGAGGAAAGAAGTACACAGAGATGAAGAGGGATCTGATGTAGAGTAGGTTGCTGGATTGGGCTTTGTTTGGAGTCACAAAATGTTTAATTGATAGTTGTGTCCACCCAAAAACCTACCTTAACCGGTAGATTACCTAATAATAATAATAATTTTTTTTGGTGATATTTTTATTAATTAGTCAAACGTGTTTTTGGCGTGACACAGACTGAACCATGTAACATTTTTTAGGCTCTCCTATGAAAGCACAACGTTACCCTACACTATGATAACCCCTTCATTCTTCCTTTCTCCCTTCATTCCGTCCAAAATGCCTACTATATGTCATCACCCTCTAATCTTGTTTAATATTCTCCCCGCTATCGTAGTCTTCAACGTCCCATTCCCAATTGTTGGTCTTGCCTTCCTTTAATTTTTCTCTTTTCTAAAGCAAGCAGATGAATGATTTCAATTCAGACTTCGCACATTCACATAAAAACACTGCCATTGCACAAATTATAGTTAAACATTTCTATATTCAATCCTCATTTCATGCACTTCAAATAAAAAGGACAAATTGATCGTACAAATTGGTACACTTTGTCATAGATTCAATAAATTACTGTTAAATGGAAATTTTCTCCCAAACAATATTTTATTATCTATCCTACTTGAATGTTAATATTAATTACTGGGAATGGGACACAGTTTTTTACTTAAGTCTTATTTTATCAATTTCCCATCCTTCTCTTCAAATTTTTATTTTACATTATCCTAAAATTTTAAATTAAAAACAACATTTTCTCTTGCAATCATTTTTACTGTCAATTATTGTCGTGAATGACGCCCATTTCTCAGTGAAGTTATCTGCAAAGAAAGAAAGGGGTCCACTCTTTACACATCTATAGGTTTACTATACTACAATACAACGGAAGGCATTGTTGACAACAGTTTACAAGACGCGGAATTTGACATCATTTAATTAAGCAAACCCACCAAATACCAAATTATTCGTTTGAAATAATTATAAAGTGGCTTAATATTTCACTTGAAACATTCATTTAGCAGTTTTCATATAGAGATTGTAATTGTTTAACGGAAGTCAGACCTTTTCAATGACCTACTGAGAAACAGACATTGGCTGAGTTGACTGCCTTTCGTCTGGTTTATACCCTTCGATTTGTATGGCGTGGGTAATCCTGCAATGAGTAATTATCTTTCCTCTTGCCAACCCAGTTATAGTGGTCATCGGAACACGCAAGCTCTTCGATCACGTCAAGGTTTAGTTCATGAGTGGGTGTTTCTTTGCGGTCCTCTAATAAAACCAGTTGTGCGTTATCGGGAGCATCCTTATTAGAAGAGAGAGGGGAGTAAAATCAATGATTTAGTGACTTCTGTAAAAATATTAGTGCAGAACGCCAATTTTAACTTGTTGAATGGTTCATTTTTGGGCAAAAGCGAGTTTAAGCAATGCATAATATTGAAGATTAAAGATTTGATTTATTCAAAGTCACTATGTCTATTGCAGTTATTTGGACGTTTAATTGTGAACTTAAAAGTTTTAAAAATACCTAAAATTTAATGTGATAATATTAAATTTATGTTTACCCTGTAGTAAAAATGCTATGCCCACCAAATAAGTCTGAAATGTCGTTATTTTTTTTCAATTAGATGATCACACATTGCTTTTATTACAAAATGAAGTTAAAAAATAATTTGTCACCTTTAATTTCCTTTTCTTCTTTTCAATTTATGTATGAGTTAATAATTGGTTTACTTGTAGAAAGATATGACAGGACGAAGAATAGTTTGCAATTTATCACATGACAATTTCTTCCCAATTCATACGAATACTAAATAGAGATTTTTAATCAACTCCATGATTTAAAAAATAACGGTTTGCGTTTGAGGGCCCAAAAATATAATTGAGACAATACAATGACATATTTAACTCATTTTATTATTGACTCTGTGACTAATGTCTACCCCTTGTGTATGCGTCAATCATTATTACTTGTTCACCGATCTGCTAAAATATCGAGCACAAAAAATAACTATTTTTTAATGAAAACTACTTTTGATCTCTAGCTCAAAGGAGAGATTACGACGTCAGGGTAGTTTATATATAGTCGATGATGATCGATTATAACACCCTGTTCCAGGCGCAGTATAAAGTCGTAAAACCACATAAACCCTCTCATAGAGAAATTTACAAATTAAGGTGGTTTGTTGTATTCGCGTAGTTTTAGAGAAAAACAACACCGTGCGTTGAAATTGACGCTGTTAATCTTTGTATTTTTACGGTTTCATCCGTAATTATGGTCATATGTCTCATATTTATCCATTGTTCTTTCATTATTATGTTCTTTTAAATCATAAAATACCGTATATCCACATCTCAAAAGGGCTTTCGAGTAGCCATTATAATTTTCTGCTCATTTTAGCTTATAATATATGCAGTATAAACCCAGTACCCAGTTTTACGTTGCTATTTATCCATGAAGGTTAATCATTTTCTCTAAATCCAAGAGATGATTTGGTCACTCATACTTAGTACTGCTGTATTTCAGATTAATTTGCTTTTTAAAGGAACATTAATATATACTTTGCATATTATCTTTCTTTCTTCGCGGAAAAACAGTACTCAGTCTGAATAGGAGGAATGGAAATTTTTAATCTAATATTTAAGAAAACTATGAATTATTTATCGTAATTTCTAAGAATATATATATATATATATTTTAATTTGAATTGAATTAGTTAAATCCTCATCTATCCCGAAAGCCATTGTCTGAGAAAAAATGTAAGCATTCTAGAATTTGATTAAATTTATTCACGCATACATATTGAATATGTATTTCTAAATCTGTTAGCACATGAATGAATTTTATTATAATCTTCCCTGGTTGTATAAAATCTGTACGAGTGCAGTTAGTATATATATATATATACGATTCAACGTTTATTTATGGTTTTCTCTTACGCTCCTTAAACGATGTGATAACGGTTTGAAAATTGAACGCTGCCGCATGTGGGAATACTTTAATTCTCAACTAATTTTAGCCCGTAGTGAATGATAAAAGTAACGTTTACGTAACATTTTGAAAGATAACGTAAAGAATCATCTTCATTGAGAGTTGTTCTAAATTTTTTCGAATGTTGGTTTGATGTAGTGTACGGGAAAATTTTCGCTTTTATTAATTGGGTTTCTCACATATAATAATACATATTTTCTACGTTTCACGCATAAAGTTTCTGCATTGAATACTATGGTCTAAAATGTTGTGTTGAATATGGAAAAAATAATATTGCCACACAGAAATTATATAATGATACAAAATTATTTCTTAGTGTATTCATTGTAAAAATTATGTTTTTAAAGGATTGCTTTTAAGAAGCACAATAAATCGAAAGAACTGAATTTAAAATTTGTGCACAGTGCTACTAAATTTAACATCTCTTCGCTTTACGGAGAAAAAATCGCCTCTCCCATAGAAATTTTTCAGAGGATGTCTTCAGGGCTTGAGCTATGGGAAATGGGTGATTTTTTGGGATAGTACACATGGGGCGGAAAGTTTGGTAGGCAAGGCCGTATAAATATATTGGTGTGTGGAGGTGTGGACGGGTAGGTTAGATGTGATTGATGGCCACCGGGATTGCCCGAAGAGGAAGGATGTGCTGGATTGGAAGTGAAGAGAGTGACGCCAAATATGAATCCCATCTCAGGAGACCGAAGTGGAAAGTGGCCCAAGGTCACTCGGGCGGATGGAGAGGAAGTGGAGAGATAACTCTACATTAGCGGAAAGTGGTCGTATGGGCAAGAGGGCGGCGGGGCTCGGACAAGCTGGTGTGGGTGGGGTGGTATCGACGGCGGGTCTCCACGCGGGAACGGCTTTGACATTCACGAGTGAACGGACGGATTGACTTCTTGAGGAAGCTTCTAGAGAAGGCGGCTAGCCATCCTTCGGTGGGATTTTTATGGCTGAGAATAGTGAGCAAAGGACAAAAATAGGCTATGTGGGAGAAGAGTGGTAGGTACACTGCATTCCCGTCTGAGTTTATAGGGAGCCATTCTGTTGCCAGCTGAATTTTAAATTCAGGAACACCATATCCTAGAAAGAAGGAGGGAGAGAATAGGAACAACGTGAATGTGTATCAATTTAACGCCTCCTTTCAAAGTAAGGATTTTTCGAAAAAAATCATTCTGTATAACATTTTTCAGAGTATTTGCTTGAATGGTGTTCATTAGCCCATTTTAGGTTCTACTTATGAGTAGTTAAAGACCTTGGAAGTTATAGAAACTCGAACGAAAAATGCTTTAATTATAAGCAGACTGTTCCCAAATGCATGTTTTATAAAATATTTAAGTCAGTGCATTGATCCACATAGTTGATTACTTTGTCCGAAAGAGGAAGTAAACTCGAACGATATATATACATTTTTATATATATTAGCGTCCTCAATTGTATTTGGTGGCAGATTCTTTAATAATTTTAAGAAAACTATCCTAAATAAATCGCGAAAATATCATATTTCAGCAACCATTAATAAATCAGCATCATCAGTAAATTTCTTTATTATTCATAAGTTTACTTTTGATGTAGCAAAGTAGCCCTTTATTACTTATCAAAATTTGAAAAAAAAATAGTTTGTTAAACGTAGAAATATAGCGATTACTGATGATTGAATTAATGAGTTGAAAGAAAATTACTGTTTTTAGCCATCTATCTTTTAAGGTCATATTGATCTTAAACGACTCCGAATAAACATCGTTTCATTTCTTAGGTTCCACGACCAAAGCACAACCTGAAACCCGGCACTATGTAAACCCTTCTTCAATTCCGCATACTTCGTTTCTCCCTTCATTTCGTCCAGCTCAACTCTCCTTTTCCGCCCCTTTCTCGCTTGCCTTGACCTCTCCTCCATTACTATCCTCAACATTATGTAGCAATCAAAACGCTCTGCATACATCTTTCCTGCCTCTTCAGGAATTCTCCCAACAACCTCATCGCTTCCTCCCTCTTCTCTCACTAAGGTCAGCATTTTCTCTATTGTTTTCTTTTCTGTTCATTTCACCTTATCCATCCCTCTTCACAGTTACTCCTTTAAAAACTCCAACCTACGTCGTTAATCTTGCTTCAAAGACCATGTTTCCGCATTGTGCAAACCGCACTTCATAGCAAAGTTTTAACAAGCCTTTTTTTCATCCTTACTCAACGTCACTATCATGAATTGCTTTTCTACATGTGGTATTTTATTATCCTAACGTAGATCTTCTTTTGACCTAACTACAGTAACCATTATAGTCCATCTTGGCTTATGTCCAAGTCCATCATGCTTCCTCAATTGGTTAACTGTTCCAACTACTCAAATTTTTGTACACCTACCTTAACGTTCAACTTATTCTTTCTCTTTTTCTAAAACCTCGCAACATTTTATGTTAAATTAATTTTCATATAATTGCAATCGAACAAAATTTTAACTCATTGTCATTATAAATAATGTTTTATGCATGTAAGTTGTTTATGTTAAATAATTAACATATTCTATCCGTGATACTTTAATTATCTAAAATCTTACGGATATTTTAATAGTTTTCCGTTAGTAATTTTCATCAAAAAGAAATATTAATGAAATTTTTGAAACCAGTTTCGTAGGAACACTTGACCTTGTTAAACGCAGCCCTGAACAATCATAAGTAAAGAGGAGTAAAGTCTTATAAGGAAGTAGATTAATATGGAAATATCTTTTTTGAATGTTTTGGTTGAGTTAATATTGATAGTATTGGTAGTCTTTGGAATATTTCAATCTTAGAATAGATGAAAATATGATAGAAAAATAGAGACATAAGAGTAAACGCAAAAGGTACAAGAACTGGAAGTGCATTGTGTCCGGCTGAGAAAGGATTTTATCGAAGACGGCCGAATAATAACATTCAAAGGAAAAAGTGTCAACCCTTGTCTTACCCTTTCCTTTTATCCACGAATAAGTAACATCTAATAGACAGTACAGGTGTCAGGATGACTCGGGCCCGTTTCTTCGACCTTTCGTCTTTCCCATCTTGCTCTTCTTTCTTGAGGTGTCAGGGGATCCCGGGTCCCTTGACAGTTGAGGTGGAAGGAATGACAACTCTCGAAATCGGGACAAAATTTGTTGGCTGGAAAGAGAGGCAGTAAAATGGAGAATGAGGCAATTTAGATTTATGGCGCAGTTTGATTTCGAAAATGGAGAAAGGAAAGAAGGAAAGAAAGAGAAAGGACTAAAAAGAATGGAAAAAGTGGTGGTGGTATGGTAAAGATGACAAAAAAAAGGACCTAAGGATTTGACGTGGCCATGTTCTTCTGAAATCGCCGTCACTTCCTAGTTCTAATGGTCCTTCACCGATCCGAACCTCCTCACCCTCTAACCCGTCCACTCCAATCCAGTTTGATATCCATCTCCATCTTTCGTCCCCTCTTTTGCTCTCTTGCGGGTGAATGTCTTCTCTTAAGGTGCGTAACTTTATATGTATGCTTGTGTGTATATGTAATGCTATGTAGTTACGTATTTATGTGTTTCTGTATATATATACACACAGATACATACATACACATTATATAAGCTTATTTCCTTCCCCCTCGCTTTGTAGAGGCTCTTAAAGGAATGGATGATTCTGTTGAACTACCGTCTTACAGTTTGATGGATGGATCGATTAGGATGTTCAATTATCGTACGGTCGAAGCATTTTCGGGAGTCTCGTGGGGAATGATGGGCATGGTGTAGGAGGTAGTGGAAAGATGGGGTAGAAGGGAGTGAGGCTGTAAGGGATTGGAGGGAGAGACAGGTGAGGCGGTGAGGCACAGTGGGGATTTGACCGAATAGGGGGAACGATGAGGAAAGGGATGTTTCTGGAGTTTCATAGACGTGGCAGTAGGGCACGCTTAGACACAAGGTCTTCCATAAAACAGTGAGGTTAAGACGGATAAATCAATCTACATTACAAATACACCGCATCGGTTAAACTTTCGGGTTTTCTCCAAAATTGGCATTACACCAAAAACATGGTAGGAAGCATAAGAACGAATGCAAGGGTATATTCACATAAAGTAAAAACCTGATACAAACGGTACCCGAAATTTCTTGTATAACATGTAAAGGTTTGTTGTTATTGTTTGCCATTTGTCATTGTTTACTTAATGACCTATAATTTGCTAAAACTAAATTTTTCCTTTTTTACCTGTATTAATGCTTTCTTTTGGACTCTTCCGTCCTTCTTTGGGCTTCCACAACCTTGTTAATCTTACTCTTATGTATGTTGATAATTGTACGGGTCTGTGCTTCGTCTAGGTATTTTTTTCAATGATATATGTTTATTACTTTTATTCATAGTATGCGATCTACGTAGTTTATCTTTTATTTCTTCTACTTCACTTTTCTTTCGTTATCTAATCTTTCCGCCTTAATGTTGGTAAACCATGTATATATCCATGTCTTATGAATTCAAGTGATCATTGTAAACTAATGTTTTCATAAGTCAGAATTTCTTATTTAAAGTAAAGTTGGCAAATCTTATGCCGTGGTACAATTTAAACTCGTAGGGGCTCCTCCGAGCAATAAATTCGTCTCGTATATTATAATGCTTTACGCAGAATAATTTAATGAATACTCTCTTATAGCAAAAATATGCATTCTCGAACTATCGGATAAATTTATAACCATCATAAAAGTTTTAGACAAAGTCAAATAGTTTTCTCTCGTTTAATAGGTCTCTTCATTTGCTTTTCCTTACCGCTAACATCTTCACTTGACTTCGTTATTACTTTCCGGGATTAACCTACGGCATTCAATGTCCTTTAATCTCCTTCATCACTTTTATTTCCCTTGCCATTTGATTGTCAAACAATCTCGAAATGAGTTGACTGAATAAATCCCTTTCACTTTCCTTTACTCAGAATTGTCAACTCACTCTTCACAGAACTTCTTTGCTGTGTACATATCAACCCGATCTGTCCATTTGATTTCTCCATCCACCCATAGCACCACATTCTCTTTGGACTCTTTCTATCTTTCCCGTGCACATGGTAATGAAGAAGTTGCTCAATGTTTTTTATAACTTTTTTAAAGCATTGGAATGAAAATCTTATAATTGAGCAAAGTTAATGAAAAACTCTAGAATTAGGATGTTTTATAAAGTAATTAGAATGAGAGAGCATTAACAAGTTCCGGCTAACCTATTAAGAAATTTAAAAGTAAATATGAGCAAAGTGATTCTTGTAACTTGCAATCCCTAGCATGGGCGTGTGTCGGGGACTGTAAGGTCATCAGTCACATGTGTAGAAATATTTTTACCTGCTTGTATTTGAATATTTATTGAATAATATGCCAAAACACTGGTGTGAATCAATGCATGCATGGGTATATGCATCATGCAATTCCGTGCGTTTCGTTAAGTTCTTTAAGCGTATATCCCCATTCACACGTTAGGGCTCGAATTTGCTCTGCTATATTATCGTACGAAGGAAGAATGAGTACATTGTTTGTGAAAATCTCTCTTTTTTTAGCCCGCTGGTGGAATCTATCAATATAATTTGCTACCTTATTAATTTCCACGATGTCGTTAGAAAACTTAAGTACTCTGCCTTAATTAATTGTTCTTGCCTGCTATCCTCGTCAATCAATAGGCTCTTAACACATCTCCTACATACCTGTCATATTTTACCTAATTCGTTGCTTTTTAAAGAATGTTTACCGTTTTTCTCAGAACAGTGAGATCTTAATTAGCGATTTTATCAGCTAAAGCACCACTTTATTACTTTTTAATTTAATTTATCAAAAACGTATCAAAAGAATTCTAGCTTTCTGAAGGCTAATCCGCATATTACTTTGATATGTGGACCCTATGAAAGGCAAGGGTATTGAGAAAAATTGTCTTAAGTGATCTTAATATTTTTTCTTAACAATATACAACGATCTTACGTAAATATGTGAGAAAAATATGATTGTAATTTTTTTAAATTTTAAACTAGTTTTATAAGGATGGGACAGGATAACCATAGGAAGAGAGTTTGGAGAAAGTATCGACTAAAATGACAGAAAAACCGAGTAAGAGCTCGGAAAAGTGGAGAAGAGTTATATGCTATTGAAAGAATTTTAAAAAAAGCGAGAAAAATGGATTCCGATTCTCAATATTTACATAAAGAGATCTGCGATTCCACAGTAGTTCGTCTGTGTTCTGTGGTGACTAGATCAAAATAGACTGGCCAATGACCGGACGTCCCCAGATTACAACTTATGCAAGCCTCTGTAATTCTTTATCGGCCCCCATAGTTTTTGATTCTCCGGGTATCAAATATTTCTTTGAAACCAAAAACAGAGCCAAAAACAAACGTGTCCCATCTCCCAAACATGTTTTATAATTTTAATGTGTATTGCGACTTAGTGTGAGGTGCTATCTACCCTAATATATCTATTGCCTACAAATATTAGCTTCTATCTATTACTATACTATTATACGATACAGATATTAGCTGTAGTTGGATTTCTATGTAACACACATCTCAATAGTTTTAATGTATCCAAGATATTTAGTTGTGTTTTTTTTATTTCTGTTTTTCCGGACTGATATAGTCTCATTTCCATAAACGTTACTTCGTATGTGTAAGGTGTCGAAAATTAACGCTCAGTTATTCATTGACCTATTATTGGAGGACTTCTTATGTCTTTTTACCTTATATCCTCACAACATATATTTATTTTGTTTCCAATCGTAATTGAATAACATGTGACTCTGAATGTTATTTCGTTTGTTAATTTGGGGACGTATCAATACGGTACGAAGTAAGTGCTTCTAATTTTTTGCTTTTATTAGGTAAAAATCACAAAATAACATGGTCTTTATCTGATTTGCATTTATATTCTTAACATTTTTAGATCGAAAAAAATTCGATTCTTTGAAAAACAAATTTCACCCAAATATGGCTACACATATTTCACTAAGATTTGAAATTTATTCTTCGCCTTGCAAATTGCCTTTTTTTATCTTGAAACTACGTCAATTTTAAACATATGTTATGATTTTTGCCGACAGCTGGGCAAACGCTTTGGACCATGTCAACACATTCTACAAAAGTCAGTTGTTTCCACTTAATTCTTTAAAAACAATCTTTAAAAGTGCATCATTTCTTCGGTAAGCTACCTCTGCAAATATTAATGGGCTAGAATAATTTCTTTCAGAATTACCTTACTTTTAAACTGCATAGGTTCATTTTTTTCGAATTCAGTGTTTCTTATGCATAGCAAAATATAATTAGATTCGTCCAACGCTTCTGTTAAACCGCTTGCCAAATAACGACACAGATATAAAGAACCTGCCCAAATGCATAGAAGGCCTACAGCTTGAATTAAATCCAGTTACATTTATACGGATAAATTGGTCCGGGAAACCCGAGCATAGCCTCTCGTGTTATAATATACCGCCCTGTAATCAAATTTTTAAGGATTTTTTATGATAGGTATTTTGTATATTTTCGCTGATTTCTAAATATTTGACCCTGAAAATCAAACGACTTGGTGACTACTCGCAATAATAATATGTTAGAAGTAAGTGCAAAGTATGTTTTTTAAAGGGAACTGAGGATTGGCGGTAAGGCAGGCATCTACTGTAACCTTAACAAAATAAAATCTAACGCTAAAGCCTTCGAGTTGATCTGATTCCGTAAAAATATCCAATTGTAAATTATTACGTAATGATTGCCTTAAAAAAGGTGGAGGGGGAGTGGGATTTTTACAAGAAGTGATTTTAAACACAACTTATTAAGTGTTAGCGAACCCATCTACTCCAGAAGACATGAATATATGTTTTTTGGAAAATAGCAACAAATAAAAACATGCGTGGGGTTATTTACATGCCTCCAAAAAATACTCATATGCCTGATCTTGATGAAGTTATATGAACGTTTGATAATCACAGGTGACTTGAATTCCAGTTTATATTCAAATACAAGCTCCTATGATACCACTTATCTCCGGAACATGTGCAATGCTTATTATTTAAATACCTTGCCACTCGAGCCAACAAATACAACTAAAGCATCCTCAACGTGGATCGATTTAGCTATCACCTCTAATCCTGAAAAATTAGTGTATAAATAACTTGTGAAATGTATCTTTTAGTTTAATATTATAAATGTGTAACAAAGGATTAGGTTGTATTAGAGACCCCTTAGTATCAATCTTGCCCATAAATAACGACGACTATTTATTTATCATATTAATTACTATGTCTTTGTCATGGGTTGATAGACGAAGAGAAACGGAGGGAAAGTTGAAATAATTTCAGCAATAACGAAATAAAAATACTGATTTTTCTAATTGACCTCTGCCACATTAATACTCTTTGGTAATAGAATTATTGTAACTATGGAATTTTTATTTGCTGTATAAAACCATTCAATTCAAATACTTAATGCTTCTAGTTCTAAACTAAGGATTTATCAAGGACTACATTGCTGCTTATCTGTAAAAATCGTGATTAGAGAGATTGGAATCTGTTACCAGAACTCTCAGTGTTCAACTGGCCCGACTACATACGCTGAAATCATTTGCTATTCAGAAGAAGTCCTTTTACTACATATAGAGACTTTGCATTACAACACACGCCATGGATGGATGTAAAATACCAAATGAAAATATTTACCTTTGAGTCGGAATAATGAGAAAACGCAAATAATATCGTTGAATTTTTCAACGCTGTGGGTATCAAAAATTTGTAATCAAATGTAATATTTCTGGAGAATTATTTATATTTAAAAATCAGGTGATGATCGAAAGTACTAATTTGCCTGTGAATTTTAATACGAAAGGGAAGGGAAATGCATACGTATAAACATATCTGCTCCCTGAAAATACCATAAACGCTCGATAAATTGTACAAACAGGCAACAAAATATCTTTCAGTTCCT